>CM075779.1:24982346-25582346 GCA_037974665.1 Ehretia macrophylla | reverse complement strand
TAAATCACCGATATTATTGTCATCTTATATTGTAGAATCCGTCAATTCCTACTTTTTAGGCTTTGGTCAGTGTAGACAATGTCCACTGTCAAGATCGAAATGGGAAAAAACCATTTTAGTCCCTGAAGTTTAAGTTAAAGACCAAATTCGTCCTTGAATTTTGTCAAAAAACCAAAATGGTCCCTCCGTTAGTCTTGGCCCGTTAAAGTTAATAGCTGGAAGGGCAAAAGTGACATTTTGCTGCCCTTCATTAAAAAAAAAAAAACCTTATTATCTTCCCTTCCACCACCCAAACGACACACACACAAAACCCCCTCCCCTGTCCCATTCCCGTCGTTCCCTCTCTCTCTCTTCTTCCACCAAATTCACACACATACACGCACACGGCATACCCTCCCCCTCCCCCACAACACAGCCCCTTCCCCTTCCCCCCACCAACGCGGCTCTATCTCTCACTGACACACCGCGACACACACACAGTGGCACCGCGTTCATCGGCGATGCACACGCAAACTCTCCGGTGACGCACTCTTACTCAGGTAACCATCTATGCGTTTTATTTACTTGTAGTATATATATATGTGTGTGTGTGTGTTGACTGTTACTGTGCCAATATATATTGACTCAACCTTTGGAGACAATCTACTGTTTTCAGATGGGGTTAATGATTTTAGAATAAGACTACTAGGGTTTGAGATGATTTTAGAAATTTAAATTAGTGAGATTGATTTTGAGACACAAGATTATCTTAGAAAGAATTAAGAAAAAACTGAAATTACATTTAACCTATATGAAGTCGGTTTTTGAGGTGGTTTGAAACTCAAAACTATTTCAGATCGTTCAAAAAGATTTTTTTTTCTAAAAAGTAAATGCTTTGCTTTTATGTGATGATACTTCACTAATTTGTATGCGTGAGACATGAATTTCTTGAATTCCTTTCTTTCTTTTCTGGCTTATTCATTAGGGTGCTAATGTTGGTTACTGACATCTCAATAACTTCCGACATTGCATTCATAATCTATGAGGTTTCATTGTCACTGTTGTTTCATGAATTGTCTTAGATTTACATGTACTGGTATGTTGTTATTGATTCCTTGTTGTTTGGTAACTTGTTACATAGATATATGGATGGTCCACCGTCGTTTTTAAGATTATTCTGCAACCTTCAAATCCTAGTCCTTGTGCAATGCCCATAACGTGCAAAGAGGCAATAGGTGTGTGTTTGAAGAAATAGATGAACAGTTCAGATTCTGAGTAATTAGGAGTGGCGAGGCCACCAGTCAAAGAAGATCATGCATCATGACATCTCATTTTTTTGAACGATATTTTATGACTTTTTAATTGTTTATGTTAAAATGGATTAATTACATTGTTCTTTTGGTTTTTTTGTTGTAAATGATGTTTTTTTGTACTAATATGTGCTTTTAATATAACTTCAGGGACCAATTTAGTTCTTTCTTTATAAATATATGTCATTTAGGGGTATTTTAGTCATTTAACTCGGTCAATCCTTTGACCGTTACCTTTTGCCTAACGGAAAACTAACAGAGGGACCATTTTGGTTTTTTGACAGAACTCAGGGACGAATTTGGTCTTTAACTTAAAACTCAGGGACTAAAATAGTTTTTGCCCAGATCGAAATATTGGGCCTTTGGAAGTGTTTCTAAAAATAGGTTTTTTTGTTATTGAAAACAAAAAGACATAAAAACTTGTTTGATATGAATTGTTTTTTAAAATTATTTTCAAAAACTATTTTGAAAAATGTGTTATCAAGAATAAGAAAACAAAAAGAATTTTTTTATATTTTCATGTTTTTCCGCTTCTTTTATTCTTTTCCCTGACACACATGAACACATTTTTTTTTGTCAGTACTAATAAACACACACGGACGCACATACACATTGCTGATTAAGCCACACCATCTCGGAGCTAACTTTTTTATCTTCTTTTTTCCCCCTTTCCTTCATTTCATATCATTTAAGCGTGGGCGCAACTCGTCATTTACATTGCGATGGCATCATCTCGTAGGGGATCCAATCAACTGATCAGCTCAGTTTGGTTTGACGTATGAATTCATACATCGTAAATACATAGAAAAAACGAAGCACATTTTTTCGATGTTAAGTATTTTTAACTTTTGAAAAAAAATAAAGATATTAATATAGATTTGGGTTTGGAAATTATCAAATATTGCATACTCTTTTTGGTTATCAAATGTTGCACTCTCTTTGCAACATAATGTAGTACTATATTGGAAAGCAAGAAATTGACCAAATTCTACCCTATAGCCCTAAGCCCTGGAAGGAAAATTGGCAGTTGATGTGTTTTTATGTCGACTGAATCAAGTATTCACCATTCTAACAGCATTAATTCTTTGATGGAAACAAGAAAGAGATTGTCAAGGATGAATGATAAATCATAGATCGAACCGCCAAATCAAAAAAATTGGGTGACTCGAACTGCTGACATCTGCCGTAGGGTAAACTACTGCCTCTCAAGTCCCCCGACTGATTCTACCATAGAGGCCACCGATAGACAATAACTTTCCCCGAACACAGCTTACAACTTTTATCGTATGCTAAGTTTGCAGAAGAATTGCAGGTCCAAGAAGCTTTTTATATTTTCTCATTGCAGGTCCGCTTTCCTTCATTTCTTATCATTTAAGCTTGGGAGATTATATTGACCACAAAGAATAATAAAGAAAAAAGAAAAGGAAAACAAAGTTGAATCACAATCTTTATATATTTTCTCTCTCTCTCTTCTCAGTCTTCAACTCCCTCTATAATACTCACTCTTTCTTCATACAATTTCTCTCTCTCTCTCTCTCTCTAAATAGTGCAGAAGAGCTCAAACACACCAATGGCCTCCGCCATGAAGAAGGTCAACAGGATAACCCATATCGTCCGGCTTTAGCATTTAGTTCAGCAGCGGAGAACCAAGGCCTAAACTGCCAGTCCATTAGGTCATAATCTTTATCATCCTCAGACAGGGACGAATCGACCAGTTCAAACTGGCGGACACCTCCTGGCACATTGGCAGTGTACTGGGACCAGAACACCTTCGGATCGTGATCCCAATTCGGTTCCTGAACCTGCCCATCTTCTGCTCATTGCTCAACAAGGCAGAAGAAGAGTTTGGTTACCACCTGCCATTGAGCAATGAGCGGAAGATGAGCAGGTTCAGAAACCAGATTGAGATCACGAACCGGAGGTGTTCTGGTCCCACGTAGACTGTCAATGTGCTAGAAGGTGTCCCCCGGTTCGAACAGGTTGGTTCGTCCCAGTTTCAGGATGATGATGAAGAGTATGACCTGATGGACCGGTGGTTTAGGCTCTTGGTTCTCTACTGTTGAACTAAATGCTTAAGCCGGACGACAATTTAGGCTCTTGATTCGCCCATCCATGTAGTTAGAAGAAATGTTGCCAAGGTGCGTTATATTAGTATATAAATATATGGTGATAGATCAAACATTGTATATACTAGGGGTAGGGCCTTATATTTGTGATAACTATTTTGAGTGCAGAAATCTCTACATCATAGGTTACTTTTGGTAATTCTAATTGTGTGATTTTGGTTGTGCCTCCATAATATTTTTGTCTCATAGTAGTAGGTAAATGGGTGTCCTTTGTTGGGAAGGAATTAAGTTTTTGGGCATAGCTCCATTTTGTTGATTTTGTGCTTGAGCATTTCTCGTATAGGCGCTTCAAGATTTCTCTTACAGGGGCATGGCCAAACAGCGCTTGTGATGAGATGCATATGTTCAAATTTAAAATTTTTTACCACATTAAGTTGTAACTTGGCCACGTTACTCGACTTTGGGAAACATATATACCTACTCTTGTGTTCAAAAAGAAATCACAAGGAAATTATACATGTAGGACTATCGTTATTAAGGAATAGATTACATTGCAATGTCAACATTCATGTGAATGATTTATGGTTTATTAACGCAGTTTTTGATAAAATTCTAGTAAAAAAGTAACTTAAGAAGACATGAGACATGAGAACGATAACAAAAGCACTTCCATACTTGCCTTGGGAGATCTTTAAGGCAATGACTTCTCCTAACTTTCTGGCTAACTGGTCCCATCAAATCAACACACGAGCAGAGCTATTTTTGCTTTAGTCCAACTGACCCCAAATTTTTTATTTTTATTTTAAAGATGTGTGTATTTTAAAGGTATTTTTAAGTTGAAATATCAATTTAGCCTCCACTAAATAAATTATCTATATGTGAGTGTTATATTGTATGATTTTAGTCTCTATTGAATAAAAATTCTGAAACGCACCAAAGCAACATACATTGGTTAACTTCTCAATTTATAAAATCTTCTTTTTCATTAAAAAAAAAAAAAAAGAAGAACTAACTACTCACGCTTGCCAATCCTCACATAGCCAACTAGAACTTCAGGCCTGGAACATGTGTAAAGCCCAAAGTACTGACCCTATAATATGAACATATGAGATATCTCTCAAGAAAGCCCAATAATATGGCATCGGCACAATATTTTCCTTCATTATTTCTCAAACATATTTTTTCAAGCTGGAATGTAAATTTTTCTTTTTTTTCCATCCAAGTTGGTAACAAATTGTTAGGTTTAGCTGGATCGTTTATTATAAGATCATAGGGAGGTCCCGATATTTCATCCAAACACATAGGGTGGTGCATACTATTTCATCCCAGTGTTTGACAGCTGATTTAAAGAGATACATTTCTTTTTCTTTTTTTTCTTTTTGGTCAAAGAGTACAAAGGAATGGACAGACCTACTCGGCCCAACAAGGAAACAAAAAGAGAAAAGATAGATGGGCCAAAATAGAAATCCCAAAAATATGGGCCTAAAGTTCAAAATCAAAGGGGGCCAAAATATAACCCACATTAATGAGACCAAAGCCCTCATATGGGCCCAAATGATATCAAAAACTTCTTTGACTAGAATTTCTATTCTGCTGTCTCAAATGGTTATTTACTTGTTCATCGAATATTGCATAAATAATTTCTTGGTCAACCTAGTACCAATCAAATCCTTTTTTATTTATTTATAGAGATGTCACGTTTGTAGTTCACATCTTTTATATATACATATACGTTAGAAGGTACAGAACGCTAGAAGTAAGTGAGTCTCTGGTCACACTACCAAACATCCTCACATTTGTAGTTCACATCTTTCTATGACCCCAGAATAAGTAGGAGGAGTTAGTGCATTGGTGCCTGGAATTCACTGTGACTGGTATAGAATTAGCTCATAGTATTAGTTAGCTCTTCTAACTGCACTAGAATAACTATTATAGAAGAGTATGATATCAGTCAGTCTTCTTTAATTTAATAGAAACTTCTATTTACTGAATTTAAAAGACGGCACCACAATGGCTTAAAACTCTCGTGTGGGTAGGTTATGTACTTAATGTTATGAGATAGACTAAATGGTAATAAATTATTTTATAATAATCACATAGATATATTATTATCATTGAATTTCTATCATAATATTATATAACATGAGAGAATTTAAATCATTTTCGAACAATGTGACATCTAGGAGACAACATGGAAATCTCTCTTGATTTCTCAAAATTTCTTGGACGACAGGCGGAAAAAGAGTATCGTTAAGCAAGTCTTTTCCCTTCTAAGCTACGGAACATGTTTGACTTGGCTCAAATTCAGAGTTGACTTAACTCAATAATGCAGCCAATCTTCCTCCGAGTTTGAGCTCAAGATTGAGCAGGAAAAGT
This sequence comes from Ehretia macrophylla, assembly GCA_037974665.1. Taxonomy (NCBI): domain Eukaryota; kingdom Viridiplantae; phylum Streptophyta; class Magnoliopsida; order Boraginales; family Ehretiaceae; genus Ehretia; species Ehretia macrophylla. Next base: position 25,576,615 of record CM075779.1, on the reverse strand, counting down.
AACAAGATCATCAGCTTTAAACATTTGAAGAATTATACAAGCATAATTGTATCAAAGCCTAACGGCAGCGGCTCATTTAGGGCTTACATGAGCAATCTTCATTGTTGTTTTGTATTTTTATTTTTTTTCTTTCGACGAGAAACTCACTCTAAATAAGGTTACATAACTTCTACCTCTAAGCTACAAGTTTCATATTTTAGTGACACACCTCAATGCATGTTTCAAGTTAATCAAATATTAAAAATATTGGTGAAGGAAGAAAAATTCAAACTCGAGATCTTTTGTTTTAATAAAACACTATCCAACTATTCCTTTGTGAGATTCCGTTATGCACTACTAATCTTCAACGTTGTTCTGCATAATTGACATAAAAAAGACTTACAACTATGTCAAGTTGCATGTTGTGGGGCTACTTTGTGCACTACCATGGTGCCTATATGCATAACATAATTGTTTCAAGTTTGCTAGTAAACTTATCTTCCATGATTAAAACCCTTGAACCACTAAGCTAAGGCAGGCCAGTGACGTCTTAACAAGTCTAAATGGTAACTAAAATATTGTTTTATTGTTGTTTGCCATAGTTAATTCTTCGAAAAATCATGACATTTACTAGTGTTAAATACAATAACAAAACACAAGAAATTCATCTCTAACAACATAAATCTTTAAATGAAGTAATAACTTAATATCTTATAGAAGTTAGATAGTATTAAAAGGTTTTGAATGTTACTCATTTATAAAATTACATACACGTATAAAAATCAATAAATTATCTAACATAATATGAAAAGACGTGTGAGTATGTGAAATATAATTAATAAATATAGCAAAAACTTTTAAATGAAATAGTAAATTAATAACTAGTACCTCAAATAGATCACACTATGAGAGTTATGATCTAAGTTGTTAGTTATGTTTACAAGTATTATATTCTTATACCATCATTATGAATTGACTTTCTAAAGCAAATCCCTATTCTCTTCTTTAGAGAATCAATAAACTTGCTATCATGCGCTGAGATGCGGCTTACCGGTGCGTGAGATTAGCACTAAAAAGATTCTTTGGATGTTCCTTAATTTACAACTTTGATTCTTCCATTTTCCCATGTGGTTTTAACCAACCACGTAATGAATTGGCACTGGAATTTGAACCACGATCTTTTTGAAGCTTCGCCGGAAAATATCAATCGAATCAAATTAAATCAAACATTTATCGCATGATCGCATGAAATTGAGTACAATATATATTATAAAGAAAAAAATATGTTTTTTAACCTGAAGAGCTGATTGAATTGTTGCGAGTGAAACGAATGGGACACGCTTTAGAAGAAACAATTTGTTATTGAGTCACCTTGTTGGGGTTCTGAACAAATTCTTGAATAACAACCCTAAAAATATTTTTCTTATTGATGATAGTAGAGGAAAATAGTCCGAATTAGGATTTAAGTTAGTAGAAATAATCAAAAAGTACCTCCACAATTTAGATAGAATCGACTACATAAATTTAACTACGACACTCATTTTTATAATGAAAAAAAATTATTAACATCTACAGATAAATATTGTGTGTGGTATCTTTTTGTTTCTTTGTTTTTTATATATATTTTTTTCCAGACATAACATTGATTCTGTTTGTTCAGACAATATATATGCTTCCAAGTGCAAATGCTGGTGGATATCACAAAGCAACCCATGAGGAATTGCCATGTCACACATTCATTTTTCTTCTTTCCAGCTGCCACAATAAATACTTTATTTATTTATTTTAATCTTAGGAAGAGTGGGCATCTTTGGCACTTCCATTATTGAGGAACCTTATGAAATAGATAATATTAGGTCATGTTCCCAGAATTGCGATCACTGTCACCACGTGCAACTCATGTGACAAAATTATGATTAAATTTTGGGATCAAGAGCTAATGGAAATATGGTGTTAAGGAACTATGCAAGTCACATGTAATATTTTATGAAAGATTTGATGTGCTTCATCATGGTGGTTCCTATAGGCCACATGGTGATTTATACGAGACGACAGTTCAATAAACGAAATTTTTATTATGTTCGAGTATAGAAGGTGAAAATTGAAAACGAAGAAAAATACATGATGAATTTATATCCAGGTTAAAAGGAAAATATCTAGGCTAATGGAGCACATATCAAAGATCTGATATGTATGGCCAACACCAATAGAATTGATGGTGATTTGAATTGTTCATATGCTTCTAGAATATTGGCAAAGTCAGATAGTATAGAATCTAAGTTGAAAACTGAAAGATGTGACTATTGATCTTAGTTGGTTATGTTAATCTACAGACGGTTTTTTTTTTTTCTTGAATCTTTTATTAATCGACATACTTTAAACTATTCATCTGGTCACGCTTTGATCTAATTAGTTCGTAAATGAATCATCACTTAGATAGTTTCAATTTTTTAAAAAAGAAAACATTTTCAACATTTTAAAACACTCGAGTCATTTATAAAATAATTACGATATAAAAGAAGAGTAACTAGCATATTTGACAAAACGCTGAGTATTCTGCATCTCTATCAGCAAATATTCCCAGCTTATCCACATACATCCAGTGAGGAATTTATAACCTTCTTAATCAGGAAGAAAAGAAAAGGCAAGAAATTAATTTTTGTATAGATTCTACACTTGTCATTAGTTGAGCCCATGGCTGAAATGGTCCCAACAAGGTCAAATTATAAAGATATGTAGCACTACAGATTGTTTGGAGCAAAATCCAAGTAGAATAATATATATATATATATTTGTTGGAAAGATATATAACTAGGATTTGGCATATATACTTGTCAAGCAAACAAAACTTCAACAGAAAGAGCATTACAAGAAAATTAAAAAATAAATAGTTATAATTGATATGAGAAAGCACCCAATAATATATAAAGCAGGACAAATAAAAGTGTTAAGCACTATAAGATCCTTTTTTTTTTTTTTTTTTGTCGGGTTAAGCACTATAAGATGAATGAAAGGCGGAAGAGGTTTACTCCCATTAAAGCACTGAAAATGGGTCCCTGGCAATAAATTTTTGCAATATACATGCGTGCAACATATGAGGATTAAATTATTTTTCACGTATATATATATATAATGATTTTATAAGGATGAAGACAATAAAGAATATAATTAATTTTTTTCTATTGTTTAATCTTTTAGATGATGTGGTAATTAAATACGGTATTAAAGTCAAGTTATCAAATGGTCTTAAATTTAAGTCTCGCCGCGGCCACTCATTTAAAAAATATTAAAATTGTTCACGTGTAAAACTAAAAAATCATTTCCGCTTGCACTATTGCACATACAACATGTCTATAATAATCCTTCTCTAACAACAATATTTTAGATGAGATAGTAACTTAACACATACTTCATATATAAGGCAGTCCATACATAATACTTGTGTAATGCGCAGGGTATGTTCAAATAAGAGTCGGGCTTATTTTAGAGTTTATTACGTGCAATTTTACTTTACATTATACGAAAAATAAATAAGTTTTAATAAGTATAGCGAGCTAAATGTTTATCATACTTGTATGTATATGTCATGCAAGTGTATAGACAACTTTCTGAACACCTCAGAAGGTTGTAATCAAAATGGCCATGCAAGAATTAAACAAGGATCAAGCATTTTCATTTGAATAAAGGGGGTATAAAAGAGAGCTTCACATTGGTGTTATTCTCTACAAGTTTGAGTGGAGGGGTATATATACACATAAAGCTTCTTTATGCAAAGATATGCACATCTCTAGTACACTATACTTCACGAAACTGCCTTTTTTCCATCATCACGACTTGTTACTGCTGCACCCAATGATCCCATCAATCATGCCATTTATATATCTTTCACCTCCTCTCTTCCTTCTCTGAAACAAACCAACATTCATAGATAACTAACTACCTTTCTAGCTCTTTTGTGTGTGTGTGTGTGTGTTACAAGTCTCTAAGCAAAACTTTCTATTTTCTCTGCCAACAATGGCTGCTACTAAGGAAACCATCTTCTTTCTTGCGTTGTTACTTTTTCTGTCAAACTCTTATCAGACAGCAATTGAAGTCACTAGCCAGTCTCGATTTTTCACCCTCATGGACAAGTCTGTCTCGGGTGATGCCATGTCTGAATGGGATGTGTCTGGAGAGAAACATTTCTGCAACTTCACTGGAGTTGTTTGTGATGATGAGAGCTATGTTGTGAAGATTGATATCTCTGGCTGGTCACTTTCTGGCCCTTTCCCTGAAGGGATTTGTTCTTATTTGCCTAAGCTGCGAATTCTTCGTGCGAGCCGCAACAATTTTAATGGAAACTTCCCTGGAAGCATCACGAAATGCTCTTTCCTGGAAGAGCTGAATATCAGCTCTACACATCTTGCTGGAACACTACCAGACTTGTCAGCTCTGCAATCCCTGCGGGTACTTAACCTGTCGTACAACCTGTTTACAGGGCAGTTTCCATTGTCGTTCACCAATCTCACCAATCTTGAGGTCCTGGATTTCAATGAAAATGGTGGTTTTGATTTGTGGCAGCTTCCAGAAAACATCTCCAGGCTGACGAAACTCAGGACCATGATTTTAATGACCTGTATGTTGTATGGAAGAATTCCAACTTCGATAGGAAACATGAGCTCTCTGGTTGATCTTGAATTGGGTGGTAATTACCTGGTGGGTAGAATTCCACCCGAGTTGGGACAGTTGAAGAACTTGAGGCAGCTCGAGCTTTATTATAATCAACTGGATGGTGAAATTCCTGAAGAGCTTGGAAATCTGACTAATCTGAGAGACATGGACATCTCTGTTAACAAGTTGATTGGGAAAATCTCTGAATCTCTGTGCCGACTTCCCAATCTTGAAGTCTTGCAGCTCTACAACAATAGTCTCACGGGCGAAATTCCTGCTGTTATTGCAGAATCAACTACCTTAACCATATTGTCGCTCTATGGAAATTTCTTGACAGGGGAAGTCCCACAAAATCTTGGGAGATCATCACCTATGGTGGGCCTGGATTTATCCGAAAATCGGTTGTCCGGAAATCTACCAGCAGACTTGTGCAGTGGAGGTAAGCTTATGTATCTTCTGGTCCTTGACAATATGTTTTCTGGAAATATTCCTGAAAGTTATGCAAAATGTGAATCTCTTATTCGTTTTCGAGTTAGCTACAATCGTTTGGAGGGACAAGTACCTGAAGGGCTTTTTGCTCTTCCTCATGTTTCAATTATTGACTTGAGTTATAATCGTTTAAATGGTTCGGTCCCCAAAACCATTGGAAATGCTAAGAACTTGTCAGAACTGTTCATGCAGAGCAACAGGATTTCAGGTGAACTGCCTATTGAAATTTCTAGAGCTATCAATCTTGTAAAGATTGATCTCAGCTATAATGTCCTGTCTGGTCCAATACCTGATGAAATAGGCAATCTATATCGGCTCAATTTGTTGTTACTGCAAGGTAACAAATTCGATTCTTCCATCCCCGAGTCCTTATCTTCACTAAAGTCTCTCAATGTTCTTGATCTGTCCAGTAATAAATTGATGGGGAAAATCCCTGAAAGTCTTAGTGAACTGTTACCAAATTCCATGAATTTTTCGAATAACCAGCTTTCGGGTCCTATCCCTCTCCCATTCATCAAGGCAGGATTGTTAGAAAGTTTTTCTGGCAATCCAAGCCTTTGTATTCCTGGTTATCTGAGTTCATCAGACAAAAACTTTGCCTTGTGTTCACAATCTTACAACAGAAAGAAAATAAATTGCATATGGGTGATTGTGATCTCAGTGGGAATTGTGATTCTTGGAACTATCTTGTTCCTAAAGCGATGGTTTAGCAGAAAAAAGGCAGTGATTGAACATGATGATACCTTGTCATCATCATTCTTTTCATACGATGTCAAAAGCTTCCATCGGTTAACTTTTGATCAGAGAGAGATCTTTGGTGCAATGGTTGATAAAAATATCGTTGGATATGGAGGATCCGGGACAGTGTACCGAATTGAGTTGAGCAATGGAGAAGAAGTTGCCGTGAAGAAGCTGTGGAGTCGAAAATCTAAAGATTCTGCTTCAGAGGATCAATTGATTTTGGACAAGGAATTGAAAACGGAGGTTGAGACTCTTGGCAGCATAAGGCATAAGAACATAGTGAAGTTGTATTCCTATTTCTCTGGTGTGGATTTCAGCTTGTTGGTTTATGAGTACATGCCTAATGGGAACCTCTGGGATGTGCTTCATAAGGGAAAGATCCTTCTGGATTGGCCAACGCGCCATCAGATAGCGCTGGGAATAGCACAGGGTTTGGCTTACCTCCACCATGATCTGATGCCACCAATTATTCACAGGGACATCAAATCCACTAACATCCTTCTGGATGTTGATTACCAGCCCAAAGTTGCAGATTTCGGTATAGCTAAAGTTCTGCAAGCAAGAGCAGGAAAGGATTCCACCACTACTGTCATTGCTGGAACTTACGGTTACTTGGCACCAGGTAACGTCTTGAATCTTGATACCATTGAAGCTAATTCTTTCCAGGTACTGATAGAAGAAGGATTTATCATGCATACTGTTAGGAATTCCCAACACATACATGTTCTGTGATTAATATTGAAGGGTGTTCTTCGCAATCCTACTCTGTCGAACATTATCAATTTTCCTAAATTATTGCATCTAGAACGATTATATAATCTCTTACAAGATGATCTTGATTATTATGCTTTAGTACTTGTAAATTGGAATTGTCAGACTAATTTCCATAGCAATACTGCAAAGTTTTAATTAAATTTCTGCATATCATTGGCTGCAGATATAGTAGATCATACTCGTTTACTTGAATTTTCGTTTAATTTACTGAATTCATCAACCTAATCCTCTTAATTTGATTAATAAACGTGACAGAATACGCGTACTCTTCCAAGGCAACCACCAAGTGTGATGTCTACAGTTTCGGAGTAGTACTAATGGAAATCATCACTGGGAAGAAGCCAGTAGAGCCAGAGTTCGGGGAGAACAAGAACATCATATACTGGGTTTCAACCAAAGTGGAGAACAAAGCAGCCCTGGAAGTGTTAGACAAGAGAGTATCAGGCTCATTCAAGGATGAGATGATCAAAGTCCTGAAAATCGCCGTTCATTGCACATGTAAAACTCCAGCTCTTCGCCCGACCATGAGTGAAGTCGTCCAGATGCTGATTGAGGCCGATCCTTGCAGATTCGATTCCTACAAGTCGTCTAAGCCGAAAAATCCATATGATTTGTGATGATCATCTGAATAAAGATGGAGATTGATCAAAGTGTCATTGTACAGCATCCAAAAAGCACTACTAGATCCTATTCTCTTCTTTTTTCTCTAAGAAAAAGTACTAGTTATTTAGATTCTATCTCAGTTGTCTTATTTTGCCTTTTGTTCACCTTTGGCCTATTGTAAGTATCTGAGAAAGTTTTCAATCAATATGCAAGTTGCTTTGTTGCAACGCATATCTACACTGGACAACTTGGAGCCGGGGCTTCTTTTCGCATTTCATTGACCCACAAAAGGAAATAATTCAACCAAGCTTTTGTGCAGAATTGAATATTTTTTCCATCTTTATGAATGAGAATGATCCAATTAAAAAGCAGGTTTCAACATAAAGAGAGAGATGTTGGTGAGGTTGTAAGGTGCTGATTCGAAGGTGCTTTCTTTTTTGTTGCATGATAGTGGGTTTCTGATTCTGCAATTTTTAACATTCTGTGTATGATCATTTGTTTGTGGAGGGTCCTCTTATTCATCAACTCTCATCTACACATTGGAAAAGAAACGATGGACCAAGTTGATTGATTAGGCATCTTTGTCTCCATTCAAGCTAGGGGTGACTAGCTACAAAAGCATTTGGGGCTTCTTTTTTATCCGTTTTGCTTTCTTTTTCTAGTTGAGTTTGATCCTTTTGTCATTAAGCTTGTTTCACCTTAATGGTGCATGAAATTCTACTTGCAATTCTTGGATGTCCTTTATTTACCTCAAAGTGACACATAACTTCTAGCTATAAACAATCTTAGTTTTCAAATAAATCCTTAATGTTGATCGTGTGTTGGAGAATTCAAATTATCTTATATAGATAAATAAATAATTTCTAAACAAGCCATGGAGTGACCAATGATATATTCATGTTAGACAATTAGATTCTCCTTCATGTACAACGCATAATTAATTGTCAAAGATGTTATGACGTGGTTACATAAACAATTCTTAAATTTGAAATATAAATATAAGGTAATAATTTACTTTAAAATGATCAGTCATGATGTGTTCATAACTATACACATCACATACACGTAGAGTTCATTTGTTGTCAATAAAATAGTCGTACCAAAGACTAATCCATAAGCTAATTTTAGTAGACATTATTGAGGTAAATGTCATATGGATCAACTTGAGCGTATTGATCAATTTTCACTTACAAAGAACAGAAGGGACAAGAATAAATCATAGACCAGCAAGTGCACATGTATGCAGAAATGTGCATGCTCAGGCACACGTGTGTATGAGTTTTCAACTTTGTTGAGTGGTTGGCGGGGTCCTTGCAAAAGAATAAGATTCAAAAAGATATATATATTTCTTTTTGCTAGGTGGAGACTCCATAAATGAAAAGCAAAGAATTATTCATCAATGGAATAGTTCTTCAGCCAAAAAAAACATGACTATAGCCATGACAACTTTAGCTAGCGCTCAAAGGTCGGGTGCAGTGATAATGTAACGATTTGTTATAATTTAAAATTTTAAATAAGAATTTATATTTTCTATCAAAAATATTACGTAACTTTTAATTGACGTAAAATATGTATTAAAACACATCGCTACACCACAAGATTTATATCTTTAAAATGAATTTAACATGATTTTATTTAAATGAATTCCTGATCATTGAAAAAAATAATAAAAAATAGCTATAACAAGTTTTTCAAGTCATGAATAGCCATCCAAATGTACCATAAAACCGAAATAAGTCAACATCCCATAATTGCATTCCTTTTATAAAATTAAGTTACAGTGATAAAGGGGTGCCATAATAACTCCACTAAAATAAAAGCTTAAGCATTACCTATTTTGTTTATAATTAATCGAAAGGAAGACTAGTATAGATGCTATTTTCACTGCTCAAAATGACAATTCAAATGGGAAAAAAACAATTGTGGGATAAAGATTAGCAAGGTTAAAGCAAGTTGAAGTAAGTGAAATAAAAAATAATTATTTCAAAAGTTCGTGAACATTAACGCTATCTTTGGATCTACTTTTTTAAAGGAAGTGAAAGGTAAGGAAGAGATTAGAGAATTCATCTCCTTGTCTGAATTCACTTTAAACGAGAGGAAAATAAAAGGAGGAATTAAAGAATTTTTTTAATTAGAGAATTTTGCAACCCCAATTTAAGATTTTTTTATTGAAAAGAAAAGTTAATGAGTGAATAAATCGATAGGAACACTAGTGTAGATGACATTTTTCACTGCTTGAAATGACAATTCATATGAGGAAAAAACAATTGTGGGATAAAAATTTACAAGGCTATGCAAGTTGAAGTAAGTGAGGTCAAGAATAATTATAGAAAGTTCATCAACGTTAAAGGAATGACAAGTGGAATATGAGTGCACGTTTTGGTTAGTGAAGGCAATGAATGCGTTTCACAGCTTCACAAAAGTGTAACACCCACATTAAGATGCTTCAACATGATGGAGCAATTTCACAAAATGGTGGTGAGCAATCAAAGACATAATAATCTTTATGGGGGAAAACATAATTGCAATAAACCAGTTAGCTAGGCCTCTAAAAGTGAGAACAAATTGTAAAGGTGTTGACTCGTAGACCAAATATTTAAAGTTCGAATATCTTTTTTAACTAAACTAGTGCGTGTAAAATTCATCAAAATATCATTCCGTGTATCGTTAATGACGCACATTATATTGTTAATGGTGCATGTTTCCCCCAACATTTCTTTCTCTTTCTCTCTTCTTTAAATCAAGTTTTACAATGGCCATGTCTCATGAATTAAAGTATTTATAGTTTTTAAGCAATATAATATTTATTAAGTTTAGTGGAAAAGGGCCTAAGCATGATCTAGAATTGTGATCCAGGAGAATCTGAGCCCAAATATTTTGGACCAACGTCTATGGCTCCAAAAAATTATGATCCAGATGTCAAAAAAGCCCCCCGCAAAACAACCTGCAAGTGGGTGACAAATTGGTAAATGGCTTTTATTTTGACAATTAATGCCCCTAATTACTTCGTCTAGAGATTTTCAAGATATAATAATATTCTTTATGTGTCAAGGTAGACAAGAACAGTAAATTCACTTTCATAGTCAATTTTGTGGAGGACATTGGGATCCAAAACCTTTTGTTGCTTATGAATCCATGTGAACAAAGATGACATCTTCGAGTAGTAATCATCATTAGCTTCTCTAAGTTAAAGTTTTTTTTTTTTTTTTTTTTTTTTTTTTGTAAAAAGGAAGAAACCTTCAATACAAATTCCTTGATGGTATTTTGCCTAGCCGATACAAATATACATTTAGTAATTTGTGATATAATATTTGTATAAGTTTGAGTTTTTACTCATTGTACTCAAACTCAATTTTTGTTCGAACTTCGAACTTTCATGTAGTCAGTTAAATATTTTCATTTACTAGAAAATGATAAAAAGGAACTCGATTACAGCCCTAAACTTGAACCGACATTGATCTTACATTTGATCAATCTTTTACATGAGTTGTTTTCCATTTCTTTTTTGTTTGTGACGAAATATAGTTATATGAATATATCAGGGTATTTAGATTTTTGGACATGATAAAAAATTTGGAAAAATGATAAATATAATTCACAAGATAGTAAATAATTTAACTCTTTTGGTAACTAAAAAGCAATTCAACTATTCATCTGGATTCTTTAGGTTTTAAGAAAATTGTATTACTTAATTATTATTATTATATTCATAGGTAATCAATGTTCATATGCTCTCAAGAAATTTTCTGTGAAAAAAGCTACATTTAATACTAGGTTCATTCTTTGTATGCGCCAAAATTATAGGGGTGATCTTTAAGCAATCAAGGACTGGTCCATTTACAAAGTGGACAAAAAATGATGTGGAATCACAAGGCCGTAGACATTCCATCTTCCAATAGTTGTAGGATTGTTATTCAAGCTAGGGTTTGAATCGGATTTTTTAAACAACGTATCGAGAGAGAATTTAATTAATTTGGTTAGATAATGTGTGGTTGATAAATAAGAATCAGTTTTTTAACAAGGTACGGAGGCGACTAGCTTCTACAGCTGTTAGCGCTTGGACTTGAAAATAAGCTAAAGTGACCTTGAATCAATATGCAATATTTTGAGGTGAAGAATTAATTTTTTTAGAATATTCATCTCCTATCGGTGGGAAAGGCGAATTACAAAAATAAATTATTTTCATTATTGGTTCACTAGTGCAATACGTAGAATCTTAAATACAAGTATTAAGGGGAAAACTTCTAATATATATATCTCTCAATGTGTCGATGACGTCTTAACTTAGCGGTTTAATTATCTCCAACAATACTTTGTCGCTGTTAATTATACCTTAAAAGTTAAACCCACTACTATATATGAGGTATTATATTATCATCGATCATTGCTCTGCAAAAATATTTAAATATTAAATATACATACATTTATGTCTTTTACACACTTTTGATTTATCAGTATACTTCTTTATAAACAAAAGTCTATTATATCTGAAAAATTAGAAGAAAAAAAAAGATAGTACATTTTATATTACCCAAGTCTCAACCAATGGTAAACAACATTAATAAGTTGCAGCCGAGAACAACCATATTCGATTTTAATTTACTAAATGGACAGTTAATCAAACTGCGGACTGATTGACTAAATACAAAATTAGTGATAAACTAGCATTTGGCTGGTATACTAATGTTCCTCCCCCTTTGAATAAGATTCTTGGATCAGACATTCATCCTATAGGAGTGGATTAATCTCTACAGTTTCTAGTTTTCAGTTAAATGAAATGCTTGTTTTAACCTAAAAAAAAAAAATCCTCGGTTCGAGTTGGAGTGGCTGCAATTTATCTTTTTCTTTTTAGCTTTTTTAATTGTCCAATATATATAATTTTCATTTGTTATTCAGGAAAGACATAAGTTTGTACAACATAATTAACAAGACTCGAGTTTGCAACTTCTCAATTATATAGCGAGTTAGACCAAAGCCTAGTGGCAAGTTTTTACATCTTTTTGTCAGACGAAATTGATGTTAGACACAACCCTAGCATATCTATCCACTGAGAAAAAGGCAATTGGACGACACAACAGTAATTAACATTGGCCTGCAACAACATCATAAAATCGAAAACAACTGTTAAGTGGTTCCTGCAGCAGAGGAGGCTGAAGAAGAAGAAAACTCTTGTCGGGTGTACATGTTGCCATACTTGCAATCCTAGTCTGTTAGAGGTTTCTAGAATTTGAAACTGTCGCTGTTGAAAAGGGTGTCCTTAAGCCAAAATATGTTGAACTTCTTTTAATGTAAACAAACCAACCAGTGACGTTTAAGTCACAACAGCTTTTCTCTTGTCTGTCTCACTCATGGCGGCTTTGACACATTACCAACATTTATTTATTTTTCTTGTCATTTATTATCATTTTAATTGCCTCCCATCTACCTCTCCATAAATCTTCCATGTTATCGTCAGTCTATCTTTGTATGCGTAGCTGTTCTTAAAATCAATCTAGCATTATTGATAACCTCAATGGATTAGTTCGGACGTGGATACGAGACTTGATCAGGTTTCGTGTTTGAATATGTTAAAAAGTTAATTTTTTTGGAGTATAGTTAATCTCAATAAATATTGTACCTAATTGGTCTATCTATTTTCAAATGAGTTATATATCTTGAAGTTTGATACTATATAATGAAGCTCGAAAGTTTTCTTACGGAAAGTTTTTTGACATAAGAAAACAAAAACCTAATATTATTGACATATCGAATGGGTTGGTGGAGGTGCAGACGAAACATTGGTCACAGAGAATAATTTTATTCCAACAAACTCCACAATCCATGGTGATTATCTTAAGGGTTTTGGATTACGTATTTGATAATTAGTGATATTGTTATTGTTATCTATAAATTTTTGGGATTTTTATTAATTTTAATACATTCATGGGATCCAAACGGCGATTCTTGCCAACTATTTGTTTTCATTTGTTTGTTTTGTCTATTCAATGTGTGTGTGTGGATATTAGAATCTTCTGTCCCTTTGATAATTGCTTATATAAACTTTTCATTTTCTTAAGGTCTGATCAGGTTGCCACGTCTTGATCATTGGAAGCTGTACAATTACTATATTCAATGTTTCACGGTGTGTGTTGAAGAAATGGAAGAGATTTTTGACCCAAAAAAAAAAATGGAAGAGATTAAAGAAAGAGCAGATGAGCTCCCAAAGTCATGGGCCAATTGCGTTGGAGTGAAATCGCTCTTATGAAATCATAAATTCAATACTTTTTATTATTTTAGAGTTTTATTCTTGATTAATCTAATACATGTATAGGGGCGTACCGTATAACTGTACACAGGAGTTTACCAGTTAGTGGATAAGCTCTGATGAATAATTATTCCTAATTAGATTCCACCAATTAAGTTCCTACGTCATCCAAAAAAAAAAAGATGATATAGTGCATTGTAATAAAAATTATACACTAGAAAAAAAAAAAAAAAAATAGACGCGAGAGACGAACTTATTTTCGTCAATATTCTTCCGATATTCGGATTGGCGGTGCACGGTAAGAGTTGATATTGAGAAGTTTGCAAAGTATTGAGGGATATTGAAGCAAAGTTTAATAATATTTCTTCTGTAGTGAACAAACCAACCAAACGTCATCTACATACATGCATGGCACTGTTGTTCGAATGATCTTTAATAACAATGGCAAATTTTGCATACTTTACCTCGACCTAGAGAAAGTCAAGTGACTTTGTATCTATTTGAGCAATTTTTAACCTATGTAACGTGCAATTATTGGGTCGGAGTTATTTTGATTCCAAAGTTAGATAAAATTGTCGAATAAAGATTTATTGTGATTAAAAGTTTAAAATTTGAAGTTTAAATTTATATTTTTTTATTACAAATATTGTTTGACTTTTGAGTCATTCAGAAAGTGTGTTTAGATACGATACTACACAACAGATTTTGTTATTTTTGAGAGAATATAATATTATTTTATTTAGAGTGGATATTTTTAAAAGAAAAAAATGTACAATTATCACAAATATCATCTATGTCTTGACAGAGTTAGAACATATGTTAAATCATATCATTTATCATGAGACTTATAATTTTAAAGTATACAATATAATTTTAATTAGGGATGAGTTTGTCGTCGTAAAAACAAACGTGCAATTATTTTGCCAATGCAAGAAGTTTAAAGTAGGTAATACTTGGATTATTATAGAAATTTGGTTCAACTTTTCATGTAAAATTTAAGTATGGGGAACTTTTCAAAAAGCAACATAACTAGACTGGCTAGTCTATTTGAAAATCGACTTACATTATCACCAGAATATCTATCTCAGCCAAAGTGCCATGGTCTTGTCACTTCAAAAGTAGACATTAGTTACGAGTCTAGCCCCATGTAATGGCACGCACGCTCCTGTAGTGATGGAAGTGAAATCGTTCATATAAAATTACAGGTTTAACAATATTTTTTATTGCTTTTGAAGTTTCGTCTTTCATTAATTTAGTGCATATGTGAGGACGCACCGTTTTAACTAAAAATTTATTAATTAGTGGTCAAATTCAACCTATTAACTCGGTGATTAAACTGTGTTAATTAAATTCTCACTTCATTCAAAAATTACTTCATACACCACCAAATACTGAGAAAATATAAGAAGAAGGTGATGATTATTATATGGAAACATAGAGAGGATTAAAAGTGGCTCAATTTAGAAAACTCACATCCCAATTTAGATATCGTATTTCAAAGAGAATATATGCTAAGCCAAGTTTCACATGAAATACATAAGAAAATAACAAGATCAAATGGTAAAATCGCATATTGCCCAACATAAATCATGAATATTTTCTATATGTTTTCACTGACCTCTCTATACTAACAAGATCGAACATTTTCTTAGCAAATTTTTAATTAGTTAATTTGTGAATTTACCAATGCAATAATTAATAACTAGCCCGAAACTACTAGTTTTTACGTTTAAACTTTGACTAGGAAGTTAACATTAGTCTGAACAAATCTTTTTGTGTTAATAAAAAATTTGACAATATGCTTGATTAGCAAGCTTTAATCTCTATGTAATGGGTCGATAATCCATGTGGTACCTTTGTTCGTATAAATAATATTTCTTGCTAGATTAATAAAAAAACCACTTCAGGAAGTTCGTAAAAAATTTATTTGCCATTTGAAATTACTTTGTGACTACGGAGGCATGGACAAAAAGATAAAGAAAATTATTATTTTTTAAAAAAAACACAAAATTGAAACTTCCCTTCACTTTTATTTTTGTTTTTTGAATGATGTAAAAACTCAATTAGTAAAGTCTGATCATCATATTATTTGACTCAATCTAATAATTAATTAGTAAACTCGGGTACAATCTAATGTCTTTATATATTTATCAAATTAATCAAATATAAAACTTTAAAATAATAAAAAATGTTGAACTGCAATATGTATGCCATTTTATCTCATTCCTATTTTCGTCATCCCTTGCATTTGGTGTGTGGTGAGTGGTCACAAGTAACCAATCAAATCAAAAACGTCATTGTGCAAAGAAGGGACGTACTGTTTTCGTCATTCCATTTGGGAAAGAAGAAAAGGGCCAATCTATTTGTCAGCGACATATCACTTTCAAATCAATTATGAGTTAATAATATCATTATCCATTTATAATTTTCACATGTCGCAATGGGTCAATACCAAATTACTAATATTTATTAAGACGTGATCTATGCAATAGTTTTTTTTTTTTTTTTTGGTTGTTGCTAATTGTTATGGTGTTTTAATTAGATAATGAATTATTCCTTTTTCTTTAACAATCATGTCAGCCATCAATAATACTGTTGGAAGCCCGTCTTTGACAGACGTGCTCTCTTTAGTCTTTCGTATATCAAAAGAAAACCACCTAAAAAAAAAAGGAATAAAGCATGTATCAGCCAATGTGTTTCTTTCTTCTTCTTCTTCTTTTTTTATTTTTTATTTTTTTATTTCAAAGACAAGAAACCCATGCCATGTAATAAATAAGATTCATTATGATATTACAAATTTTTTAGTTTAGATATAGGGTTGCGTTTCAATATATACACGAATTAGTCAAAGATAAATTCAAATTTCAATTTTTTGATTAACGAGCCAATATCTTTATTATTTATTTCACCCTCAAACTATTAATGCCACTTTTATGCACAAATTGTCGAATGTATTCATGGGCTAGTGATAGTTGTAGGCTTGTGGCTCCCATTGATCCCGATATGGAACTATTAAATAATAAGTTGAAGTTATATTTTTTTGAAATTGTTTGTATTATTAATATATTTTTAGGGTAAAAAATTAATTTGACCCTAACTGAAAAAAAAAAACTACTTATATGAGAGGGTTAAATTTTACATTTTTAATCCGATAGAACAAAAAAATTAAATTTGCGTATAACACATCTATATTCTAATTGCATCTTAATGCATGAAATTTTGATTTAAAATCATACTGGTAATTATAGAAGATTATTTCCATAACAAAAAGCATTTTACAACAAGAGATTAGCCAAAGACCCTTTAACAGTATGACATGAGGATTGCGAGTTCAACGTGAGTTCGAATCTCATTAAATATATTTCACTACTTTAGACTTTCTAAAAAAAACAGCAAAAGATTATCCTTAACAATATTTTAACTATTTCCACAAGAAACCTATTTGTTGGAAAAAGCTGCGTCAATTTTATTACCCATTGCGAAGTACAAGACAGCGCGTGGACAACATCTACAATCAAACATTTATGAATATATGAATATCAAGGCTTTAGGTTATTGGCCTTGTCTTTTTAAACTGGTGTCTAAAAGTATACTTACTCTGACGATGATGTAAACATTAGCGTCCCTCTTATTTAACCTTCTTATATTATTTATTAACAGCACTTTTTATTGTTAACCCCAAAATGGAAATGAAATATTAGAGGAAAAAATCAAATTATAGAAAAGGACTCGCGGAGATGAGGGACAAATTGGAGACTTTTACCCGAAAAAAGGAACAAAACAGAAAGTTGAAAATGGCCTTTCATCGGCCTACCTATAACTCCAACTCGACATAACAAGCCCTCATTCCTTGGCCAAATTTACTTTTACTCCTCACAAAGGGGATATGCGAGGGTGAAATGTCACTCAGATGGTAATGAAATTTTGAATTTGTATCATGTCTTTCTGTTGTATGTTGGTAAATAATTTACTTGTTTAGCGTGATATATCACATTTCATTTACACCGCACGTGTAAAAGACTTCAGACTTCACTTTTTCAACTAATTAGTGTACAGTCTGAATAATTATTTAATTACTGTGTTTTATAAAAATAGCTGAATACTCTTGGATATTCAGCTACACTTTTAAAATTATGTATTCAGTTACATTTTTAAAATACAGGAGTATTCAGTTACTTTTACAAAATGCATAAAATAATCAATTACGTTTTAAAATACATGAAGGTATTATATATTTTTAACAAAATATATAAGATATTAAGTCATTTACTCTAAAAAATAATTTCAAAAAAAAAAAAACAACTCCTTCTCTACTTTTTTTTGAAATAAACCTTTACATAATATTATAATATTACATTAAAATAATATAAATAACTCACAACCATAAAATTGCGATCATAACATTATAAAACATCCTTACTCACCCTCCCCTCCCGGTGGCCATCCCTAACCCCACCCAAAGTCCTCAATGAAAAACAAAAAGTTCCCAAATCCCAATACCCATTTGACAATTTCCTCTGGGAAACCTTTTTCCCAATTCCAAATCCAACTTCCTCTCTCACTTTCTGACCAGACAACAACATAATACTCCTATATAGTAGCAACAACAAGTATTTGCTCAAACAGAACACCACCCTTTTTATTACTCCTTCTAGCTGTTCCTGCTGTGTAACACTATCACAACAACAACATTCTGATTGTTTTATGGTCATGCAGATGACTCCTCTTCACAACATGTCTTGTTCATGGTCATGGTCATGGTCATGGTCTTCACCTGCAAGAAGCATCACAATGGAGAATGACCAAACTGCCCTTGTCAACAAAGAGGTACCATGTCACAGTTGCTCCTTAAATCCAAGGCTGTTTTTGGGTTTTCACAGATGAGAGAGTACAATGTAGGTCTCTCTCTCTATTCTCTCTTCTCCTTGTTGTTCTTTCTCATTTGCGTGGTTAAAGGCAGACAGGATGGAGCCAGGCATAATATTATTAAAAAAGTTTTAATCTTTATATAGTTTTGCAAAAAAAAAAAAAAATGCACAATTTCTTTTTTTGTTTTTTACTTTTTTTTTGGGGATATTTTTATTTTATTTTATTTTGTTTTTCAAGAGGTTGTAGAGAAGGTGAAGAAGCAAAATGATTCGTCATCCATCATGTTAATGAAGGTTGCAGTGAAGAAATATCTTAACATACATGTATGTTTATGTATGCAAGAAAGTGTTGTAGTTGATGTGGCCATGATTATATGTTGTGATGATGAATAAATCATGCTTTTTCCCAATTTTTCCCTATATATATAATATGAATGCAAAATTGAGTTATATTTTGCTTTACCCGTCTCTGTTATTTTGCTTTTCTGGGTGCTGCTGACTTATGTCAGTTTGTGTAGAGCTTTTAGTTTTCATTTGTCTTTTGTGCTTGTGGTTGTACGATGTAAGATATAACATCCCGCTGACTGATTTATAAGTTAATGTTTTGAATTTAAGTATAAGTCGATAAATCATTTTAGGTAGGTGGATTCAAGATTCAAAGCCGTGAATCTTGATTCTTGAGTTAGTGATACTAATTTTGCTTGCGAGCTCAGAATTTGTCCGTGTGACATGGGGCTTTTGCTAGTTTCAAGATTCATGTACTTACCATTTTAGGCAAAAAAGGGTCTTTTTACATTTTTTGAAACTCGTTTAGTTTGCTTTTCTTTACTTTTTTTTTTTTGTCTTTTACCATTTAGTTAGAATTTCACAAAGTAAAAGGTGATGGAGCTTGGCTTCTGAAATGCATGTCCTATATTAGTTCAATTTATTTCTGCGTTGTCATTGAATAGGATGCAAGTTACTAATTGTTGAATAGGTACGTAAGAAAAATATGAAGCTTTAGTTTTTTTCTCATGATTTTGGTCCAATAGAAGAATTTATGTCAAAATTTTGTGTATGATCTATAAGGGAAGAAGACTGAAAATGGAAAAAAGATTGGACAGTTATATTTTCGCGACAACTCTGCGACAATTTTGTATTGAGTTTTCCTTAATGCCGATGGAAACTGATGCTTACCTTTAAAGCTTCAGTAACATTGATAGAGTTAATGGATGAGATCTCATTTTGATTATGTCGGCTTTGCTTAATTTTGTCGTGTAAAGAAAGAGGCTTTCGCTTATGTAAATCATCTTAGAGTACATTTCATAAAAAGTAATATCATTCTCACTTTTAGGTGCATTTTCTAGAGAATACTTTCGCTATTTTTTCCAGTTTTAGGATCTCAGTATTTTTTAATCCACTCTAGGACCTTAAATGGCCTATATCACTGGTCATATGACTTCAACCTTTAGAGAATGAGCGTTCTTTAATGACTAGAGCTTTATATGGTGTGATGTAATATGTATTTACAGTACACAATACTGAGAGACACTTCCCTTCCCCATTCTTCTTACGTTGAGAAAGAGAGCCCGATCATACTTGCTTTGTTTATTTATCATTTTGGACAATTGATGTTTAATATCTGAGTTGAAGTTGGTTGAGCTTAAAACCAAGACCATGAGATGATAATTATATAAACCATTCACGATTCTGCTTGTTATTGACATGTAACATGGAGATGCCTTTCAAAATGTCTCCCGAGGTGCATGTGCCCGAATATAAGCTTCATGTAAGACTGGTTCTTCACAAATGATGTCTTTCTTTTTGAAAATCTTCTAGTTCTGGTTCTTCTTGAAATTTACACAATGGAAACATCTCATTGCCACTGCTTTTGATGCTTGTCGATAAGGTGCAGAAATGATTGGCTGTTTCTAGTGAGCAATCTCTTGGTTTTTCTGAATCACATCCTCGTTTCAGTTTCTTGTGATCGAATAGCATCAAAACTAGTTTGAGCTTTCCCTGCATTGATATTCTTTATGCTATTTGCTGGATCATGCGAGCAGCCACTTTTTAGTCACTGATAGTAATTGTTTTAGGAGTAATAAAATTATTTTACCAAAGAAAAGGAAGGTTTTCTTTGTTGTGTCCTGCTATGTGACATTCCTGATTTGGTGAGTTTGATCTTTTAACACTCTCCTATAATCTCATCTACTTGTTTCTTTTGTTTGTTGACTTTGTTTTCTTGGTTTGCCATTGGAGAAATGTGTACTTGTCTGCAGAATACCAAACAATTTTTCTCTGTCTCGTCTTCTGTCTCTGTGATGCCAAGACATTAACTGTTAAGTCATGCACTAATACTTTTAAATATATCATCTGTTGGTTATATTGTAAAGCATGAAACAGATTATACTCCTGATCTTAGTTCAGATATTGAACTCCACCAATAATGTTGTCGCGTTATAATTGTTTTAGGTATAAAATGAATGAATTTCTAAATGCTGTGAATATCGGTACTTATGCCTCATGCATCTTCATCATATATCCACTATCCTCTGCCATTGATGTGGCTTGCGTCATTAAATTTATGAAGCATCACTGCTTGATTTATCTATATACAGATGTAATGTGATTTCAGAATATCAACATGCAATACGCTCGGCTAATCAAAGTGCATCCCTCTGTTATTGAAAATTAAAAGGCAGCAGTTCACAATCTTATGCTATGGTCAGTATTCTCTCTGCTGTGCTGCAGTTCCTCTGCTACCAAATTTAGTTTAGGCAAAATGCTTAAAATTGTTATAGCTGGACCAAAGTTACCAGATTCGCGGTACGATCCGAGTCGTGGTACGAGTTCGGGTACGGGGTACGACACTTAGGAGATTTAGGATACGATAGGGGTATACTTCTTCGGTACGATAATTGGGTTCGTGGTACGCTGTAAAATGTTATTGGATTCGTTTATCAAATATTATGAATAATTACTATGAAATCTAGTGATATTCTAAAATCTAAATTCTAAAGTCTAAAATTCAATGGCTAAGATAATTTTCAAATATCATATATCAATCATAAACCAAAAAGCCAAAAACAAACTTGAAAACTTAACACGAAAAAAGACATAGTATTTTATATTGATCCAACAAGAATTTGAAAACAAATCAGGTTGTTTTTTCCTTTCCGTTTCTCCTTCTTGCATTTCTTGAAAGCTCGTCAGCATCTTTGTGAGGTGTAGTAGGTGAAGCACTTGAAAATGTTTCTTGAACTTCATTCATATGTTGATTATCTTCGTACTCCTCCTCCAATCCTCTCCATCTCATTTCTTCTAGTTTTACTGCAGAATCTTCTAAATAGGTATTATCTGGATCAATGTCCCATTTTCTGTAGGGTCCATCTCTGTAACTTTCACAAAAACGTGCTTGAAGGCGGATATTAGAATGAATAAATACTAACTTATCAGCTCTTGTGCAATTTAATCCATTTCTTTTGACATTGTGAATATAGGAATATGTACTCCAATTTCTCTCAGCTGATGAACTACTAATTGGTTGAGATAATACTTTTTTTGCTATCTCAGCCAATTCTGGAGTTTTTGAACCATATGATGACCACCAATCAATTGAATCCATTGTCATTGCATCTACTTGAACTGGTAGCATCGCATACAACCCTTTTCTCATATGAAAAATTGCAAATTGTTCTCGGAAGAGCTTTTGCTCCTCTACATTTTCAGTAATTCTTTCAAAAGCTTCCATGACACCCATTACAACTTCCTTATCAAAATTTGGTGCTCTCCTGGGAGTTCCTCCAGGAGCTGGTGTTTGAAGGTAGAGAGAATCATAAAATCGAGGATTGAGTGCAAAGGCAAGGCAATGCATTGGGATATTCATCTTTTCCCATCTAGACAACAAAATTGTTTCCATTTGAGGATAAGAAGTTGCATATTTGTTTTTCCTCATTATATCTTTTATTTCTCCAATCATGCTATCCATTCTTTCATAAATCTCCCCTATTTTTGGACCTTCACCATCACTAAACTTAATTAGCAAATAGATTGGCTTAGTGATTGCAATCACGTTTTCAACTTCTTCCCAAAACTCTTCACTAATTACTGTATCAGCAATTAAAGTTCCCATCGTCCTCGTATTTTCATCTCCATGTTTCACCCATTCTTTCCATGCCTTGAGAATAATGGTGGTTTGTAAAGCTTCTTTGCAATCAAGCAACCGTTTCAATAAAATATAGTGTGAAGCAAATCTGGTCTTTGCAACTTTTAACAATTCTAGCCTTGACTGTGTTCTAAAGATTGTTAAAGCTTGTGAATGATTAATGAAGTATTTGACAATGTTTTTCCCCCTTTTATATGTACTTGATAACCAATCAAATGCTTTGGCAAAATCTTTAAAAACTAAATTCATAGTATGAACAACACAGGGAGACCAGAAAATATGTTTATGCACCTTCTCTATCTCTTTTCCAGCCGCTTTGCAATTTGCTGCATTATCTGTCACAACTTGGAGGACATTTGATGGTCCTATTTCTTCAATTGCTTTCAGCAAATACTCTGCTATAACAAAACCTGTTTTCTCTTTTCCTGTGAAGTCA
Source organism: Ehretia macrophylla (assembly GCA_037974665.1). Taxonomy (NCBI): domain Eukaryota; kingdom Viridiplantae; phylum Streptophyta; class Magnoliopsida; order Boraginales; family Ehretiaceae; genus Ehretia; species Ehretia macrophylla. Next base: position 25,553,687 of record CM075779.1, on the reverse strand, counting down.
TCTGCATACATAAACATTGCTCCACGACTATTAGTTGCAATGACATTGATAAGTGGTCTGTGCTTAACATTAGACCACCCATCTGAAACAATCGATACCCCTTGAGTGTACCATGTATCTTTGATTGGTGTTAGGTCTTTTTCAACACTTCTTTTGCATTCATCTAGCAGTGTTGTCCTTGCCTTTTCAAATGAAGGAGCTTTGTAACCTTTAGGGGCTCTGTTAATTGCAAAAACCATCTCATTGAATTGAGGATTACGCAACACATTGAAAGGAATGCCATTAGCACACAATCCTCTCATCACTTTCATATCAACTGTATTCCACTCCATGATTCCAATGGATTCTTCAATACCTTTAGGAGGAAGTTCCTTACTTCTGACATTGATTTTAGAACTTTTTAAAGATGCTGACAGGCCTGCCTTTTCTGCTTCTTCAACCTTCCTTCTTAATCTTTCATATTCAGTACGTTTGCCTAAGATTGCTGGGCAACGTTGAATTTGTGCCTTCTTCCCAACTGGAGCACCGAAAAAATGATAATGTATTCTAGTATAGGAACTTGTGAATCGATTTTTGCAATGTTTACATGACCATTGCTTTGACCCGCCAAAATTTTTTCCTAGCACTGCATCGTAAAAAATAACTTCACCTAGCAATGGCTTTGCTTTTGAATCTGTTGTTTTTGTTGGTGTCTGCATTGGTACTAATTTTTTAGTTGGTTGGTTTTGATAAGTTTCTTGGAAATCATCACTTGAAAATTCTTGCTCTTGTTCTTCATATGTTTCTTCTTCAAGTAAATGCTCTTGTAATTTTCTTTTCCCATATACCATTTTCAACAAAGAAAGGATGACAGATTTGTTTTAGGATGATAAAAAAGAGTCACAGACAAATTGAGAAAAGAGTTTTAGGCGTAGGAAAAGATATAAGGATTAGGCGTTGCTCTTGTAACTTTTTGGAGTCTTGGACTGCTTGAACAAGAGAAGGAAAATATAAGGATTAGGCTGCTCATGGTTCATGAAAATAGAGGAGCAGCAGATGGAATTTGCTAGTAGGCCATAGTAATAGCCTTTTTTTTTGGTCAAAAGGCCATATAGTAATAGGTTAGGATCTGCTGCTCGTAGGCCATAGTAATATGTCTAAAATAGCTTAGGATTTGATTCTGCTCATTCTCCATATAATTGTATACAATAAAAAATTCTACTTACTAGGCTTAAGTAACTAATTATATAAAATATAATATTCTAATTACTAATTAATTTTACACCAATAATTTTACTTATAAATAAATAACAAAATTACAAAAATCATAATACTCAACATTCATTAGAACATAAATATTCACATTTCATTCCAACATTTGTCAACATTCATTAGAACATAAGCTAAGTTCATGGGATCTTCAATTGATAATATCTCCTAACTTGAGTAAAATGTAAGCAAGAAATAGAAAATGGCTAGGTTACAAAGCCTTCTTATTTTGGTATGTTGCGATCGAGCACAAATTTTAAGTGATCGGTTATAGTAGAAAAGAGGTAATGAGGTAGGTTAAAAACCTTTCTTATCCATGTATGTTGCGATTGAGAGCAAATTCTAAGTGATCGGCCACTGACATCAAATGACTTGGACGAAAACAGTTAGACAAGACTTTACGTGTATAGAGCTTAAAACCAATAATTATTTTTTCATTCTTCAAGTTATTGTCTATGGTAGATGCAATTGGATAATATAAAAAAACAAAATTATTCAGATTTCAAACCCTTTCTTTTCTTTTCGTTTTTGTAAAACCATAGAAAAAAATCAAAAAAACCTATTAATTCCTCTTAAAACCAATAATTATTTTTTCATTCTTCAAGTTATTGTCTATGGTAGATGCAATTGGATAATATAAAAAAGCAAAATTATTCAGATTTCAGACCCTTTCTTTTCTTTTCGTTTTTGTAAAACTATTGAAAAAAGTCAAAAAAACCTATTAATTCATCTTAAAACCAATAATTATTTTTCATTCTTCAAGTTATTGTCTATGGTAGATGCAATTGGATAATATAAAAAAAGCAAAATTATTCAGATTTCAGACCCTTTCTTTTCTTTTCGTTTTTGTAAAACCATTGAAAAAAGTTAAAAAAAAACCTATTAATTCCTCTTAAAACCAATAATTATTTTTTCATTCTTCAAGTTATTGTCTATGGTAGATGCAATTGGATAATATAAAAAAGCAAAATTATTTAGATTTCAAACCCTTTCTTTTCTTTTCGTTTTTGTAAAACCATTGAAAAAAACAAAAAAAACCTATTAATTCCTCTTAAAACCAATAAAATCAAAAAAAACCTATTAATTCCTCTTAAAACCAATAATTATTTTTTCATTCTTCAAGTTATTGTCTATGGTAGATGCAATTGGATAATATAAAAAAGCAAAATTATTCAGATTTCAGACCCTTTCTTTTCTTTTCGTTTTTATAAAACCATTGAAAAAAGTCAAAAAAACCTATTAATTCCTCTTAAAAACTATAATTATTTTTTCATTTTTCAAGTTATTATCTATGGTAGATGCAATTGGATAATATAAAAAACAAAACTTCTCATACCCTTTCTTTTCTTTTCTTTTTTGTAAAACCATTGAAAAAAGTCAAAAAAACCTATTAATTTTTCTTAAAAACAATAATTATTTTTTCATTCTTCAAGTTATTGTCGATGGCAGATGCAATTGGATAATATAAAAAAACAAAATTATTTAGCAATTTACATAAAAATTATTTAGCAAAATTAGTCAAAGTTAAAAAACTTCAAAACTATTAATTCCACTTAAAAACAATCTAACTTCAGCCGCTACATACAAGTAGTATATAATATATTTTAATATCTAAGATAAAAAAATACATTGTAAAATACTTACTTTTATTGCCCATCACGTTTTGTCTTTTCTCTTCTCTATATGGGATATATATACTTAAAAAAAGAAGAAATCAGATTGTGTCAATGCATTCTTTAATGAAAAGAATTGCTTTGTAATTATTAAAAACACTTACTTTTATTCTCATCACATCTTGTCTGCCAATTTATCCCCCATTTGGTCAGCTTAATTATAAAAAACAATAAATAAAGTGGTCAGCACCGAAAGCAACAGAGCTGGCATTTTAAATTTTTTTTTTTTTTAGTTTCTGCTTTCGGTGCTGACCAGAGTTGGCACTTTTTTTTAATTTTTTTTTTAGCTGGCACTCATTTATGTCAACTGTATACAAAACTAAACAAAATGCTTTCGATACTGACTAGAGCGGCTGACACTCATCTACACCAACTGCACACACAAAACCAAATGAAAAGCAACAACTTTCAAACAAACTTGCTTAGTTGTTTGCAAAATTCGAACAAAACCATTTACAAATTTACATTACAAAACTTGTTCAAAACCATCACTACACCAGATATTATGAACCAACCAAGAAAACCCCAAAACATCACCAAAATGATTCAACCAGAGATGGCAATAGCTTTAACCTCAGAAAAATCAGTCCACGCAGTGTGCATCCTTCATCTCCGGTAAGCCAAATCTCTATTTTAGTACATTGTTCTAACTCTCGCATCCATGTCTAGTAGAAGTTTAGTTTTTATGATTTCTTTCTTTATTTTTTTGGTAAAATTTTTTATACCATCGGATTCGTTAAGTTCGTTAAGTTTAGTGAATTGGAACGCTAATGTACTGCGAATCGGTACGACGAATCCGATACGCGGTTCGATAGGGGGTAGGGCGAATCTGGTAACTATGAGCTGGACCATCCAGCTGAACGTGGTGCTGGTCCCACAAGCCCGTGCATTCATTCTTCACTTAGACAGATGATCCAGTTGTAACGTTTTTTAGAGTTTCCCTTAGTTTGATAACAGATTTGTCTCAAAATAAGGTGGATTTGAACAAGAAATCTATGTTTGGTCCAAAAATATTATTATGGACTGAGATCTCTCTCCTGCTGGATTTTGAACTAGAATTCAATGTGTTTTGACATTGCTTGCATGTGCTGATACAGGCTGGATGTTGAACTGCATTCAATTCGTTGACAATATTAACTATAGACAAAGTGATGCAAGGAAAAGAGCCTCGATTCTTTTATGTTTCGTGAACTGGAACCATAAAATGATTGCCAATAATTGAATTCTTTTTTCATTCATAGGGAAAAAAGAAAAAGAGAATGTCATGACTGAATTTAATGATCAATGTGTGTGTGTGTTTTTTTTTTTTTGGTCTGAAAAAGATTTCATTGAAATCAAATGGATACAAACAGGGAGGGCGGACTAACCCGGCCCGAAGAACAACAGAATATTACAAATAGTGAGGGCGGACTAACCCGGCCCGAAAAATAACATAGCAAAAGCCACCAAGGAAATTCAAACTGACAAAATGGAGAAGAAAGAGTTTCGCATAGATTTGTCAATAGAGAGCCACCTCTAACGATGATGGAACCCCCACAATGACGGCGACACCATCTAAGCCCGCAAACGCCATTGAACTGGCAAGAATCTTGAACGTAACAAGTTGAAAAGTGCGAAATAAAGGACGCACCAAACCTTGAGATAACCCAAGTTGGAGAAGTTCTACACCCACAAATCCCGCGAAGGATGAGCAGGGCCCCAAGCTGACGAGGGTGGTAATCAAAGCCACCGAGAAACCTCCATGAAAATATTCCACCATAAAAGGTGGTTAGAGAAGCAGGCAGACGGGCCGACAAAGTTATTAGTTTGCAACACAGGAGAGTAAGACTATTCATTTCAGATATAATCACGAAAGCTAGATATTTCTTCTCAGAAACAAGAAAGCACACATCCTTTGTGAAATAAAGGAACAGATCTATCACTAGAGGTAAATCGTCATCATCACTTGAATCTGGGATAAAGAGGAACAAGATGGTGGGAGAAGCCATGGCCAACTCAAGGAGAAGGGTTGTTGATTTTATGTTGGAAGACTCTACACTGGGTTAGAAGCCATATGCTTTCATGAGGCTCATGTAGTTGGTTTGTTTTTTTTTGATGTTGGTGTTGACGTTTTTGTTCAAGGTTGGGCTGCCATTCACAGAAGATGACAACATAGTTGGTTCATTTCCAGTGAAAAGCAATGTAAGGGGGGGAAGGGGGGGGAGGGGGGGAGCAGCGGCGGCTAGGTTTACATTTAGCTCATCTAGCAATGTGTGTGTTGACTTGCACCTTCTCAGTGATAACTAGGCAACCAGCCCATGATGCCTACCCAATCTAATGCCTCAACCTCCAAGCTTGGGGTTGGGTGAAAGTGGTTGGGTAGTGAATTATTGTGATTATGGAATACAAATCTATGTCTTTCTGTCACAAATATTATCTGACTATTGATTAACTTAAAGCATTCATTGGGATGTTCTATTGTACTACGTGGATTAGATAGATCTGGTATGATCTTGCCTAATGTGAGTTTAATTTTGGGGTGGGGTGGGGTAACGGCCAAGAAAGAGATATTCTCACAGTTCAAAATTCTCCTTGGCTTATCCATTTGTAGGGTTGTTAAGTGAGATTTTTTACTCATTGCAGTCACCTCTAGTGTTTTTTTCACTTGAATAATACCAAGACATGCTCGATCCTTGAATCAAATAAAGTTGTCCGTTCTCTGACCCACAACTAAAATTGAGGCTTACAATGAGACAATAACATTTCAATATTATGGATCCCTCTGCCATCCCTGCCACTAAATTTGGACCAAAATCTCATCTTTGTTACACACTTTAAAAGAATTAATGTTGCTTCTAATTTCATTGCACACTTCCCCTCCAAAGTCTTGAAACTTACTAAGAGCATACATGTCTTTTAAGCCCATTGGGTCATTTAGAGCTGGCAAATGGGCCAGCCCGGCACGGCCCGGTAGAATTGTGGGTTCATAAAAATGAGCCCGGCTCAACACATATGTTTAGTGGGTTGAGCTGGGCTGGGCTAGGCTTAATTCTTGAAATATAGGACCTAGCTCGGCACATGAGCCTGCTACCACGAGTCACGAGCTGAGCCGAGCTGGGCTAGGCCAGCCCATCTTTTTTTAAAATTTTTTTATTAGTGTGTTGGATTAATAACGAAAAAAAATTAAATTTAACTTTTTTTACAAAAAAAGTTAATTTAACAATTAACAAGATATAAGTTGATTGATAATATTAATATAAATGATAAAACATTACTTAACAAATCACAAGTTCACGAGACACGGATACATTACTAATAAACATAAAAAAAGAACATTACATAAATGCTTGAAGAAAGTTGGTGGAAAAGTTATCTATTTTATTATGCTCCTTATGCGAGTGTTGGGCCTGTTGGTGGTGGTAGTAGCGGTGGTTGAGGATTAAAATAGTTTGGAATATTTAAGTGTTGAGATACAAAATGTCTTACAAGCGTTCCAGTTTTAAATTGACGATGAAATATATATTTACGTTCACAATAGTTACAAATTACATACTCATGTTTTTCAAAGAAAGCAAAATAATTCCAAACATTTGAACGTAATCGTTGTGAAAGATTTTCTTCCCCTACAGCCATAGATATTGTGCATTCTCTTGTAGTAAAATAAAGAGACAATATGTAGTAAAATAAATATATAGTTTTGTAGTAAAATGAAATTGAATACACTAACTATTTATAAGAAAAATTACATATACAAATTATAATCTCAAGATGGGCTTTATTTGGGCTCGAATTGGGCCTGAGTTGGGCTCGAGCTGAGCCTGTGCTGGGTTCGAGCTAGGCTGGGCTTGGGCACAAATGGGTTTAGGCACAAATGGGCTGAGTCCAAAAATATATGACCCAGCTCGGCCCACCTATATGTGGTGGGTTGAGCCGAGTCGAACCCACTTTCATTCGAGCTGGGCTGGGTCTGAATTTTTGTATGCTGGGCTGAACTGAGCCTGTGTCAGCCCGGCCCAAATGCCACCTCTTGGGTCATTGGAACCTCAAATACCTATATTTATGTAATATTTTCTTGTTTCCAAAGATGCTTTAAAGTCCGAAACTATTGGACATGTTGTAAATTAACTGCAAAAGACAACAATAGTATAGAGAAAGAACTGAAACTATTATTGATTTTCGAATGATCTACATTTGAATTATACTTCTCTATTTATAGAGTTTCAGAAGCTAGTAGCTGATGACTACAAGCTGCTTACACTGCAACTTGTAAACTACTGATGATTGCAAGCTGCTTACGCTGCTGCTTATAAGTTGCTTGGTGGCTGGTGACTGCAAGCTGCTTACGCTGCTACTTGTAAGCTACTTAGTAGCAGGTGATTGCAAGCTGCTTACGCTGCTACTTGTAAGCTGCTTAGATTGATAGTGAATATCCACCAATCGATATTTCATAACACTCCCCCTTAGATATTCATTATAAAAATATGTTTCATTAAAACCTCGTCAAGAAAACCCAGTGGGATAAAAACTTGACTAAGGAAAAAGAGTACATTATCCAGGAAAAATCCAGTCGGGATAAAAACCTTGGTGAAGGAAAAAGAGTACAATGCACAAATAGCCTCTCCCCCTCATGATGACAAATCTTTCAGGCGGCGCATTCCACATCTTTGTACATGTGATTTGAAGATCGTTGGCGATAATGCTTTAGTGAATAAATATGCTGGATTTTGATCTGACCGTACTTGTTGAATATCAACTATTTCGCTTGTTTGGAGCTCATGTGTGTAGAAGAATTTCGGTGATATATGCTTTGTTCTATCACTTTTGATATAGCCACCTTTGATTTGTGTGATACATGTTGTGTTATCTTCATATAGTGTGGTTGGTTGGTATTTGTCAGAGGGTAATCCACATGATTCTTGAATATGTTGGATGACCGATTTCAACCAAACACATTCTCGGCTAGCTTCATGAATAGCTAAAATTTCAGCATGATTTGAAGAAGTAGCAGTCATTGTTTGCTTCATGGACCGCCATGATATAGCAGTATCACCAAAATGGAAAATGTATCATGTTTGTGATCTTGCCTTATAAGGATCTGATAGATAACCAGCATCAGCATGACCAACTAATGAAGATCTTGATTGCCTCGAATAGAATAAACCCATATCTGGTGTTCTACGCAAATAGCATAATATGTGTTTAATTCCCTCTTAGTGCCTGCGAGTTGGAGCCGCACTATACCTAGCTAATAAGTTAACAGAAAAAGCAATATATGGCCTTGTATTATTAGCTAGGTACATTAATGCGCCAATGACACTAAGATATGGTGCTTCAGGACCAAGTAACTTTTCTCCATCTTCTCGAGGGCGAAAAGGATCTTTTGTCACATCAAGTGACCTAACAACCATCGGGGTCGTTAGTGGATGAGCTTTATCCATGTAAATTCTTTTAAGAATCTTATTCGTATAAGCCGATTGATGGAGAAAAATTCCTTCTGAAAAATGCTCAATTTGAAGACAAAGACAAAACTTCGTTTGTCCTAGATCTTTCATTTCAAATTCTTTCTTTAGATATGCAGCAGTTTTGTTAAGCTCTTCAGGAGTTCCAACAAGGTTAAGATCATCAACATATACTGCAATAATTGCAAATCCCGTTGTTGATTTTTTAATGAAAATACATGGACAAACGGGATTATTGATATAGCCTTCTCCAGATAAGTAATCACTTAAACGATTGTACCACATACGACTAGATTGTTTTAATCCATACAAGGATCGTTGTAGTTTAAGTGAATACATATGATGGGATTTCACTTTATTTGCTTCTGGCAAAAGAAATCCTTCAAAGATTTTCATATATATGTCACTGTCAAGTGATCCATATAAATATGCTGTAACAACATCCATTAAGCGCATTTCCAAATTAGTCTGAGCAGCAAGACAAATTAGAAAGCGAAATGTGATTGCATCTATTACAGGCGAATATGTTTCCTCATAATCAATGCCAGGTCTTTGTGAGAAACCTTGAGCTACAAGTCGAGCTTTATATCTCACAATTTCATTTACTGCATTTCGCTTGCGTACAAATACCCATTTGTATCTAACAGGTTTTGTATTTGCGGGTGTTTGGACTATAGGTCCAAACACCTTGCGCTTTTCTAACGAGCTGAGCTATGTTCGTATAGCTTCTTTCCACTGTGGCCAATCATTTCTTTGTCGACATTCTGCCACATTCTGTGGTTCAGGATCCTCATCATTTATTTCAAGTGCTACCGTAAAAGCGAAACTATCATTCAGAATAGTTTCCATTCGATTCCATGTTTTTCCGGTAGTTATATAATTTATGGAAATTTCTTCATTTCCATGTACCTCAGTCTCTTCAGGGACTAATTGTGTTTCAATCTCTTCAGAGATTGTGTATTTACCAACATCTGTTGGTTCTACCATTTCTGTCGTGCATCTCGATAGTATAGAATCTTCCAGATTCATTCGCCCTGTATCCTTCCCATGTGTCCTCCCTTTTCGGGGTACAAAATCTTTTGCACCGATAGGTCGACCACGCTTCTGGCGTTCCTTAGGTATATTTGCTGTTGTGTTTACAATATGTCCTACTGGGACATCAATTCGTGCTGGCACATTCATAGCAGGTATATGTGATTTTACTATATTCTTTGTGTCTGTAAATGCATCTGGTAGATTATTTGCAATATTTTGCAAATGAACGATCCTTTGAACTTCAAGTTCACATTGTTTAGTTCTTGGATCCAAATGTGACAATGATGACGCATTCCAAGATATGTCACGTTGTATTTCTAGTTGCGATTTATCTCCCCCCAATGATGGGAAGAGAGTCTCATTAAAGTGATAATCTGCAAAGCGTGCTCTAAACAGATCACCTGTAAGGGGTTCAATATATTGAATAATAGATGGAGAATCAAATCCAACATAAATTCCAAGTTGCCTTTGTGGTCCCATTTTACTACGTTGTGTTGGTACTATTGGAACTAGTACCGCACAACCAAAAACACGTAAATGAGAAATATTTGGTGGATGATCATGCACAAGTTGTAAATGAGAATATTTATGATATAATGTAGGTCTTATACGAATCAATGCATCAGCATGTAGAATGGCATGCCCCCAAGCTGATATAGAGAGTTTAGATCTCATAAGTAAAGGTTTTGCAATTAATTGAAGTCACTTGATAAATGATTCAACTAAACCATTTTGAGTATGCACATGAGGTACAAGATGTTCAATTTCAACTCCAATAGACATGCAATAATCATCAAATGCTTTAGATGAAAACTCACCAGCATTATCAAGGCGAATTGTTTTAATAAGATGATCAGGAAATTGTGATCTCAATCGGATTATCAAAGCAAGAAGTCTAGCAAATGCATGATGTCTAGAAGAAAGTAGACAAATATGTGACCATCTAGTTGATGCATCTATAAGACCCATGGAATAATAAAATGGTCCACAGGGTGGATGAATAGGTCCACAAATATCTCCTTGAATTCGATCCAAGAATTTAGGGGCCTCAAAAGCAACTTTGGTTGGAGATGGTCTCACAATTAATTTGCCTTGAGAACATGAGATGCATGGATAATTACTTGGCAAAAGAATACGCTGGTTCTTTAAAGAATGCCCAAGCGAGTTCTCAACTATTCGACGCATCATTGTTGCCCCTGGATGACCAAGGCGATCATGCCAAAGCATGAAAGTATTAGGATCATTATACATTTGCTTTTGCACTGCATGTGCTTCAACCGCTTGTATAGTTGTTTGGTATAATCCAGAACAAAGAGCAGAAAGTTTTTCTAATACATGCTTCTGGCATGAATTCAAAGAAGTGATATAAAGATACTCTTTATCACCTTCATTTGCAGTTTCAATATGATATCCATTCCAACGAATATCTTTAAAACTTAGCAAATTTCTTCCGGATTTGCTTGAATACAGTGCACTAGCAATGTCAAATTTTGTGCCATTAGGTAACATGAAATGAGCTCTTCCAGAGCCCTCTATCAGATTGGTAGAACCAGAAATGGTAAATACATAGTTGAGGTATTTAGTAAAGTGACAAAATACGTTTTATCACGTAGTATAGTATGTGTTGTTGCACTATCTGCCAAACGTATATCTTCGTCTTTCATCTTGAGATCTAATGATATCATAAACAAAAATTATGTTTTTAAAAACTTGTAATGTGCAACAAACATATTTATTATCAAACATAAATTTTACATAAGGTGGAAATCAAAAACAACAACTTAAACTTAAAACGATAACATAACTAACAGCCCTTTTAAACAACTTAACTTAAAACAAAAACATAAGTAATAGTACTTTTAATCGGTTCGGACATTTCCATCCCCGATTAAATGTTCTATGCTGCCATTAGGGTCAGTGAAAAAATCACTGACATCTAAATATGTAGAGACCTCTGGTTCATTATAATCAACACAATTTGTCTCAACTATTTTATCCTTTCCTTTTTTTGATGCTTTGTAAAGATCAACCAAATATTTTTGCGCACGACAGATACGTGACCAATGACCAGTCCCTCCACATCTGTAACATATGTCATTGTTATAGGGTGACTTATATTCAGTGGTCTTCTCTTTGTCGCGTTTTTCCTCATTATTCCACTTCTGGTGGTGAGGTTTGTCTTTCTTAATAATATTTGGATAATCCCGAAACCAAGTATTATTTCGACCACGACCACAACAACGTCCTTGTCCTAGGCCACGGCCACGACCCCGTCGATTACTGTGTTCATATGTTGCATTCACTTTTGGGACTGCAACTCTATTCACTTCTGGGAGTGGGGCCATGCCAACTGGACGTAATTGATTATTCTGCATCAAAAGCTCATTATTTTGTTCAGTAACAAGAAGACATGATATCAACTCAGAATATTTTACAAATCTATGTTCACGATATTGCTGCTGTAGGAGCATATTCGTGGCATGAAATGTAGAAAATGTCTTTTCTAACATGTCTTGTTCAGTGATAGTTTCTCCGCATAATTTCAGTTGAGAACTGATTTTGAACAGCGCAGAGTTATACTCACTGACAGATCTATAATCTTGCAACCTCAGGTGCATCCAATCATAACGAGCTCTTGGAAGAATCACAGTTTTTTGGTGATCATACCTTTCATTCAGATTCTTCCAAAGTGTAAAGGGATTTTTGATAGTAAGATATTCAGTCTTCAATCCTTCATGGATGTGATGACGAAGGAATATCAAAGATTTTGCACAATCCTGCTGGGATGCGCTATTATTTTCTTTAATTGTTTCCCCAAGATTTCTTGCATCAAGATGTATCTCGGCATCAAGAACCCAAGATAGAAATTTTTTTCCAGAGATATCAAGGACAACAAATTCACGTTTTGCAATGTTTTCCATATCAAAATATAATTTGAAATACAGAAAGATTATTCGTACCTTACCAAACCAAAGTATGTAGAGGCTCGTGCTGATAATGTGTTGTAAATCAACTGCAAAAGACAACAATAGTATAGAGAGAGAACTGAAACTGTTATTGATTTTCGAATGATCTACATTTCAACTATACTTCTCTATTTATAGAGTTTCAGTAGCTGATTACTGCAAGCTGCTTACACTGCTGCTTATAAGCTGCTGATGACTGCAAGCTGCTTACGCTGCTGCTTGTAAACTGTTTGGTAGCTGGTGACTGCAAGCAGCGTAACTTGTAAGCTGCTTGGTAGCTGGTGACTGCAAGCTGCTTACGCTGCTACTTGTAAGCTGCTTACGCTGCTACGATTGATAATGAATATCCATCAATCGATATTTCATAACAAAACAACCATTTTAAGGGATTTCTCCCACTTATCTCTCTCCAAAACGTCACCGTAGCCACGGGGCATGCTCTATATCATGATTGCCAAGAAGATATCTAAGCCCAAAATCTGCCAAATAAGCAGTACATTAATTGGCCCCACGATACATATAACTTAATCTTGGACCAACTTCAACCCAACTCTGTAGCCCAATCTGTAGTCCTCTTCTTGACAGGTCACCTGCCAAACAATCCTTGCATCATTTGCATTTGTCTATAAGGGATTACGGGACAATAGAATGGGCCACATGAAAATGATACAGCCCCTTAATATAACCAAAAACAATTAAAAAAGACCTTTCACATATTCTCTAATAAAGGACATCATTTCCCATAAACAGGTGCTTATAATAATATATAGAGCTTATAGATTGACAAACGAAAAAGACAAGAAAGGAAGGTTAATTAGTTATATAAATTTGTTTAGTCTGACTAGTTGCAATTTATTTACAAACAATGTAAACTAGTCAAAATAATTTTTTTTTAGTATAATAAAGGTCAAAATTATAATTTAAACTTGAAGTCTTTAATTATAACGAACCGTTACTTTTTGAGTTGTAAAGTACTTGACTACACTCAAAACTTAGCCAAACACAAGCCAACAAGATATTGCAATTTTGTTAAAGAAATATGCCCATGGTGCTTCAGATCTCTTTATAATATAATAATGTAAAAAAGGAAATTAATAATAGTAAACTGAATCATTTCATTATAATAACATTATAATTGAATTAATCTTGTAGGTTTTTGACGAAAAAAAGAAAAAAGAAAAAACTTGTAGGTTTACAATCAAATAAAAAACTCGAGCCGGCCAAATTTAACTCCCGTTAAGAAGAAATGGTCAAGCCGGCCAACCACTAGAGCAACATTAGAGTTAGCCGGCATTGGCAATGCAACTAAGTGCTAACCAGGGTTAATATGACCACGGTCAGTTCGTGCATATAAACACACAGAAACAAACAGAGAGGTCCGAAACGTATCATCGTCGGGAGGCGTCTTGATAAACGTCCCTCCAATTTCTACTTTCAAATTTTTAAGGAAAAAAAAAAAGATAAGAATTTGAAAAGAAAAATGAGAGAGTGCATTTCAATTCACATTGGCCAGGCTGGTATTCAGGTCGGAAATGCTTGCTGGGAACTTTATTGCCTCGAGCATGGCATTCAGGTAACATGCATGTCTATGTGTGTGTATTACATGTGTGTAATGTATATATTGTATCTTGTATAGTAAGAAGATACACGTATCATATCATGCATTGTTATTATCTCGTAAATGATTTATTGTTGAAATTTTTTGCTGTTTATGATCTCTATTTTTTTTTTTTTTTTCTACAGCCTGATGGCCAGATGCCGAGTGACAAAAGTGTAGGAAGAGGTAATGATGCGTTCAATACCTTCTTCAGTGAAACTGCAGCTGGGAAGCACGTCCCTCGAGCTGTTTTTGTTGATCTTGAGCCAACTGTCATTGATGAAGTGAGGACTGGTGCATACCGTCAGCTCTTCCACCCTGAGCAACTCATCAACGGCAAGGAAGATGCTGCCAACAACTTTGCCCGTGGCCATTACACCAGTAATTATCAATCTTCAGTGTGCTATTAACTTGGGCTTGTTCTATGTTATTTATTATGGCGCGCTAACAATTTCTATTTCTGTCATGTACAGTTGGGAGAGAGATTGTTGATCTCTGCTTGGATCGGATCAGGAAGCTTGCTGACAATTGTACTGGTCTTCAAGGGTTTTTGGTATTCAATGCTGTTGGTGGTGGCACCGGTTCTGGTCTTGGTTCGCTTCTGTTGGAGCGTCTCTCTGTTGAGTATGGCAAGAAATCAAAGCTTGGCTTTACCATCTACCCCTCACCACAGGTCTCAACTTGTGTTGTGGAGCCCTACAACAGTGTCTTGTCAACCCATTCCCTTCTTGAGCACACTGATGTTGCTGTGCTTCTTGACAATGAGGCCATTTACGATATCTGCAGGCGCTCTCTTGACGTTGAGCGCCCCAGTTACACCAATCTCAACCGTCTTGTTTCTCAGGTTGACTCAATGTGCAACGTCTAAAACATCCTTAAAATTAATTATGCTGTAATTGTGAGCAATGATGCTTATACATGTGGTATCTGTTGCAGGTTATTTCTTCGTTGACTGCTTCTTTGAGGTCTGATGGAGCCTTGAATGTCGATGTGACTGAATTCCAGACCAACCTCGTGCCATACCCCAGAATCCATTTCATGCTTTCCTCTTATGCTCCTGTCATTTCAGCTGACAAGGCCTACCACGAGCAACTTTCTGTTGCAGAGATCACCAACACTGCTTTTGAGCCTTCATCTATGATGGCCAAATGTGACCCACGGCACGGTAAATATATGGCTTGTTGCCTCATGTTCCGTGGAGATGTTGTGCCAAAGGATGTAAATGCAGCGGTGTCCACCATCAAGAGCAAGCGCACCATTGAGTTTGTGGATTGGTGCCCTACTGGATTCAAGTGTGGTATCAACTATCAACCCCCAACAGTCGTTCCAGGAGGTGATCTAGCAAAGGTGCAGAGAGCTGTGTGCATGATTTCTAACTCAACCAGTGTTGCTGAGGTTTTCTCCCGCATTGACCACAAGTTTGATCTCATGTATGCCAAGCGCGCCTTTGTGCATTGGTATGTTGGTGAAGGAATGGAGGAAGGTGAATTCAGTGAAGCTCGTGAAGATCTTGCTGCACTGGAAAAGGACTACGAGGAGGTCAGTGCAGAATATGCCAAGGGAGAGGATGGAGATGAAGGCGATGAGTACTGATCTCAGGGAATAGTAGCTTGTTCTCATCTCATTCAAGTACTGCAATTCTCTATGTTGTTTGTTTAGTGCTTTTGAACGTTATCCTATACTCTTTTATGTCATCGGAAAATTGCTTTGAACCAGTAATATGATTAGTATTATAAAGGTTTGAGAAGCAGTAATATGATTAGTGTTGGACAAAATTGCGGTTTTCATTACGTATTAAGTGTGTAGATTATAACATTGTCACACAATGTGTATAACATGATGGAAAAACTCTGGTCTGATTTTAGTCTGTAAATTCTCTAGAGTCCCTAGATGAGTCTCTCTACAAGAAAATCGTTCCATCCGGTACCGGCTATCAGGATGTGAGCCCCACATACCCCCAATGTGAGAGTTGTATATCAAATAGAGTAAGTCTTTCATCAGCCATCAGCTAAAAAATAAAAGGATAGAATTGTGACACGTCATCATCGTAAGCTAACATTTAGAGAATTTTAATGGCTGAGATGATCAATAAATCATCTCAATGGCTGAAATGACTTTGACTAACCATCAACCATGGCTGATGAAAGAATTTTCCTATCAAATAGGGTCGGATTAAAGTTCTACCCTGCGTGAATATACTGGATATACTGGCAGAGCAACACATCTTACATGCAAATATACTCATCAGACGAGGTTGAAAAGATCCAAATTGAATAATCATATCATGGCCGCATTGATATAAATAAATGCGTCTACCATCGAATTTTATTTACAAATGTAATTTACTTACTGAAAAGCAAAATTATAATGGAAAAATTGTCCATCTAGCTCATTATACTACCATAATATGGTGTGAGCCAAAATGTCTACTAAACTTCCAACTTCGCGATTATATCATCCTACAAACGTCCCAACTTTTCGACAAGGCGATTCTCAATCTCCACTCTCTTCTTCATCAACAACGCATACTTGGCAGCAAGTTCTTTGTCTCCAGCAGTCACCGCGAGCTTGCAGTTGAGTGATGTTTTTTCCAACTTGTCCATGTACATGGATGATATGGGAACAAAGTTACCCTTCTTGTTGCACAGCCATCCGTGAGCAGCCCTCAATGCAGCCCCCAATGATGCCGAGTCTGTCGAGCAAAACATGAAAGGTTTCATCATAGGAAGCAAGCTCACGAGGCAAAAAGGAACTATATGTGTCCAACAAGATGTTAATCTTCACATTAGCATTGTATAAAAATCAAATTGGTGGGGACTCGGATAGAGTCATCCACCGATATGTTTGTAACCGGAATGTAATCGACCATGTCCAGGAAAACAGTGTTAACGAAGCAAAGAAAACCTATATGTTGGCTATTAGGAAAATTGAAGGAACCAGCTGTTACCCGGCCTTTGGACTGTATAAATATCACAACCATAAATTGAAGATATCAAGTTCAAGAAGGAATTATTTGCTGATGCTCCACCAGTGGCAATTATCCGCTTCGGAGGAGAAGGCATTCCAAATCTTTCAGTATGAGCTCGCATAGAAAGCAACTGGCCCTCAATTATTGCTCGAACCTGCAAGAGTATTTTTGCGATTTAAGGAATTCTTTATGGAGTTAAGGAGCTCACCTAACATAAAAAAATGAAACATCTTTAAAGTCTAACCTCAGAAGGGGGATCAAATTCTGGCGCCTCGCATTCTTTCAGTCCGTCTAGAGTGTCTCCCTTGAAATTCTCAAGAATGTATCGGTGGAAGCCAACTATACACATAAGCAACTTTAGAATACTTAACGAATAATAACATACATGTTTAAGAGCATAAGAGTTCCAGACTTTTCCTTTTTGTCCTTCCAGGCTAATTGCTAACACAAAAGAGTCTACTATACATGCATGGGTATCCCAAGTAGGAGTTCTGCATTTATCGACTGATGTGCTCTTCGACAGGACTTATATAAGCACTTTCCTTGATGATAGTTTAGATTAAACTAAGAGCTTTGATGGTTTGGAAAGAAAAGTTGTGAAAGTAGTAATGTGGATACCCATTCTGGCTCATGAACAATGGGGCTGTTCTTTCTGAGTGTACAATAACAGAGCTAAAGCTATATAGAGACCAGCCTCTCACTCCCCAAGAGAAAAAATAGAAAAACGGAGGGAGGAGACTTTGACGATGGTGACGATGGAAATAAGAAGATCCTAGTCTGATCCCTCAAGAAGCTTTCTTGGATCCAATGTGGTCAACCTAGCATCTTTTGTAGCGCACCATTTCATCAATGTCCTCTGATTTGTGAACATATAGAAATTTGGCTCCATGAGGTCATACAAATTATTCTAGGGAACGTCAGCTCTATTCCTGATAATTATATGGACAGAGTAGATACATGCTTGAAGTAAACTCACCAGGGAGAGGAGGAAGTATCTCATGCTCCTTGTAATAAAATCCTAACTTCCCACCTATAGTAAAGCAAGAAGTCAAAACCCCTCAACAAACAGGAAAGAAGTAAGATAACAAAAATGTACTAAAACTAACCGTTAAGTGGTGGTGTTTGCTCCAGAAATTTACTGAAAACTTCCCAAGATCTATCAGCATAGTGGTTACGTATATCTATCAAGGTTTTGGTCATGTTTTGAAAGAACCAAATTCAGACATTGCTTAAAGGAATCAACAATATTTTATACCAAATGAGTAATTGTACCTTCACGAGTCAGAGACCCATTCTTATAGCACAGCATTAACATGTAACCTTGTGTATCCACTGGATTAGGAAAAACATGCCCTTCTATTGATGGTTTATGTTCAGCTGTGATTCCAAAGACCTAAGAATAAGCCATGCGCACTTCTCAGAAAATGACTCGTAGCATTCCAAAATTATTAAAACTTCAGATGAGAAAACAAAGAAAAGATAAATAAATAATGTCTTATAGGACAGCTTGTGCTGATGGTGCAACCAGCTTGGTGATTTTGGTAGAATACTTCAAACTGTCCCACCCTCCACAATGTAAAAGCAAATCAAAAAGAGAAGTAGAGAGAGGATAAACGGAAGACATACAATAAATAGCAGTAAACAAGAGCCAGTAGGAAGGTGGAATAATATAAATCTTGCGCATATGATGTTATAAACAATGCACCCATTCACACGAGCATTACTCTTTCTTAAACTTGATCAAGTCTCAGACTTACCTAACAAACCTATTCGGGATACAACTCCAACAAACATTAAGGCTTTAATCAAATTTAGCCCCAAAAAAAAGGCTTTAATCAAGATATATAATGAGACCAGTTACGTGATAACTAAGGGCTCTCAAGAATAAATATCATGGTGTAGCTGGTTCAAGAGTTCCACAACTATTGACGCTAAATTGAGGAAGTTTAAAATGTCCAGATACTTTTCTAGTTGAATTTGATCAACCATAAACTGAGAATAATAGGCAGAAAAGGAAAAACCTAATTGAGAATGACTTTTACGAGATAAACAAAATTTCATGTTTTAGATGGAAAGAGGAAATGGACTTACAGTGTCACTGGTGCCAAGACTGATTGCCAGATCCCCTGGAGTGTTAAGGGTCAAACCTATGTTTTACAATCATCTTTAACTCAGTACAATTAGTAAGGACAAGATAAAGAATTTGATAATCAGACTCACAAATTATGCTGATATCAGTAACATTACATGTGACAGAGAGAATACCAAATATTAAGGCTGAGCATATTTTAAGATGTATATGGACTGAAAACATGCTAAAGAGAAACTTTGTTTCATTGAATAGTCGTGCACTCCATATAACATAATTTCACTTTGTTGAATGATATAAAGGAGGATTTTGGCACAAACTCTCACTTGAGAAATTTTATAGGCTCACAAGATAAAGTAAACTAGACAAGTTAAACCTTGAAGGTCCATAATTAACATCATAAAACAATGAAGGAGAAGAATATCCATAAAGTAAATATGACATGAATATGAATTAGAAAGACTTTTCACCTGCTAAGCTGTTAGGATTATCTCCAGACCACTGAATAATTAAACAGTTTTTGTTGAAGTGATACCTGAAAGCAGCATATATTATACACTATATATGTTAGTCTCATATCAAAACAACAGGCTGAGGCATCAGTAGAAATAACTTCTAGTTTCGATAATTAACAATCACTTCCAACACTCAATTAGCTATTTGTACACCTGCTATATGGACACCCAGACACAAATCCTAGAGTCTGTTCAATATTAGCCCCTTAAACCCTCAATCAAAGAAGATTAATCCTCTTCAAGTGATCATGACGTTCAAAAAGAGAAAATGGTTGCCGAAGATAAGTGTTTATTAAAGAATAGTTTTTTTATGGGCCACAAACCAATTAATAAGTAAACTAATTCAACACAACCTATCCCTGCTCATGTTCAAATTTGACACAGAAACACAAAGCCTCCACTAACTAATGCATATACTATCCTGATCACAGGCACTGAGAGGTAGAAACACTTATCACTTACTAGTGCATCCATGAAACAAGATATCAAAGGTACTCGAACAGAATCAGCTTGCACTCACCTCTCCACATAATATGGAGCAATGTGACCAGCAATGGCATGTGCAGGAGCTAATTTCCCAAGCTTTTCCTCCAAACCAGGAGCCGTGGCCTATAATACACATAATATTTAGTGAAAATAGAGAGAATCACTAGCTCAGGGAGACAAATTCCGCTATAAAATTGTGTGTAGAGCAAAGGATTCACAAAGCTGAAAGGGTAATACAAAGCCCAAAAAAGGCTTTAAAGTGATATATTAAGTTTCAGGTAAAAAACCTCTAAAACTGTTTTAGCCCAAGCTCTCTGCTTAATGTCCATTAAATTCATCCCTGCACCATCAGTGTGATCTATACAAGCATATGCACCAGTAAGAAGTGATGCCACGAAAGAGCTAACTAGAGAGATTCTCTCTGTGTTCTGGTAAACCTCTGGCTGTGTCTCGTATATTCTTCGAATTTGTGGACCGGTAAATCTCTCATACGCACGAGAACCAGTGAGTTTAGACAACTCCAAGGCACCTCCAACAGCTTTCTCAATTGCTTTGCACTGTTCTGTGGTGCTGCTGTCCATCCATATAGGTGATTCCTTTGTCGAAAAGGCATCACCAAGTTGATCAACTAACGGCTTCTTGGCATCCAGCGATGATAACAATGATGAACTACCCTTCTTCCAATACACACTACCATGTTGCTGTCCACTACCAGAAATAGCAGCAATCTTCCCAAAATCTATACATTTTTGGAGCCTTTGAAGTATAAGGTCCAGTGCTTCCACCCACATCAATGTAGGTGAAACAATTCTGCCATTGACAGATGGGTCCCTATAGACCCCATCTTTGGTTTTGTAATGTGGCAATTCAGAATCAAAATTCACAATCTCTGTGGCGACAATGATGAGATTGGCATCCAACACAGTTGCTTTTAGAGACCTAAGAGAAAATCAAACCTTTAGTACATTCTTCAAGTAAAGATTCAATTTTTACTCTTAAATGCTGATGACCACCCAAAATGTAATCAATCCTCACCACTAAAACAAAATGTCATGAAACCCCTTCATAGCCTTTACAAGATTCAGCAATATAAACACAAAAATGCACATCAATATACGAGTATATCCAAAAAGAAGCAAGCTATAACAATCAAAGGCCCTTAAGTTTTGAATGCCATTAGCAAAAGATTCAATTTTTACACTTGAATGCTGATGATCATAAGCCAAACCGAGCCAAAACAGGTCTTATCACACTAGGTTGAGCCGGCAGCTGATGATCGTGTAAAAGTAGTTCGCCAAAACCACTAAAACACAATTACATGAAAACCCTTCAAAGTCTTTACATGATCTCACATACACCCAAACAAATATCCATCAATGTGTATGTATCCAGAAAGAAGCAAGCTATAAACATTAAAGGTCGTTAAAATTTTGTATCCACTTTAGCAAAAGATCCAATTTTTACACTGAATTCCTAAATCAACCCAACACAAAAACCAAGATTATATCATTAACATAAAAAATAAGACAATAGCCAGAAAAGTTAAAAAGCTAATTATCTTAAAATTATGAGATATGTGAGTATATATTTATCTTCTTCAAAGTTGTGCATTGAAATTTAAAGGTCGAGAATGTGAGAAAGCTTACTGAGTGGAGCTATCAAATCCAAGAAAGAGGGAGTCTTGAGGGAGAGAGTAATCTTCCATTGAAGCAAAAGTTACAAACACAGAGCTATAAGAGTGAAATTTTCAGTAGAAAAGAAGATTTACCAAGTTTTTGAGTTTTAAGTACGAAGAGGTCAAAAATGATTGGGACTCACCTAAATAACACCGCTCATATCGGGTGTGGCTGTTGAACTGTTGATGTTTATCTTTTTCATTGCTTTAATTAATTGTAATTAATTTAATGTGATTTGTTGTGATACTTATAGTAAGGATTATGAATATTAATGAAAGGATATGGACTAGCTCTGGATAAAGATGATGACAATAGCAAAATGAAATTTAGATTGATTTGAAAGCGAGGAAACTTGATTTTCAATTAGGTCTTGTTTATTTATCGTAAAATAGCTTGATGAAAGAAAATATTTTTATTTATTTTTTTTAAGATCTGAACTCATAACACATTCAAACCTCATAATCAGTCTGGGTGGGGTGCCATAATTCTAATTATATCTTTAATATAGTAATTTGAAAATTTATATAACAAAAAAATATGAAATTTGAATTTAAGTTATTTTCATTTAATATTATCTTTCCTTCTTGGATTAAGGTACATTCTCATTTTAGACAAGTGATCCAGGTCAATAATGGATTTCGAATTCACACCAATTACAAACTTCTCACTCCTACTTACCATCTGAGCTACCCTTTGGGGTTTCATTCTCATTTAATTATTCTAGGGTATAATCCAAACAATCTAACTCATTACTTATTGGGCCCCACCTACCCAAACCATTTGGCCCAAAGTGCAGACGAAACTTGTCATAGGGAAAAAAATACAAAGGAAAAATGAGAGCCAACATTCCGGGCAAAGGCGCAATACCAGCGGCAGCCCCCAACCCCAAATTAAAGTTTCAAATATGGAGGGAGCTTATCAAGAACAATACCGCAAATATTTTGGAGGTATCATATATTTGTATTTTATTTTTTCTTTCCTTATTTTATTATGTTTTCCTATTTTTTTAATGACAAAAAAAAAAAAATTATGTCCTTATCCTCCCCTAATTTCGTTATGAAAAAAATTGATTTAATTTATGTTTTTGTTTGTCGTTTTTCTTTTTTCATTACTTGTAATTTAACCTATATTTTCTTTCTTATCATTTAACCTCTATTTTCTTCCTTATCATTTTCTGTTTTCTGTCTTTAAAAGGTTTTTATCATTTTCTCATTTTTTGTTTTCGTTTTTTTCCTTATCATTTTTTCTAAAGAGGTTTTTATCATTTTTTTTCTTGCTTATAATTTTTTTCTAGTCTTTAAAGGTTTTAAGAGGATGAGTACAAGTGTCTTTAAGAGGTTTTAAAAGGTTGAGCACAAGTTAGAAGGTTGAGCACAAGTTAGACGTGGAATGAAGAAAGCGATAAGAAAATTATATTTGGTATAAGATTATCCTGATTGGTAAGTACTTATAACTTTTTTATGCAGGTCGTATTTTCTTACAAGCCGCATGTCATATTTTCTTACAAGCCACCTATGAGGTCATGTTTGTGGAATAGAGCATGCGAGCCATAGACCCGTTGAACATTTAGAAGATGATTAGGTTTTTTGTTTGAGTGGAGCGAGCGCTGTTTGTGGAGTAGAGTGAGTGAGCCATAGACTCATTGAACATTTAGAAGATGATTAGGTTTTTTACTTTTGTGCATCGTTACGTGTTTTGCATGCAAAGTGTGAACACCTTAGGGGGTTGGAGCGAGCGATGCTTGTGGAGTAGAGCAAGCGATGCTTGTGGAGTAGAGCGAGCGATGCTTGTGGAGTAGAGCAAGCGAGCCATAGACCCGTTGAATATTTAGAAGATGATTAGGTTTTTTGTTTTTGTGCATCGTTACATATTTTGCATGCAAAGTGTGAACCCTTAGGGATTCCACTAACCTTAAGTGCGGGTGACCTACTTTGTTTACATAGAGATAACAAAAAAGGTCCAACAATGAATCCCTAACCTTAAGTGTTTACATAGAGATAACAAAAAAGGTCCAACAATGAATCCCTAACCTTAAGTGCGGGTAACCTACTTTGTTTACATAGAGATAACAAAAATGGTCCAACAAAGAGCACAGGGTTAGAGTTTGAGAATAAGACTATATTGTAGAGAATGAGACTTCCTTATGCAAATGCCACGATCCATCTCTATTTATAAGTTTGAGGGGGGGTTAAGGAGGTGTATCTAACGATGCAGATTAATCCAAATGGACGACTAAGATTATATCTTCGAAATTATCTAGCCACAATATCTACTCTAGAGATGAAGCAATTAATTATCCAAATTTACTACTAATGCAAAAATCAAATAGTATAACGATTTACAAATTTGAGGTGGTTTTTTCTTTCCAAAACTTACTTAATATTGGAAAATTGAATCAATAAACATCAATCACATTCGTCTAATCGGTAAATTCTTTATCTTCAACTAAGAATGAATCCATTAGCCTATAGAGTATTAAATTAAATAAGGAGGCAATTGTTAGCGTGAAATGAATTTAAACAGGAATAGAATGAGTTAAGGAATGGAGGGAATAAATAAACTTGGTAAAGAGTATACTATACTTGGTATGTTATTGGAATAAAGATAAGAATGAATTTTTTGATTCCAAACCCTATGCTTGGTAATTAGTATATTAGGATAGTATTAGAAATGACTTTTATAAATGACAACATTACCCTTTTATTATTGTATACATGTTATTATTTTAAGAATCACTCACATATTCTTCTGAATTATATATATCTACGGGATTAATTTAGAAAACCAGTCGGGATATGCAAGAACAAACTATTTTTATTGAAAATATTTCTCTAATGAATTTCCTAGGAACTTCTATAGTAAATGGAATATATAAAATTGTGATCAAACAAATATTGAAAAGCCCCGGTATTTATTATCAGTCAGTATTGGACCATAACGGAATTTCGATCTATACCAGCACCAAATATCAAATTGGGGAGGAATACCATAATTAGAAATTAATAGAAAAGCAAGAATATGGGCTCGTGTGAGTAGGAAACAAAAAAAATATCTATTCTAGTTCTATCATCAGCTATGGGTTCGAATCTAAGAGAAATTATAGAGAATGTTTGCTATCCTAATTTTTTTTGTCTTTTTAGAATGATAAGAAGAAAAAAAAAAAGGTCAAAAGAAAATGCCTTTTGGAGTTTTAACAACAATTTGCTTGTGCAGGCGGTGATTCAGTATTTTTGAATCCTTATGTTACGAATTACAAAAGAAATTCTTTCAAAAAAAAAGTGAATTAGGAAGGATTGGCGATGAAATATGAATTGAAGACTAAATCTTAATATACCCTAGAACAATACATTTTTGTTACCACGAGATATATTGATAGTCACTGATAATTTGATTGGACTGAAATTTGGAGTGGGTACACTTGACAATATGAATCATTTGAAAAATAAACGTATTCATTCTGTAGCCGATCTTTTACAAGATCAATTCGGATTGACTCTGGTTCATTTAGAGAATGTGGACAAGGGACTATATGTGTAGCAATGCGACATAAATAGATATCAACTCCTCGAAATTTGATAACTTCAACTCCATTAACAACTATTTATGAATCATTTTCCATGTTACATCAATTATTTCAAGTTTTATATCAAACTAATCCATTGACACAAATAGTTCATGGAAGAAAATTGAGTTATTTCATAGTTGGGACATGGAGGACTGGTAGCGCGAACCATAATAATAATAATAATACTAGTAATAATATTAAGTAAAAAATTAAGATTAAATAATAGAATATAATAATAATAATAATAATAAATTAATAATAATAATTTTTATGTTGTTATTATATATTTTTTATGTATTAAAAGGGCATTTTGATCATTTGACAAATAATAATGATAATATTAATAAAATATAATTATATTAATATTGATACTAATAAATAATAATTATGATGATAATGATTGTCTTTTTGTAATTATATACATGTTATATTTTGAAAGCGTATTTTTGACATTGATAATCTTATATATTGATAATAATGAATATTATTCTTTAATAATATCAATAAATAATAATAATAATACTAATAGTAATAATAATAATAATAAATAATTTTTTTTTATATATATTCATGTTTATATTTTGAAAGGATATTATCGTCAGTTAATAAATAATAATATATTAGAAATAAATAATATTTATAAATCATATAAATAATAATAATAATAATAATAATATCAATAACAAATAATAATAAGGATTACCATTCTATTATTACATAAATGTTATTTTTTGAAATGGCATTTTGATCATTTGAATAATAATAATAATAATAATAATAATAATAATAATAATAATAATAGACTTTATTTTTGCTAGGCTATAATAATAGACTTTTGTTATTATATGCGTATTATACTTCAAAAGAAAATTTTGATAATTTGACAAATGAGTTCATTCTCAATAATATGATAATGAGCTAATCCCATATGTTTTATCTGGAATGACAATTCTCATATTCATGAGAATTGCATTACATCGGGAATGAGATTCTCAAGTTCATTACTTCATAACAAGCATGAGATTAGAAATAAAGCCAATAATATCATTTTTTTCCTAACCCATTACAGCATACGAATTGCTATCTAAGAGCTTCTACTAGAAATAAAGTCAGTAATATCATTTTTTTCCCAACCAATTACAGTATACGAATCGCTATCTAAAAGCTTATTTTTTTATTATTTGATAACAAATAAAATGAGATGACACCCCAACATACGAATTGCTACCTAAGAGCTTCTTCTTTTATTATTTGAATAACAAATAAAAGGAGATGGCACGACAAAGGTCCCAAGTTCAAGTAACGAATTGTAATTTATGCACTCTCATTACCTATATTATTTGTCAAGCATTGCTATATATCATTTTATTTTTATAATCAATTTATCATATGCTACATGGATACTTAGTTCACATGTTAAAATAACAAACTTTTCTATTTTTCTTTCTTATTATTTTTTTTGGTTAGCGTGAGAACCAAGTTGGTGTAGCTTGACCACCAACTGCCCCGCACCCAACACATATTGCAGGTCAATTAAAAATGTGAATCTAATATAAAATCAAAGAGTTTCAAACTTAAGCTTGTCAGATGTTACCTCTTTATTTACCACTAGGCTACTCTCTTGGGGACTTTTTTTTAAAATGTCAACTAAATATCATAAAATATATGATAAATTTGTGATAGAAATAAGGTGGTATATAACATTAATCTTATTTGTCTTTTAACTGACCACTTGAAATATGTATTAGAACCTGCTACTATATCATGGACCTATAATCCTAGTAGAGATGACCGATTAAAAGAAAAGGGGACTGACAGAGACATATCATACAACCTAATGGAAGCATTACCTCCAAATTATTTTCCTTGTTAAGTCAAACATGAAGATGTTCAAGTTTGATTTGAATATTGAGTTTTAATTTTATTTAAATTACTTTTTGTATTTCAAGACTAATTTGTTACGAACTTTAATTAATAGCACCTCATGAATGAAACTAGGAAAATAAGTTATTGAGCAACGCTTGTGACAAATTAATTAATATAACATTATGTTCAAGCTTGATTTAACAAATTGAAAAACAATTTGATCTTAAACGACCTGTTAGTAAGCTCATTTTAAACGAGTTTAATAACTTGGTTCGCTTTTCCACTGTTGATGAATCTCATCATTCGCAAAAGGAAAATAATTTTCTGTCTTTGTGCTTGAAATGGAAATGCTAATTCTACTCGTTACAAATTATTTTGGTTAAGTAGTTGAGGTGCTTAAATGAGGGCTCAAATGGGTGGTTTGAAAGGGGAACAAGGTGAAATTCTGGCTTGATTCATGTTGCTACACAGCCTGTTCCCGAGTTTCAATTGTCTTGACTGGTGTGTGATCTTGTCAATGATCATAGAGAGTGTTGGATAAAATTGCAGATAATAAATTTGTGTTGAGGATAATAAACAAAAGAACAATAAAATAATATATTAATATATATGTAATGGAAAACACAAACCGAGGCTCGAGTTTAACTCGATGTCCTTAAGGTTATAATGCCCTTCTAAGGTGCTTACAACTCGATAGCACTAACCTTCCAGGATACAACGGTATTACCTTTCGTAATAGAAGCACTGCAAATTACAAAATCTTGCGAACTCACAATGTTCAAACTTTCTCTCAAACTATGAAATGCAAAAACTTATATCCTATCTCGTAAAAGTTGTTACTGACAAGGAGAAAAGCTAAGCTATATATAGAAGGAAAAAGAAGACAAAAAGACATGCCTAATAAAAGCCATCATAAAAGCTATAAAGACAAGCCACTAAAGCAGCAACTCTACTGCTTCATCTCCAAAAAACACGCAGGAATAAATCTTAGCATTAAAACATGCCTTTTCGTTGCATGTAATGAAGAGTTCAAAACCTGATTTATTCACTCAGATGAATAAATCATACAAAAATAACCTTTCAAAATTAGTCATTAAATAGGAAATAAAAGAAGTAAATCTCAAGATAAAATTCAAATAAATTTGGTAACAATCAAATAATAAAGCTTGTCCAAACCAAAAATGCTTTATTTCTTTGACATAGGTACAGCCCACTTTACCATTTTTATTTCCAAATTCAACTCTTCAATTTTATCATGAATTTCATATTCACCAATGCTAACAATCCCCCACATGAATGAAAATTAGCAAGAAAGAGCACTGAAACATGCAGACACAAGAAAGAGTTCAATAGAAAGATACTGCATCAGGATAGGTAGCTTTTGGCCTTGAACCTTCCCTAGTGAAATCTATCGGATTTACTTGCTAACCAGTAAACTCAATGTCTTGAACTTGTCAGCTTTGGTGTAAACCAAGACAATAGGGACCACACAACACCTCTCTTACATTGTAAAGTTCTCACATTGTGTTCATTTTGGCCATGAACAACTTCCGGTATTCATGAGTACTCTAGAGAATTTAGCCTTCTAATTCTCGTAGGATAGGCCCCTTCCCTACTCATATAGGTGATGCTTATAAAGAGTATCCCTGCAATACCCTACTTGGATTTCCAAGATATAAAAATCATTAAAAGCATAGCTTAACCTAAGAAACACACAGGCAGTACTGTCTACTCGTCATAGGAATAGGTGAGAGTATTACCCCCACAGTGCTCCTAGTGAGTTATACATAATTCATTTTTTCCCTTTGAACCTAGATTCAGGGATCTCATGTCAGCAAGGTAGGGTTTTCCATTATGATAACTCTTAAGAAATAGGCTTAAGGCCCATTCCCCTCAACGATTTATAAACTTGCTCTCAAGGTAAACCTTTGGTAAGCAGATCCGCAATATTATCATTTGACTTTATATAGTCAATAGAGATAACCCCATTTGAGAGTAATTGTTTAACAGTATTATGTCTACGACGAATGTGTTTAGACTTATCGTTATACATACTACTTTGTGCCTTGCCAATTGCCGATTGACTATCACAAAATATACAGATAGCTGGTACAGGTTTCTGCCACTTTGGAATATCCTCTAAGAAATGTCGGAGTCATTCAGCTTCTTCAGCAGCTTTATCCAAAGCTATAAACTCAGATTCCATTGTAGATCTGGTTATACACGTTTGCTTAGTGGATTTCCAGAATACAGCTGTACATCCCAACGTAAAGGCATACCCAGTGGTGGATTTTGAGTCTTTAGTATCAGATATCTAGTTAGCGTCACTGTACCCTTCTAGTACAGCTGGATATCTTGAAAAGTATAACCCATAGTTCAAAGTGTATCTAATACCTTAGAACTCTCACAACAGTAGTCCAGTGGGCTTGCCCCGGATTACTGGTATACCTACTTAGTTTCCTAATAGCAAACGCAATATCAGGTCTTGTACAATTCATAATGTACATCAGACTACCAATTATCCGAGAATACTCTGGTTGAGAAATCCCTTCACCTGTGTTCTTAGCAATGTGGCTATTCACATCCACAGGCATCCTAGCAACACTATTATCATCTTTACTAAACTTTTCCAATATCTTTTGTATATAATGAGATTGGGACAAGACTAGTCCATCTGATATTTTAGTGATCTTCACACCCAGAACTACATCAGCCACACCCATATCCTTCATGTCAAAGTTCTTGGATAACATTTTCTTGGTAGCCTTAATAATGTTATTATTACTCCCAATAATAAGCATATCGTCTACATATAGACAGACAATGACATATTCTAGACTTGTGCCTTTCACATAAATACACTTGTCACACTCATTAATTCTAAATCCATTAGATATCATGGCTTTATCAAATTTTTCATGCCATTGTTTAGGCGCTTGTTTTAATCTGTAAAGGGATTTTACAAGCCGACAAACTTTCTTCTCGTTACTTGGAACCACAAACCCCTCGGGTTGTTCCATGTAGATTTATTCTTCTAAATCCCCATTCAAGAAGGCAGTGTTTACATCCATTTGATGGATCTCTAGATTATTAATAGCTGCAATCGCTATTAACATCCTAATGGACGTAATCCTTGTAACCGGTGAATAAGTATCAAAATAATCAAGACCTTCTTTCTGTCTATATCCCTTGATGACAAGTCCGGCCTTGTATTTGTCAATTGATCCATCAGCCTTCATCTTCTTCTTGAAAATCTATTTATACCCTAAAAGTTTATTTCTAGGAGAAAGATCCATCAGTTCCTACGTATGATTATGCATGATGGACTCAATTTCACTATTGATAGCCTCTTTCCATAAAGGAGCTTCAGGGGTTGTCATAGCCTCATTAAAGGTACGAGGCTCATTTTCTAACAAATAAGTTAGAAAATCAGGACCGAAAGACTTAACCGTTCCAGCCCTTTTGCTACGTCTTGGTTCGTCTTCAGCATCATTAGTCATAGTTATTCCATCCATATCTTTCTCTTCAGTTTCATAAGTTCTCTTAGAAGAACTTGGTTCTTGTGTTTTCTTATAAGGAAATCTTTCCTCAAAGAATTCTGCATTTCTTGACTCGATAACTGTATTCTCATGAATATTAGTTATTTCTGACCTAATCACCAAAAATCTATATGCAACACTGTTTTGTGCGTATCCAATAAAAACACAATCCATTGTCATTGGACCAATTTTGACCATTTTAGGTGCAGGAACCCCCACCTTAGCTAAGCACCCCCACACTCTTAAGTAATTGTAGGAATGTGGTTGACCTTTCCACAACTCATAAGGTGTTTTGCTCAATTTCTTGTAGGGTACCTTATTTAGAATATGATTTGCAGTTAGCACTGCTTCCCCCCACAAGTTCTGAGGTAAACCTGAATTAATCAACAAGGCGTTCATCATTTCTTTAAGAGTTCTGTTCTTACGCTCAGCAACTCCATTTTGTTGAGAAGAGTATGGTGCTGTTGTTTGGTGAATAATGCCATGTTCAGCACAAAAATCCTCAAAAGGGGATACATATTCTCCCCCTCTATTGCTTCTCAGCATTTTTATTCTTTTGCCCAGTTGATTCTCAACCTCATTTTTGTATAGTTTAAATACTTCAAAAGCCTCATCCTTGCTCTTAAGTAAGTAAACATAACAGTATCTCGTACAATCATCTATGAAAGTGATAAAATATTTTTTCCCTCCTCTAGTTTGCACAAACTTTAAGTCACAAACATCACTGTGAATTAATTCTAGAGGTTCGGAACTTCTTTCCACTGATTTAAAAGAAGCTCTTGTTAACTTTGATTCCGTGCAAACTTCACATTTATTGTTGAGATTAAAATCAACTTTAGGCAATAATCCTAAATTGACCAATTTTCGCAATGAATCAAAATTAACATGTCCTAATCTATCATGCCATAAATTAGGAGAATCCATAACAAAAGCACATGACTTGTTTTTATTGATAGAAGTAGATGGCTTATCAGCCTTTACAACAGTCATAACATTAAGCTTAAATAACCCATCACAATCATAACCTTTGCCTACGAAGATACCATTCTTAAGCAAAACAAACACCCCGGACTCAAAAACCAGCTTGAATCAATTTCTACTCAACAAGGATCCAGAAACTAAATTCTTTCGGATGTCTGGGACATGTAGCACGTTGTTGAGTGTCAGTTCTTTCCCTGAAGTCATTTTCAAAATAACTTTTCCAACCCCATCTACTTTTGATGTGGATGAATTCCCCATGTAGATGGTTTCTTCAGATTTTTGGTAGGTGGTAAAACTATTCCTGTCAAAACAAACGTGACGAGTAGCTCCTGTGTCCACCCACCACTGTTTTGGATTGCCAACCAAATTAACTTCTGACAAAACCGCTGCTAGATTCATGTCGGACATTTCTTCTCACAGATCTTCAATAGCATTAGCCTGAGCCTTTCTTTTCTTTTGTGCTCCCTTGTTGGCACGGAGTCTACAGTCTATAGCCTTATGTCCCGTCTTATCACAGACGTAGCAGTTACCAGCAAACTTTTTCTTATCAATACCTTTCTTTCCTTGATTCTGGCCATTGACCTTCCTCCTTTTGTTACTAGAGCCGTGCTCCACCACATTCTCCTTTGACTCTATAGGTGGGAGTCCAACCCTTTTGTCATTCTTGCGGTTGTCTGCTTCAATCTTCAACCTCAAAACCAGATCTTCAACTGTCATCTTCTTTCGCTTGTGCCTCAAATAGCTTTTGAAGTCTTTCCAGCTTGGAGGTAACTTCTCAATGAGTGCACCAGATTCGAAAGTTCTACCCATATTCATTCCTTCCGCATGACACTCATGAAGAATTAGTTGATATTCTTCTACCTGGGGCAATAGAGGCTTGGAATCTACCATTTTGAAGTCTTGGAACCTGGCAACTATAAATTTCTTCGTGCCTGCATCCTCCGATATATATTTCTTATCCAGCGATTCCCACAAAGCCTTTGCCGTCGGGATTGGACTATAAACATTATACAATGCATTATCCAATCCGTTGAGGATATAGTTTTTGCAGAGGAAGTCTGCATGCTTCCAAGCATCAACGGCAACAACGGTTTGCATATTAGGATTGTCACCTAAATCCGGTGCATCCTCCTTCAAAAACCAAGTCAGACTCAAGGTGGTCAAGTAAAACAGCATTTTCTGCTGCCACATTTTAAAGTCCCTCCCATCAAACTTTTCTGGCCTCTCACCATGACCAGCAGGAGGTGTCGCTACGAATGGCGTAGCAGAAGTAATAGTTACCGATGGTCTTGCCAAGGGTACATTTTCATTCCCAGTGGATCCACCAGTTGATCCACTACCATGCATAGATACTGATCCAGATTCATTTCCAGGAATGTTAGGAATTCCAGTTTTAGTATTCATTTTTCAATAATTACCAATTGCACTTTAAAAAGGGTACAGGTTAGTCTACAAAAAGATAAAAGATATTGAAACTGAAAGTTGGAGAAAAAAAAATGTAAAAATAGCCAAGAAAAAAAAAATTAAATCTCCACTGAAATATATCCCAATAGATATTGAACTAGGAAGACTAAAATTCAGCACAAACAAAACTAGAAAGAAAAATGTCCTAACAGAATTTTATTTTAATAGAAAGCACAAATTAAAATAAAAACGATTATAACCTTAAGATTGTTGGATAAAATTGCAGATAATAAATTTGTGCTGAGGATAATAAACAAAAGAACAATAAAATAATATATTAAAATATATGAAATGGAAAACACAAACTGAGGCTCGAGTTTAACTCGATGTCCTTAAGGTTATAATGCTCTGCTAAGGTGCTTACGGCTTGATAGCACTAACCTCCCAAGATACAACGGTATTACCTTTTGTAATAGAAGCACTACATATTACAAAATCTTGCGAACTCACAATGTTCAAACTTTCTCTCAAACTATGAAATGCAAAAACTTATATCCTATCTCGTAAAAGTTGTTACTGACAAGGAGAAAAGCTAAGCTATATATAGAAGGAAAAAGAAGACAAAAAGACATGCCTAATAAAAGCCATCATAAAAGCTATAAAGACAAGACACTAAAGCAGCAACTCTGCTGCTTCATCTACAAAAAACGCGCAGGAAAAAATCTTAGCATTAAACCATGCGTTTTCGTTGCATGTAATGAAGAGTTCAAAACCTGATTTATTCACTCAGATGAATAAATCATACAAAAATGACCTTTCAAAATTAGTCATTAAATAGGAAATAAAAGAATTAAATCTCAAGATAAAATTCAAATAAATTTGGTAACAATCAAATAATAAAGCTTGTCCAAACCGAAAATGCTTTATTTCTTTGACATAGGTACAGCCCACTTTACCATTTTTATTTACAAATTCAACTCTTCAATTTTATCATGAATTTCACATTCACCAATGCTAACAGAGAGTGGGATTAGAATTGCTTCCAATCATATCTTCCTACTATCATTCTCCTTCATCTTGGTAACATCCGGGTGGATGTGGATAAGCACCGTGACAAATGCAGACGTGTGTTATATACCTATGCAGATTAAAAATGCATAATCATAATCTAGATATGTCTAGACGGAACATAACTTCCCTTGAAGCACACTCCTTTATTAGGTAGCAGCAACTCCATTTTCCAGATTATATTGAATCCAGAAGAATGGTTGTTCTGGGTTTAGGGTTTTACGGTGAGAAAACTTTCAAGCTGTAAAAGTGTCTAAATAGATTTAAAAAGTGTCTTCTTAACTACTAAACCATATCAATTTTTATTGAGTGTAAGCCTTTGCATATGCTCTTTATAGTGTAAGTCTGCCACTGATTGCTTGCCATAAAATTACTTGAGAGAAATGTAATTACCCTTCACAGTATAGAAATTGTCCTAGAATATAATCTCAGCATTTTGTGTAAATTGGACATTAACAACGTATAAAAAAATTAGACTTGTAAAGCATGAGAAAGACTTTAATTCGCCAAATTGGCTGAAATTAAACATATTTGTCACGCGAAAAAAGAATAAAGAAAAAAACGCCGATTTAATTTCTAGGGGTGGGTGCTTTCTCTATTTAGGCCTCGACTCGGATAGTAATAGACTTTTGGACACGTCTCTAGACGTAGTAACACCTCACCGCGACACTATCCATATTGAATTATACCCAAAATTACTAGTACGAAGGCTAACCAGTTAAACATAATGCCAATCGGGAGGAAAACGAGTACCATCAAAGTAGCACGAACGAAATTGTTAGCGATAAAAATAAGATCCCCTCTTCCTTGAGGCGTAGACCATATTGAAACTAGTTAAGCTATCAAATATACAGCCAATTATGACTTCCAATTAGAGATTAATTTAACTAAATTTTGGCATGGATTAAATTGGTTGAAATTAAACAGAAGAATAAGCATAGCATTGTAACAGCAAAATTAAAGTACAAATCAACCTTCCGATCCAAATCAAAGTAACTTAAAAAAGAAACAGCTATTTTTAGGGCTGCTTTCTCTATTTAGGCCTCCTCGGTAGCAGACATCTGGCCACGTCTCCAGGCATAGTAACACCTCTTCGCGACACATCCATATATACTTATACCCGAAAGTACTAGTACGAGGGCGAGCCTGTGAAAGATAATGGCAATCGTGAGGAAAACGGGTACCAGCCAAGTAGCAAGAACGAAAAAGTTAACGATACGAATAAGATCCCCTCTTCCTTGAGGCGTAGACCATATTGACTGTAACGACTAATAACAAAATTAAGAAGAAAAGTAAGAAAATGCAGAAAATAAAATAAACAACTTGATTCTTCTCTTAGGTCCTCACACCACTCATACTACTATATATGCTTAACAACTTTTCTAACTTAAGTTAGACGTCGTGGGCTGGGTCATAATCTTGAGTTGTTTCTCTTTTTCAAAAGTCTTGAGTCAGAATTAATCACTGTATCACGCATTGGACCTGGGTTTTGACCATTACCTTAAGCCACTGATTCACTGATTGTTACATTACTTTCTCCTTTTAAAAGAACCATGTCCTCAAGGTTCAAAACATCACCATCCAAATCGACAACTGAAAGGGAAAGATATATGGATGCCCGAAAGTTCGCAGTGTCAGTTCTTAGATCCAATTGTGCAGTCCATTTAACCTGTTTTTCTTTTGCATTCTTGGTGGCAGAATTCACCACAACCGAGGCAGGTACAACATTGTCAAAGAAACTAGCATAGTGATAAAGCTTTGGGTCCTCAAACTTAGGTGGAGTAGGCTTTCCTTCATTTGTGTACTTCTCCGCCTCTTGAACCATCTTTTCAATCTCATTAAATAAATCCTGTAGCAGGAGCTGTCCCTTAGGAATCCTAGTAAACCCATCAACAAGAACAACATCATGGACAGAACTCGTCCGTCTTGGTCACTCAAAACACTTCTCAACAGGTTCCATACATTTCCTAAAGAGATCCATATTCAGCTCTTCAAATCTATCCATATTCAGCATTTCAAATCTGGCTCGAGTTATGGTGAAGTAGAAGTCAACACCCTCGAATAGAGAATCAATCTCAATTCTAGGTACATCACTGACTAAGGGTATGCGCCTAGATAGGGCATCAGCAAGCTTGTCACTTCCCCCAACTTTTTCATTGATCTTCAACGCCACATTTGCAAGAACAATACCATCAACATCACGGGGTTCTTTATAATCTTGGGTGACACTACCTCTAAATCTCAAGATCTTAATTGTGGGAAAACCCCTAATCTCATGTTCAGTTGCAAGAATCTTGTTTTTATCCTCATTTGTATCCACTTTGGCTAGGACAATCGGAGGGTCATTTTGATTCAATATTGATGCAGCTTTCTCCATTCTTGATATAGCATCATAAAGACATTTTGTAATATCCAATAGAGTTATAACTTCACCATTTTCAACAACAGGAAGGTGCCGAAATTTTTCTTGGACCATCTTCTAAAGGGCCTCAATTGCCAAAGAATCCGAAGTCACAAAAATTGGGTTCCTGGTCATGACTTTGGAAACTATTGTCTGCTCTGGTCTCAATTCCTCTGCTTTAACCCTTGTCGCAATATCCTTATCAGTGACAATGCCAAAAAGCAAGGCATTAGTATCAGTCAGC
Source organism: Ehretia macrophylla (assembly GCA_037974665.1). Classification (NCBI taxonomy): domain Eukaryota; kingdom Viridiplantae; phylum Streptophyta; class Magnoliopsida; order Boraginales; family Ehretiaceae; genus Ehretia; species Ehretia macrophylla. Next base: position 25,516,928 of record CM075779.1, on the reverse strand, counting down.
AGAACTGCATCCACACCTCGTGTTGCCATCCTCCGACAGGCTTCAGAAACAGTAGTTCCCTTAGGAATTGTTAGTGCCTTTGACAACCGCAGCTTCTTCACTGTCCTCTCCCCTACAGTAGACGAGTTAGGGAAAGTGGGCTTGGAGAGGGTTTCACCACTACCACCAGCGGTACCAGCACTATTACTACTAGTAGTGGCGGTGCCGTTCTCGGATGCACTGGTGGAAGATGATCTCTTAATTGTCGACGGATTAGAATTCCGCCTCTGAGCCAAGCTGTTCCGCCGTGGAACCAACGGTGGCGCCACCTGACTGTTCATTTTTCTCTTTTTTTCAAAGGAAAAAAACCATTTTAGTCTTTGAGTAATATATTAAGTCCCAAATAGGTCCTTGTGTATTTGAAAAACCCTTCACAAGTCCTTTACATTTAAAAAACTCTTCACAATTCCATTTTTGCCCTTAGTGGATGCTGACATGGACAAGCATGGCTGTATTTTTCTTGCCTCTTGTAAGAATATGACTGGAACTTAAAGAAAAAATAAAAAATATTGATAAACATTAATTTTTTTTTTTTGGTCATGCTGAATTTTTATTGCTTCAACGAGATTCCATTTTTTTCGACCAAAAAAAAAAACGAGATTTCAGTTTTGTTAGTTTTAAAATGCTGAATTTTTATTGCCTCATGCAACAATATAGTGGGAATTGGGTATTTGTTAAACCAAATATATATATATATATATATATATATATATATATATATATATATATATATATATATATTGGTTTTTTTCCAGGCATTTTTTTGGTTAAAAAATGTTTTTTGCAAATAAATTTTTTAACCAAAAAAAAAGCCTGGGAAAAAAACCAATATATCGTTGCATGAGGCAATAAAAATTCAGCATTTCAAAACTTACAAAACTGGAATCTCATTTTTTTTTTTTTTTTGGTAAAAAAAAAATGGAATCTCGTTGAAGCAATAAAAATTCAGCATGACCAAAAAAAAAAAATAATAATGTTTATCAATATTTTTTATTTTTTTCTTTAAGTTTCTGCCATATTCTTGCAAGAGGCAAGAAGAATATAGTCATGCTTGTCCATGTTAGCATCCACTAAGGGCAAAAATGGAATTGTGAAGGGTTTTTTAAATGTAAAGGACTTGTGAAGGATTTTTTAAATACATAAGGACCTATTTGAGACTTAATATATTACTCAAGGACTAAAATGGTTTTTCATCAAACAGTTTACTCAACATCATAGAATGCATATCTTCAATTAATTTCAACTTATTTCCATCATCAAGAACATTCAACCACAAACTATAACTAAACGTCCCGGGTTTAAACCCAAATTATTTTTCTATAACATCAAGTATACTAATAGTTTTACTATAAAATTCGAATATCACATAATATTCAATGAAGAAGAAGAAAGTACCATCATTTATGTTAACATCTGAACCCTGCTTCATGTCATTCATGCCTAGAAACTGTTGCTCGTTGCCGTTTGAAGAGATCTCGTCGTCGATCATCTGTCCCGAAGTATCTTCGTTGGATCTCATTACAACGTCATTGCACGAGGTATAGTCTTCCGATGTAACAACAATTGGTGGAAAAACTTGAGTATCCATGACAGTGGTAATTGGAGAGCTCACCGATGAAATAGGCGGAATAGATAGAGCTATCTCGTGGACAAACCCGGAGAAGTAGTAAGTGTTGTTGCCGATAATGGTGTAGAAGGGGCCATCGTCACTGTTGACGAAGTGGGCACCAGAGATGGTAGAGTTCCAAAATTTTCAATTAAGAGCGCAATATATCGGTCAAATTTGGTGTCAAGAGTCGTGAGCATAGAATTGAGAGTGCCAAGAGTTTGTTGATGGTCATCGAGCCATTGAGAATGCTCGTATGTAGTTTGCTCGAGCTTCTTCACCGTCTCCTCCATAGCATTGAGTGTTGTTATGTCTGCCATGTTCGACTCTCAACGAAAGCACCAATGTAACGACTAATAATGAAATTAAGAAGAAAAGTAAGAAAATATATAAAATAAAATAAATAACTTGATTCTTCTCTTAGGTCTTTACACCATTCATGCTACTATATATGTTTAACAACTTTTCTAACTTAAGTTAGACGTCGTGGGCTGAACTATAATCTTGAGTTGTTTCTCTTTTTCAAAAGTTTTGGGTCATAATTAATTACTGTATCATGCATTGGACTTGAGTCTTGAACATTATATTGGGTCATTGATTCACTAATTATTACATTGACTTTATGAGGCCCTTCTTCTTTCCTTCTTCAATCACCCTTTCGTCTGTTGCCTTCTTCTCTGCTTCATCTACCACCACCCTAATTTGTATTTCCTTTGCTGTCTTTTTCTTTCCTTCATCTACCACCCTTTCATCTGCTGCCTTCTTCTCTGCTTCATCTACCACCACCCTTTCATCTACTGCCATCTTCTCTGCTTCATCTACCACCATTTCGTCTGCTGCGACTTGTACATGTATTTGATGAGTAGCCATTGTCATGTTGGAAGACTGCGCCTTGTGCACATTATATAGATGCTGTGGAAGGATATCCCAAAACCTAAATTGTTTGGATTCGGAGGGAACAAAATAATAAAGGAAATGAGAGAGTTTAATAATAAATGATAGTAAATGAAAGGATTAACTCTTGTTTGAATTAGACAAAATTGTAAAGGAAAGTTTTATAATAAATTATGTGTATTCTTTGTTTGGATTGAAAAGAAAATAAAAAGAGAGATAAATTTTATAACCATATTAACAAAAATGTGCCCTCTTTTGATGTCTATAGAGCTGGATTTTTTTTTTTTTTTAAAGATTTGATCTCCTTTTGTTTTTTTAGTTCTTTAAAAGGTTTGATTGAGACATGAAGAAAAATGATAAAAAAGAAGGAAGAAAAAAACAGAGAAACGAAAAGAATAATTGAAGGGGTGGCAGCAGTGTAATTTTTAAAAGAGCTAAGGATTATATTGTCATTTGGTTAATTTGGGGTGATTTTAAATTTAATACAATGGGTGATTTTATTTTTCTTCCCAAATCATCTCTCCCATAAACCTTCCAAATTCAAACAGGAGAATTGATTTAAAATTCACCCCAAATCTCCACCTCCGTCTCTGTTATCTATTTTGCATTTTGATTCCTGTGTGTTTGTTTCTTATTCCAGCCAACCCTCAACCACTAGAGAGGGTGTAGGCTAAACTTGTAATTTTGTAACTTTAATAAATTATTTCTCTTATTGACCCAAAAAAAAACAAGACCTAATTTGCATTTGGGTAAGAATTTGGAATTTGGAATTTGGAATTTGTTATAAAACCAATTTGTATTGGACCTGGACCAAAAAGAAGGAAAGGATTTGACCCAACCCAATTATATTTTTTTATGTGTTAATGAAAAATACATTAGAAAAGCCCAACGAGTAAAATTATAAATACTTTTTTCTCTTTTTTTCAGTGAGAATCAAATTGCTCACTCATTTGGAATATTTTAAGCTACTATTATCGCTTCAGAGAAAAAAAAAAAATCATGTTATTATTTGCCATGAAATTACCCAAGACAATTGAAATTGTCGTTCACTGTATAAAAATTACTCTAGTATATAATCTCTGCATTTAATGTAAATTGAACATTAACAATGTATATGACCATGTAGGGTAAGATTTTTCGAGAGATTGCAACGAGAACTTGTTGGGTGTAATATTGATATATTATTTCAGTGCCTTTTCACTTAAATTTTCTTAGTTCTTGAGTAATTTTTTAGCAATTTAATTGGTTCCATGTTTGTTTTGCGATGTAGGTGAATTATATGAGAAAACATGGATTTTGAGGCAAAGATTGAGAAAAATGAACAAGGGCAAGCCTTTATGCAACTGGTGAAGAGATTGAAGAACAAATAGAAGTAAGCGCAATCATGGAACAGATGCGCAGTGTCGCAGGAAATTTAAGGGTAATTTTGTAAAAAGACACGAAAAAGAAAAAAAACCCTACGATAAAACAAGGCATCAGACGTTAGAATGGGGTTCTTGGCTGGCAGCTAGTTATAGAGAGAAAAAAAACCATCGTTTGGAGATGAGACAACGCAAGAAAACTGCAAGATTGACGAGGAAGGACGGATCAAAGACAAGATTAGCCACGACTTTCTTGAGATTTTCAGAGTTTTCTCTCTCTCATCATGAATTTTAATAGACTTTGGATTTCATTTACATTGATTATGAGTTGCTAGATTACTTTTTTAGGGCTACAATGTAGCCAAATTTTGATTACTCGAATTATGTTGAATTGATTGTTCTATTTTTACGCTGAGTATTTCACACTATACTTAATGCTTGTGATTATCTGGCCAATAATTCCTTATTTTGTGGTTTTGTTTGAGACTGAGAAATGATAACTAAACTAGACCACGTGTGGAGTACCACTAAATTGTCATAAGCTAGAGATAGTTATGAGATCTAGTGCAACGTGTAAATTTCTAGGGTTTAATGCATTCCGTAAGTTCACAGTCATCACAGAGATGTAGGTAGCTTGCTTATTGGGATAAGTTATTGATACTTGAGAAATATTAATATCTACCTTAGTGAAATTATTGGCAGCATAAGGAATAGTCTTCAATTAGTTTTAATCAACAGATTCGAGTAGGATAAATCCTGGTAAAATCGGAACCCCTAGAACTCTCCAGTTATTGAATCAACTTTTCCACAACACTCATAATTGTTTAGTTGCTAGTTTTATTAATTTCATTGATTCTTTAGTTTTTAATCATAATCTCTCAAACTTTGATCATTTGAATAGAATTAGATGTTAAATCAATTTCGGTAATTAATAATCTCAGTCCTTATGGGAACGATCTTTACTTATTATCTTATTACTTGTTGCGATATGTACACTTACGTTAGAAATCATACAACAAGTTTTTGGCGTCGTTGCCGGGAACTGTGTCAATTATTAATATCGATACCAAATAACTTTAATTTTACTTTGGATTTTATCTTATTTTGTTTTATTCTCTTATTTTTGTTACGTGTATTTCAGGAACATATTTTTTTACGTGCATGCGAAAGTTAGGAGGTAGCAATTTGTTGGCTTTCGATCCTGAGACAGAACGGACTTGTAGGAAGAACAGAAAGGAGAAAAGAGCTACTATCCATCATTTGAAAGGAAATATGGCTGACATCGTGGTAGCACAGGAAGGAAATAATCAAGTAGTTAATCAAGAAAATTCACCTAGAACATTGCGAGAGTATGCTTTGCCACCCACTGGAATTCATCCTGTGATTAGAAGGCCAGCGATTCAGGCGAATGATTTTGACTTGAAGACAGTGATGCTACAGTTGATTCAGAATATTCAGTTCCATGGACTGCCTTCTGAAGATCCTAACTAGCACATTGTGAATTATCTAGAAGTTTGTGGAACTGTTAAGTACAATGGAGTCACTGATGAAGCTCTGCGCCTTCGCTTGTTTCCTTTCTCCTTAAGGGATCAAGCTAAGGAATGGTTGAACTCGTTGCCTTCTGATTCAATCACTACTTGGGAGGATTTAATGCACAAGTTTCTGTCAAGATTTTTCCCACCTAGAAAGACAGCAAAGCTGCGCATAGAAATCAATAATTTCGCGCAACATGAAGGAGAAACTCTATGTGAAGCATGGGAAAGGTATAAGGCATTACTGAGGAAGTGTTCTAATCATAGAATACCTAGGTGGATGTAAGTTCATAATTTTTACAATGGGTTAATTAGCTCCACAAGAACTTTGATTGATGTATCAGCAGGAGGAGCTTTAATGAACAAGACAACAGATGAAGTTTATGCGTTGCTAGAGGATATTATTTTGAACCACCAGCAGTGGTCAAGCGAGAGAGTCACACCAAAGAAAACAGCTGGGATCTATGAGATTGATGCCATAACCGCCTTGACAGCGAAAATTGACAATCTCGCGAAACAGTTGCAAAATAATCAAATGACTGCTAATGTTGTCCAAGCGACAGTGGTGTGTGAGTTTTGTTGTAACCCACACTATAGTGCAGAATGTCAGGTTGGAAACCCATTTGCGCAAGGCACAACAGAACAAGCACAGTATGTGGGGAATTTTAATGGGCAGCAGCGCAATCAATACTCTAACAGATATAATCCAGCATGACGTAATCATCCGAATTTCTCCTGGAGAAATAATCAGAATATGTTGCAGCCTAAGCAGAATAACCCACCACTAGAGAAGAATATAAACTTGGACGATGCATTGGCTCAGTTGGCGACTTCGCAAACTCAATTCATGAATGAAACAAGGACAAAATTTCAAAACAAGTCTGCACAAATCAAAAATTTAGAGGCACAGTTTAGCCAAATGGCTACGATATTTTCAGAAAGACAATAAGGGAATTTACCTAGCACTTCAGAGGTGAATCCTAGAAAAGAGGGTAAAGAGCATTGTAAAGCTGTCACCTTGAGAAGCGGCGAAGAGTTAGAGGAGCCAGTGAGAACCAAGAAGGTTGAGAAAGGTGAAGCGAAGAATGAGGCGAAAGATGAAGAGAAAGTAAAAGCTCAGCTACAGCCTACACAGGAACTACCTGTGGTGGTGTCATTCCCTCAACGATTGCAGAAGAACAAGCTTGACAAACAATTTGCTAAATTTCTTGAAGTCTTCAAGAAGCTTCACATCAATATTCCATTTGCAGATGCACTTGAACAAATGCCGAGTTATGTGAAGTTCATGAAGGACATCATTTCAAATAAGAGGAGGCTTGGAGATTACGAGACAGTTGCAGTTACTAAGGAGTGCAGTGCCATCCTACAGAAGAAGCTACCACTAAAGCTCAAGGATCCATGGAGTTTTACTATTCTTTGTGAAATTGGAAATGTTGTTTTTGAGCGAGCTTTGTGTGATTTGGGAGCTAGCATTATTTTGATGCCTTTATCTATTTTCAGGAAGCTTGGATTGGGTGACGCGAGACCTATAACTGTTACATTGCAGTTAGTTGATCGCTCACTAAAACATCCTAGAGGACTTATTGAAGATGTGCTAGTCAAAGTTGATAAGTTCATATTCCCTACGGATTTCATAGTGCTGGACATGGAAGAAACAATAAGATTCCTATTATTCTTGGGAGACCATTCTTTGCAACTGGAAAAGCACTCATTAATGTTCAAAAAGGAAAGCTGCGACTAAGGGTACAAGAAGAAGAAGTGATATTTAATGTGTTCAAAGCTATCAAGTACCCTGAAGCTAGCGACAATTGTTTTTGTATTGATGATGTGCAAGCTATAGTGCCTAGCCATGTGGGTCAACTAGATCCCTTGGAGGCTAGCTTAGTACAATATGATCTTGTTGATTTGGAAGATGAAGAGGTGCAAGCATATTTAAATTGGATGGATTCGTTTGAACCAAATAGGCAAAAATATTTTGAAGAATTGGGAGAAGGTTCTACACGTTCCAAGCCATCAATTGAGCAACCACCTGTGTTGGAATTGAAACCTCTACCATCACACTTACGCTCCATATATTTGGACGAGTCAGACACACTTCTAGTAATTATCTCTTCGTTGCTCTCTAACGAAGAAAAATATAATTTACTAAGAGTGCTTAGAACTCACAAATCAACGATTGGTTGGTCTTTGGCAGATATTAAGGGAATTCGTCCCTCCATGTGCATGCATCGTATTCTTATAGAGGATGATAGCAAACCATCTATTGACGCACAAAGGCGACTCAATCCGACGATGAAAGAAGTGGTGAGAAATGAGGTTCTGAAGTGGTTAGATGCAGGAGTAATTTACCCAATCTCAGATAGTTCTTGGGTAAGTCCAGTGTAAGTTGTACCCAAGAAGGGCGGCATGATAGTTGTAAAGAATGAAAACAATGAACTTATTCCTACAAGAACTGTTACTGGGTGGAGAGTGTGTATCGACTATAGGAAGTTGAACAAGGCTACGAGAAAAGACCACTTTTCCTTGCTTTTTGTTGATCAGATGCTTGATAGATTGGCAGGACACGAGTTTTATTGTTTTTTGGATGGTTACTCTGGCTACAATCAAATAGCTATTGCACCAGAAGATTAGGAGAAAACCACGTTTACATGTCCTTATGGTACATTCGTCTTTCGGTGAATGCCATTTGGATTATGTAACGCACTAGGTACTTTTCAGAGATGCATGATGGCTATCTTCTCAGATTTGGTGGAGCATGAAATTGAGGTGTTTATGGATGACTTTTCTGTAGTGGGCACATTGTTTGATAATTGTCTTTACAATTTGGAGCTAGTGTTGAAAAGATGCGAATAGACAAATTTGGTGCTAAATTGGGAGAAGTGTCACTTCATGGTGAGTGAAGGAATTGTCTTGGGGCATTGCATCTTAACTAAAGGCATTGAAGTTGATCGTGCGAAGATTGAGACCATAGAGAAGTTGCCAGTGTCGACAACTGTGAAAGGGGTTATAAGTTTTTTGGGACATGTAGGGTTTTATAGGAGATTCATCAAGGAGTTTTCAAAAATGGCCAAACCACTCCCAACTCTTTTGGCACAGAATGTTTCATTTGTGTGGGATGAATAATGTGAACATGCATTTGTAACAATAAAGGAGAAACTTGTGTCAGCACCTATCATAGTGGCACTTGATTGGGAGTTACCTTTTAAGTTGATGTGTGATGCAAGCGACTACGCAATAGGAGCAGTTTTGGGGCAACGAAAGAACAAAGTTTTCCATGCTATTTACTATACGAGTCACACTCTTAATGATGCACAGCTTAATTATGCAACCACAGAGAAAGAGTTACTCGCAATATTATTTGCCTTTGACAAGTTTCGTCCTCATCTGATTGGAAATAAGGTCATCATTTACACTGATCATTCAGCTATTAAATACCTTATGGCCAAGAAAGATGCGAAGCCAAGGGTCATTCGTTGGGTGTTGTTGTTACAAGAGTTCGACTTGGAAATCAGAGATAAGAAAGGCACATAAAATTTGGTAGCAGATCACCTTTCTAGACTTGAGTTACCAGTAGAGATCGAGATGGTGAAGTCGCCTATTGAAGATGACTTTCCAGATGAAAAGATCCTTGTGATACAATCTGCTCAAACTCTTCCTTGGTATGCTAACTTTGTGAATTTTCTAGCGGCGAAGATAATCCCAGCAGATCTTAATTATCAGCAAATGAATAAATTTCTATATGATGTGAAACACTATTATTGGGAAGATCCTGTACTCTACAAGTATTGTGCAGATCAAGTTATCAGAATGTGTGTTCTAGAAGAGGAGATGGAAGATATTTTGCGGCATTGCCACACACTTGAGTGTGAAGGTCACTTTGGAGGCAATACAACAACGGCAAAAGTGCTCCAATCGGGTTTCTATTGGCCTAACTTGTTTAAAGACGCTCACACTTTTGTTGTTGCATATGACCGATGCTAGAAATTGGGGAATATCTCAAAAAAGAACAAAATGCCATTGCAGAACATTCTTGAAGTTGAACTCTTTGATGTATGGGGAATCGATTTCATGGGGCATTTCCCTTTCTCTTACAATAACAAATACATTTTGTTGACAGTTGATTATGTATCTAAATGTTTTGAAGCAGTGGCGACTCCAACAAATGATGGTGCAGTAGTGCTGAATTTTCTGAAGAGCAACATTTTTACAAGGTTTGGCATACCTCGAGCATTAATTAGTGATGATGGTACCCACTTTTGTAACAAGCAGTTTGAAACCCTTTTACTCAAATATGGTGTCAAACATCAGAAATCCCTTGCTTATCATCCTCAAACCAATGGGCTAGCAGAAGTTTCAAATCGAGAAATAAAGAAGATTCTTGAGAAAACAGTGGGCAATTCATGCAAAGATTGGGCCAAGAAGATTGATGATGCACTGTGGGCGTATCGTACTACATTTAAAACACCAATTGGGATGTCGCCCTACAGATTGGTCTATGGAAAATCTTGCCATTTACTAGTGGAGCTCGAGCATAAGGCATATTGGGCAATGAAGCAGTTGAATCTGGATATGCAAGCTGCAAGAGAAAAGAGATTTTTGCAATTGAATTAGTTGGAAGAGTTCCAGAATGAAGCTTATGAGAATGCGAATATTTACAATGAGAGAACAAAATCGTGGCATGATAAGCATATCTCACGAAAAGAGTTCCTTCCTGGTCAGAAAGTTCTTTTATACAACTCAAGGCTTCATTTGTTTCCCGGAAAGCTTAAATCAAGATGGTCTGGCCCTTTTGTTATAACGAATGTGTTTCTTTGTGGAGCTGTTAAAGTAACTCATCCAGAGAAGGGGACGTTCAAGGTTAACGAACAACGGTTGAAGACTTATTGGGATGGTGAGTTTGATAAGCACAAATCCGTTGTCCACCTCAAGTCGACTTGAGAAATTGCTCCGTTGGGCTGTCGATGTTAAAACAAGCGCTTTTCAGGAGGCAACCCAAATTTTCTTACTTTTCTTGAGTTAATGATTTTAGTTGTTTTTAGTTAATTTTTGAGTTTTAGTTGTCATAGCTAATGGTTAATTCTTATTGTCATGAAAGGTTCAAGAACAAGTATGGGGGAAGCTGAGGCAAAAAGGAATTCTACCAAGTCGATTAAGGGAACACATTAAAGAAATTGGTGTTTGGATTGCATGGGATGCATGCTTGAAGAGAAAAAGCAGCGAAAATAAGAGCTGTCAAAGTAGTGTTGTTGCACTAAAATATAGCGTAGCTGCGCTCACGGTGATTAAAAGTTATGCTCACATGATACTGTTGGAAAAAAACGAGTGCAGGCGTAGCGCAACTGCGCTTACGTCCTTTCTTTTGACGTTCAAAAAAAAAAGCTGAAAATCAAAAATTCTTCTTGGCCCAACTCAGTTACCCAACAACCCACTTTATATCAAAACCTAAACTCCTAACCCATTTAATAAACCCACCTATCACAAACATACATTATATCAACCCAACCAACATACCTTGCAAATCAGATCCGACCCATCATACACCACATCCTACCCAAACCCAAACCTTAACTATTCAACCCTGCCATTCAAATCCAAAGATTCAAAATAAACTTTCTCACAGCCATAGCTAAAACCATCCACACCCAACAAACTCCCTCTCGAAAGCTCACGCCGGCATCGACAACACCATCGAGGCGCCTCCCTCCCTCTCCAGCTAGCGACCATCTTTCCCTCACATACACACTCGCTCCAACAGCATTAGCCGAAAAAAAAAACATAAGAAAAAAAAAAACTCTCACAATCGCTCTTCCTCTTCTCGCGGCTCCCTCACCACCCTATTGGTTTACTGGCGCCGCTGGCCACCTCTATAGATCTCTCATTTCCCTTTCTCTCGCACACCATAAATGACACACCTACCCCACTTATTTTGGCCCATAGCAACGACGGCACACGGGTAAGTGCCCTCTGCTTGTACGTGTGTGCTTTGTAATGAAATTAAAAAAAAAAAGAATCGTGACTTGAAGAGGCGTCGACGGTAACGCTTAGCGGGTCCTTGAGGATTCACACATTGTCACTATTTTCTTGTGTTTGGTTTTGTTGGCGTGTTTGGACTGAAAAAGAAAAAAAGAATGAGAGTTTGTGAAGAGCGAACAAAACTGGGGGGCAGTGAAAACAAGTTGTGTTGAAGAGTTGGTTGTTTTTTTGTGTTGGTGAAATTGATCTACTTGTTTATTCAGTGGCATTGTTTGGGGTACTGGTGTTTGTGGTTAGTAGGTGCAGTGTGTTGTGGCTCTGAGTCCTATGTTACATGGTTGCTTACAGTGTTGCTCACAATATGCATACGGAATAGTTGTCATTGTGATTGCCTTCAGGACTGCTTTAAATATGTAGCACCATACTATTTTATTGAATCATTGATATTGTGACTGTCTAAAGCTTCAGTTTGTTGGGTGCATTGTGCTTGAACTGTCTGGGTTAGCTGAAGTTTTGGGGCTACCGTTGTTTTCTCGTGACCGTGTTTTCTGGGATTGGTGGTGTTACTTGTCTTTCTATCTTGTGTTTGTTGGGTGGTGTGATTATGGCCCCTAAACGAAAACAAAATGTTACTCAAGGTGCTTCGTCTTCAAAGTCCAAATCGGGGGTGCCAGTGGTGAATACCCATAAGTTTGTGAGTGCAGCCGTTAAGGATAGATATAGGTCACATATCCTCAAGAAATCCTTGGTGGTAGAGCGTGGTTTTGACAAGCCTGGACGCATCATAGAAGAGCAAGCAGCTTCGCAACAATGGACCCATTTCATACAGTCTCCTGAGCCCAGCTATGTGTTGTTAGTTCGAGAGTTTTATGCCAATGCACTAGAGCATCAGGATAAACGGGTCCATGTTTGTGGCAGGACTGTTTCATTTGATCGGACTACTATAAACAGATTTTACCAAGTGCCAGATATTAATGAGGACTTTTACAGTACCCATGGGGACGGGCTTGATCCGACTGCCATCCTCACGTACTTAACATATAATAGAGTTGCTTGGAAAAAGAAAGGTGAAAAGGTGATTAGTTTCCCATCATCTGGAATGCGTAAGGAGATTAAAGCGTAGCACTTGTTCATCTGTGCCACGCTCCTACCGATGGGGAACACATATGAAGTCCCGCGAGAAAGAGCCACCTTGAATTACGCCATAGGAAATCAATTGAGCATTGATGTGGGGAAGGTGATCGAGGGTTCTATTTTGCAATACTTGAAAGGGCGCATGATTGGAGGACTTCCGTACCCTGCCTTGATTACTGGGTTATGCCTAGCAGCTGGAGTGTCATTGTCTGAGACTGAGGAGATGATACATCCCCAGGTACCCTTAACGTATATCACAATAGAGAGTTTGGGGGTTCGTATCGAGCCACAGATAGACCCGGCAGCAGATCAAGGAGCAGCCCCCATCACAGATATTCAGGCGTTGCGCCAGGACATGGCACAATTGCGCCAAGACATGGATCAAGGACGACAAGAGTGGTTAGAGCAGGAAGACCGCCTTGGGGAAAGATTGCTCCTTCTTCTCCAGAGACAGGATGAGTTGGCTGCCCGATAGGAGTAGAGTTTCAGATACATGGCAGAGTTAGGGAAGAAATTAGGCACTCCGCCAGCACTTGCCTTACGCCCCTTTGTGCCGACTAGTCATTATTTCCCTCTAGATGATGAATGAATGCCGATACTACTCAGGGAAGTCCTCTGGTTGCTTTAATTTTATGTTTTCACATTTAGGACAATGTTTATTTCTCAGTTTGAGGGTGGTACTTGCTTGTTTGCGTACTTATTCTTTTCATAGTTGTTTTATGTGTTTTCTTGTTTTAGGTGCTGTCTTTTCATGAGTTTTCTTATTTTTAGTTGTTTAATTGATTATTCTAAAAAAAAAGTGAAAAATTAAAAAAAAATTGAAAGTGATGTTGGAAAGATAAGAAATAGGCCGATGATGAGTAGCGTATGAATGACATGATAGTAATGAGGATAATTGACTAAAGCATAGTTTTGTTTTATGGAAAATCCCTACCTACTGCGCACTTAGCCTCGCCTAGTTATGTTGTTACTTAGAGAAGGATTATGTGAGTTTAAGTGAATAGAAAAATGAGTATAGGACTTTAGAACTTGCTTGATTGTTACATGAGGCAAAATCCTAGGTTGCATAGCATTAGAGAAATGATTTAGGTCATCTTTGGATCGTTTGAGCCTTTCAAGCCAACCTTTGTAATAATTGAATATCCCTAGTCCACCAATTTGAGCCTAATTAGCCTTTTCTTTCATGTGCAACCTACAAATTCTTCCTTAACTTGTCAAGTTGATTACCCCAATTAATGACCTTCCTACTTGTAACATATGATTGTTCTAGGATGATTATATGGAGCTATTTTTGTATTGAATGATGGGAGGTATGATGATTGGGTAATGTGTTGTTTTGTTTTGAAAAAAAAAAATCATCAGAAAAAGGGAAAAGAATAAAAAGAAAAGAGAACAACCATACTTCTTGTAGTTAATATCAAAATGCAAGTTTAGGAGTGTGGACTCTTTATGTGTTTTTAAATGTTGTGAATGATTGTTGAGGAAGTGAAATGAAAGATGAAATAAAAGAGATATGTTGAATAGTTTTTGTGGTAAGAAGCAGAGTTGGCATGTGCTCCATTAAACATCCTCGAATAGTTGTGTGCTTACAGGTAGTTTAGCCTTATATTATATCCATTATCCTACCTTGACCCTTGCCACACGTTACAACCAAGTGTAAAATCCTACTGATCTTTAATGCTATGATTAACCTACATTAGTGGAGAGTACCATAAAAAGTGAGTTTATGAAGTCCTAAGTAATTGAAAATAAAAGATCCATATTGATGATTCACTTAACCTGCATAAACTCATCTGGGTACAATTGATTAGGATAGAGGCTATTCACACACTCACTTGGGGGATTTGAAGTATAATGAAACTTATATGAAGTTAATATTTCTCATGTTTATGATTGAAAGTCACCTCTTGAGTTGTGAAATAAAGCTACTGAGGCCGTAAAAATTTACTATCCTACAACATTGTTTCTATGAGTCATTTTGTGTCGAGTCTTTAGTTCTTAGTTTGTTTCTTTCTTTAGTTGTGTCTTTTGCTTGAGGACAAGCAAAGCTTAAGTTTAGGGGTGTTTGTTGGGTGTCATATTGATATATTATTTCAGCGCCTTTTCACTTAAATTTTGTTAGTTCTTGAGTAATTTTTGAGCAATTTGATTGGTTCCATATTTATTTTGCGATGTAGGTGAATTATATGAGCAGACATGGATTTTGAGGCAAAGATTGAGGAAAAATGAACAAGGGCAAGCCTTTATGCAACTGGTGAAGAGATTGAAGAACAAATAGAAGTAAGCGCGGTCATAGCGCAGCTGCGCAGTGTCGCGGGAAATTTAAGGGTAATTTTATAAAAAGCACGAAAAAGAAAAAAAAACCCTACGATAAAACAAGGCATCAGACGTTAGAATGGGGTTCTTGGCTGGCAGCTAGTTCTAGAGATTAAAAAAAAAACCATCGTTTGGAAAGGAGACAACGCAAGGAAACTGCAAGATTGACGAGGAATGATGGATCACAGACAAGATTAGCCACGACTTTCTTGAGATTTTCAGAGTTTTCTTTCTCTCTTATCATGAATTTTAATAGACTTTGGATTTCATTTACATTGATTATGAGTTGTTAGATTACTTTTCTAGGACTACGATGTAGCCAGATTTTGATTACTCGCATTATGTTGAATTGATTGATTGATTGTTCTATTTTTACGCTGAGTATTCACACTATACTTAATACTTGTGATTATCTGGCCAATAATTGCTTGTTTTGTGATTTTGTTTGAGACTGAGAAGTGATAACTAAACTAGACCACGTGTGGAGTACCATTAAATTGTCATAAGCTAGAGATAGTTATGAGATCTAGTGCAACCTGTAAATTTCTAGGGTTTAATGCATTCCGTAAGTTCACAGTTATCACAGAAATGTAGGTAGCTTGCTTATTGGGATAAGTTATTGATGCTTGAGAAAGATTAATATCTACCTTAGTGAAATTATTGGCAGCATAAGGAATAGTCTTCAATTAGTTTTAATCAAAAGATTCGAGTAGAATAAATCCTGGTGAAATCAGAACCCCTAGAACTCTCCAGTTATTGAATTAACTTTTCCACAACACTCGTAATTGTTTAGTTGCTAGTTTTATTAATTTCATTGATTCTTTAGTTTTTAATCATAATCTCTCAAACTTTGATCATCTGAATAGAATTAGATGCTAAATCAATTTCGGTAATTAATAATCTCAGTCCTCATGGGAACGATCTTTACTCATTATCTTATTACTTGTTGTGATACGTGCATTTGTGTTAGAAATCATACATCAGAACTATAACATGGTTGACATAAAATTTGGGTACTAATCTTTTTTTTTTGATAATTTAATATAGATTGCCCAATAATCATGAAAAACAAGTTATTTCTCACCACTAAACAAATCCTACCGTTACAAATAATTCAAATCACCGGCTGAGCCACATTAGACATTTAGATTTTTTTTTTAATAACTAGAAATGACACCAAGATAGGTGTAGAGGTAGCCAAGTATTTGTAGTAACCTAAGTGATATAATGATATTATGTACATGTATATATATATATATATAAAATATATGTAGTATCATTAAAAAAATATTTTGGTCTGCAGTATTAAATTTTTAGGTCCGCCTCTGTATTCAATTGATCAAGATGGAGTATATAATGTTATTACATTTTGAGAGATATTTTAATTATATATTTAGATAATTTTTTTATAACTCTATGGACACTTTACTACCTTGGATCTATAAATAAAAGGGAATCTAAGTCCCACACACAAATTAGCAACAACTTGTTTAATTCGCTTAGAATAAATGCTAAGAAAAACATTTAAAATGATAGTTAAGCAAAAGGGGTAACTCAGTATGTAATGATTTGGATCTAACGATTGGCTCTGTTAATATATTAAACTTATAAACTGGTATAATTCTTGAATTAGGTGTGACATATTCTAATTTTTTTAATCAAAAACTAAATAAACTGATTCAAAACGTTTAAATCTAGTGATTTAAATCATTAAGAAGCGAATACAAATTCTTTATCGAATTAACAAGTAATGAGAGATTATATGGTACAAGTATTGGCAAACTTGAACGGTTGAATCTTCATATTACAAGTCAGTGCCTCCTCCATAATAGATGACCTTATCCATGCTAATTATACATGTACACAAATTAATTTCTGTAATTTGGACGCATCTTCTCTGTACTTAAGTAGCGATTATTACACTGGAATGAGAAGAGAATGAAATGACATTCCTAACTCTATTCTGATTCTCATGCTTGGTATAAAGGAATGAACTCGGGAATCTCATTCCCAAGATAATTAAACCTATTATCTTGTACACAAGATTAGCCATTCCAGAGCAAACACGTGGGATTAGCTCATTTCCATGTACTTGGAAATGGGTTTATTTCTAAAATGACTAACATGCCCTCATAAAAACTTAACTTTTATATATAGTTTCTTTTAGAATAATAATAATAATAAAAATAATTATTATTATTATAAAATAACAATACTAATAACAATAAAAATAATAGAAATAATAATGTAAATTATTATTATTACCATTATTATAAAAATAATAATTAAAATAAATAATAATAATAATAACATTAATAATAGAAATAGTAAAAATAATAATTATTATTATTTATTATTATGATAATAATTATTATTATTAAAATAATAAAAATAAAATAATAATAATAAAATAACAAAATAATAGTAATAATTGTATGAGGTTGAGCATCAGATGGAATGTCAACAAACAACTGATCCCAAGTTTTAGCCTTCAAGGGGAGGAGGGAGAAGGGAGGGGGAAGGGGAGGGACAAACTGGTAACTATGACCTTTCTCAGCGGGATCCTTGGCTCAGTGCCCCCTAGGCCGGAGAAACTTACTGCTTTCAACGGCAACCTATAGAGGTTCAACCGACATTACCTTTGAAGACACGAATGATTACATGCGCGTAAAGGCAAGTCCACCAATGCAAACTCAACCACCCCTGTCTGAAGGTGAAATAACACATTCTGAAGCTCTGAAATCTGAACAAAAAGGACATACGTGTCAATAATGCAAAGGATACAAACCCAAGGGGTTGCCCTCGTGGTTAAAGGGTGTGATACAATTTGGAGAAGTTTCAAGTTCGATTCCCCCATCGTCCCAAGGATCAAACTCATGACTGAATTGGTATATGCCTTGGCTTGGGCCACTATACCCCAGGGTTTTGGTTCACACCCAATCGTTATGCCAGACATGAGTAAATTATGCATGACCCATCAAGGGACCAAAGGTTCCAATGCGATGGTGTGTAATCTTGGTCAGTGTTCCGTGGGTTGGCTGATGTGGAGATATTTCCAGAATTACCAAAAAAAACAATGCAAATGATACAAATTTCAAAAAACCAACATCTAACCCCACTGCCTCAAATCATTCCCCAGAGATTACTAACTAGATCTTTGATCTTCCTGAGAAGTCTAGCTCCCCAACCAAACCTTTTTACCTGCCACATCATCCACATCAGCAAACAAAAAACCCATATACCCCTCCCAAGCCAACCAATCTCCTGCCCAAAATAATTCCATCGTTGGCCCAAGTGCAAGCCTTTCTACCCCATCAATATCTTAGTACAAAAATAGAATACATAAGCTTAGAAGACTAATTTAAAACAAAAGAGTTAATTATATAAAACAAAGTCTATGTTTTGCATCAGGGTTCGTAGCCCTGTGGTGGCTACTAACGACCTAGTAGTGACAAAATATCAAAATTTGGTCGCCAATAGCTACTACAGGGCAATCAAATCTCCACATTCATAAGAAATTAGATTGATTTAGAACAAAATAATTAATAATAATAAATAGATTATAAATTTGTGTTAGATCTATTTTCCTTTTATTGAAAATATATTTTAAGGTTTATTTAAGGGTATAAGGGCATAAAATGACTTAATGAATAATAATTCTTTATTCTAACAAAAGTAGGATTAATGAAATATAAAGTCAAAAAAAAAAAAGAAAATTTTAATTATCGTCATTATTTTTTCGCATACCAATCAAATTTTAATTTAACATTAGCATCAAGGGATTAGTTTAAAATGAAGAATGACAATAATGAAAGAGAATATATAGCTTAGAAGACTAATTTAAAACAAAAGAGTTAATCATATAAAATAAACTCTATCTTTTGCATGAGGGCTCGTAGCCCGTGGTGGTTATTTGTGACCTAGTAGTGACAAAAGATCTATTTTCATTTTTTTGTATAAAAAAATAGGGTAATATCCATATTACTAAAACAAATTCTAGTTTCCATATTTAAAAGAAACTAGATTAATTTAGAATTTATAACACTACATATTAAAAAAAATTAAAAATAAGATTAAAAAAAAAATTTGTGGCCTGTTAGTCACAATTGTGAGACAATTTGTGGCCCAATTGTCGCTAATTGCTACTGGGCCGTTATTGTCGGCTGACAAAGGGCCTTGTGGCCCTTTTGTCGACCAGCCCAACATAGCCACTGCCCTCTCGCCTATGTCTTCTTAATTTTTTTTTCTTTTTAACTGCTTACCCTTTTGTGTAGTCCTTATTGTTTACAAGTTTTAGATAAATAGTCTATATTATTTTAGAAGTCACGCGGTTAGCCTTCATTGTTTATAAAAGTTTCATCAATAATACATATTGTTTCAAAAGTCACTCAGTTAGTCTCTATTGTTTGCAAATGTCTTTTCATTAGTCCCCAATGTTTGCAAATGCATTTACAAACATTGATGACTAATGTAGAGACTTTTGCAAATAATGAGAACTAATGAAAAAACTTTTACAAATAATAGGGACTAACTGAATGACTTGTGAAATAATAGGGAATGGGTTTGGGTTTTTTTCTCTTTTCTTCTTTTTTTTTTTTGTTTTGTTTTCTCGAGAATGGGGAAACAGCAGCAGAGGAGGGGGGGGAGGGGGGTTCTGGTTGTTATACCGTGTACGGTTCGGTGGGAGCAGAAATGACGGGTTTGGCCTTTGCTTTGCTTTGGTCGGAGTAGAGGAGAGAGCATGGGGTTTTTTTTTTTTTTTTTTGGGACAAAGGAAAGAGCAAGGTTGAAGAAGGTTTGAAAGTGGTTCGACCAAATGGGAATGGGATATAGGTGAGAAAAATAGGATTTTTAGGGGATTTTGGGTTTTGGATTTTGAAGAAAAATTATGGTAAATTAATAATTAATTTTGCTTGAAAAATGGTAGTAGAATAGTGGGATTTACCAAATTTTGATGTCATGTTAACAATGTTGAGGTGATTATGATGATTTTGTATGTTTGACAAATAGTTGGAGATGGTCAATGTGATGATGTGGTAAGGTGATACGCAAGTGAGTGGGATGTGAGGTGTCAAAAAGGCTTTGAATTTTGGTAATTTTGAATAAATATTTTGGAGGGATTTTTTGGGGATTTTGAGTTTTGAATTTTGTACAAAAATTATGGTGGGTTAAATTTTAATATGCTTGAAAAAAGTAGAAGACTGGGATTAATAGAATTTTGCATGTGTACTACCCAGTAAGCGATGGCTTATATGGTAAGGTGTAAGTAAATAAGTAGGTTATGAGGTGTCAATTGGTGATATTAAGGATTTTTAAGCAATTTGTAGTTTACTTGAAAAAAGATAGTAGAATAATGGGATTTATAAAATTTCGAAGTGATGTTAAGAATTTTAAGTGATTGTAAGAATTTTGTATGTTTGACAAATAGTGGAAGGTGGTCTATATGGTAAGGTAATAAGTAAGTGAGTAGGATGTAAGGTGTTGAAAGGCTTTTGGATTTTGCTAATTTTGAATGAAATTTTTGGAAATTTTGAGTTATGAATTTTGAATAAAAACTATGGTGCATTAATTTTTAATTTTTTTGAAAAATAGTAAGATATTAGGATTTATAGAATTTGTAGCTGATGTTAAGAATTTCAAGGTGATTGTGAGAATAATATTATATCTTATCATATTTCACTCATTATTGTATCACCTTACCATGTTGACTATTTCCCATCAATTGTCAAATATGCAAAATCCTTGTAATCACCTCAAATTCTTTTATATGAATTTTGCATGTTTGACAACAAGTAGGAAATGATCAATGTAGTAAGGTGATAGGAAAATGAGTGAAATTTGAGGTGTCAAAAGGCTTTTGCATTTCGATAACTTTGAATACAGATCTTGGAGGGATTTTTTGGAGATTTTCTGTTTTGAATTTCAAGGTGAGTTAACTTTTAATATGCTTGACAAATAGTAGAAGATTGGGATTGATAAAATTTTGCATGTGTGTCAGCCGGTAGGATATGGCTTATATGGTAAGGTGTAAGTAAGTGAGTGGGATATGAGCTGTTAGTTGGTGATATTAAAGATTTTTAGGTAAGTTATAGTTTGCTTGAAAAATGGTAATAGAATAATGGGATTGATAAAATTGTATGGTGATGTTAAGAATTTAAAGTATTGTGAGAACTTTGTATGTTTAAGAGCTCGTAGGAGGTAGTCTATAAGGCAAGGTAATAAGCAAGCGAGTATATTTTTTTTGAAAAATGTAAGATATTAGGATTGATAGGATTTTAAGGTGATGTTGAGAATTTCGAGGTGATTGTGAGAATTTTACGTGCACCTTACCATATCCTACTCACTTATGTATCACCTTACCTTGTTGATCATCTTCCGCCAGCTGTCAAATATGCAAAATCTCATAATCACCTCTAATGTATTATGTAGATTTTGCATGTTTGACAACTGGTGGATGTGATAAGTCAATAGGCAAGTGAGAGGGACGTGAGATGTCAAAAGGCTTTTGGATTATGGTAATTTTGAATAAAAAAATCGGAGGGAGTTTTTTTGGAATTATGAGAGTTGAATTTTGAATAAAACCATGGTGGATTAATTTTTAATCAGCTTAAAAAATAATATAATTTTTAGGATTGATAGAATTTTAAGTTGATGTTGAGAATTTCGAAGTGGTTGTGAAAATTTTGAATGCATTTTACCATACCCACTCACTTGTGTATCACCTTACCATGTTGACTATCTCCCACCAGTTGTCAAATATGCAAAATTCTCATAATTACCTCCAATGCTTCAAAAGCAGTAGCAAGATATGGGGATTGATATAATTTTGAGGTGATTATAAAATTGGGATGAATAGAATTTTGAGGTGATTGTGAGAATTTTACATGTTTAACAGTTGATGGGAAATGGTTTATACGGTAAAAGGGCAAGCAAATGAATGAGATATTAGATACCAAAATGTTTTTAAATTTTGAACGAAAATTTTAGAGGGGATTTCGAATTTTGAACAAAAATGACATCAGATTTAGTTTTAGTTTACTTGAAAAATAGTAATCGAATAGTGGTTTTGGTATAATTTTGAGGTAATGTAAATAAATTTCAAGTTAATTGTAATGTTGGAAACAAGTTTGAGTTAATGTTAATAATTTTGAGGTCATTGTAATGTTGGAAATAATTTGAGTTGATATAAGATCCTTTTAGCACGAGTCGGACACTTCAACTTGAAAGTAATTATGAATAAAAAAAGGTTAATTATGGACTTAGTCCTCAATATTTCGCTACTTTCTGAGTTAGTCCTCATTATTGTAGAAAATGCAAACTAGTCCTCAATATTTACCAAATGTAACCAAATTGGTCTCCATCGTTAAAAACTCAATTAATAAATATTTCACTAAAAAACATGTGAAATTAACTAATTACCCTTACAAAATTTTGTAAATTACCAATGGACCACTATATTTTTTATATGGTTAGTCCACCATTTTCTAAGTTATTCCTTATTGTTCTAAAAAGTTAAAATCTGCAGCCTAATATTTACCAAATGTGACCAAGTTGGTCAATTCCATTGAAAACACGGTTAACATTACTAAAAAACGGGTGAAATGATATAATTTCCTTACATAAATCCAAAATTACTAGCGTCTCTAATCCTATTAGAGTTTCTAATTAAATCATCAATTTGGGATTAAGGTTCCCAATTAAAGACAATTTGTTTGGGATCATAATTTTCTATTAAAATCGTCTTTATTGGGTGTTTATTGGCTACATGGATTATTTGGAAAATATTTCAAACATTTGGTATTATTTTAAATAGTTGTATAACTTTAGGGATTAGTTTTAACTATTCTAGAAACATCGCATAATAAATTGAACTCTACTAATTTTTTTTCTATTTTATCCTTCAAATATTCTTCATTAATATTAACTAGACTTTTTAGGATAAGAACCAATTTGACCACATCTAGTAAACAATAGGGTCCAATTTGCATTTTTTTTAAACAATGAAGTAATGAAAATTCATTTTAAAAAAATGGTAGCATTAGAGACCAATTATATGATTAACCCAAACCAAAAGTTCACCTTAGGCTTAAGTTGGCCAACCTAAGACCCAACAATACAACCACAAGAAAGAGTCATAGGACCTCATCTAACTACCTATTGAAATAGAAGCGACTTCTCTTTTCAGGAGTCATGCAATGACTGCTTGGACACTATAATAAATATCCACTGGAGGGAAAGACTAGGGGCTTTCCATAACTCACTCAAACTCTCTTATACTCTCTCGCTTCGCTCTCTCTCAAATCTTCTCCCTGGTCGTTAGAGCCATTCGAGTTCAAAGGACTCGACCTTCACCTACAATCTACCGTGACAACTTATTAGGCATATCACCGTGCTCAGCTTACAATGGTATCGGTATTTTGCACCTCTTTTCTTTCCTTTTAGTCTACACTATTTTTGATCAAATGACTAAGATGAATGTCGAAAATCCTTTGGGCGATATTATCCTAGTATCCGAGGACTTTCATGTTTTCTTTTTCTAACTCTTGCATGTTCCAATGCTCATATCTCAGTTGTACAGTGTAAGACGTATATTGATTTAAATAAAAAATCTTAAAGAAAAATAAATTTTATCAAGAAAATGAGAGAAAAAGGAAAAGTTTCCATCACATTAAAGTGTCCTTATAATTGCCATTTAATTTCTCCATTTCAAGTACTCATGTAGATATAGCCTCAGATAAAATTGGACAAGCACCAAGAAGTCCTTTTTGTTTAGGCCAAATATCTATTGCATGTCTTGTGTTCAGAAATGAATCATTGATTCACTTGACTTTCAAATTTAGTCCCTCATATACGAGTAAAAATCATTTAATAATATTATAATATTATGATGAATTGTTCAAATTATTTTATTATAACATATTAATAATTTATAATATTTGAATTTTGTTATTAAAATTATGACGTTATCAGTAAATTCATTTATCTCAAGTAATACATGGCTTCAAATAATAAAAGAAAAAGAAAAAGAAAACAGAGAAGAAAATAGTGGAAAAAGGCAGGGTCAAAATTGTCATCCGAATGCACTTGTCGGAAAGCTAGAAAGAGTCAACAGCAGTGCTTTGACCCAAAAAAAAAAAAACAAAACAGCGGTGCTCGACGTTGACGTCCGTCCGTTTAACGTTGCCTTGGTTCTTGCTGACGTGGCAGCCACAACTTTGTTAAAGTGGACCCCACATGAATACTTCATACGTGTCAAGGGCCAAAGTGATCCAAAATTTAAGAAACTCGTTTGTCTTTAATTATTATTCCATGCCGCCCGAGGTCCTTGCACTATGGATAAATTGCAAATTAGGAATCAGACTTTTTTTGACTTTTCTCGAAGAGGCAAACTGCACTTTCCACGTGATTGCTACTTTACTCTTTCTTCTTTTTCTTTTTCTTTTAATATTTTTTTTTATCTCTATCTCTTTTTTTTTTTCTTTTTCGGGTGAGTTGTACTTTATCCAATTGAAAAGAGTTGATAAAATCTCATTGTATTCCTTATAAAATTAATGGACTTATATTTTTTTTCAAAAAGCCATAAGTATTTCGATATTGTTTAATTTTTTTTATTGAGAAAAAAAGTTACGTATGATGTTATTGTTTTGTTAGGAATACTTTTAATAAGAATGTCGGTATGCGATTTATCAAGTTGCAGTCAACACAACTTCTATCTAAACAAGGTATATTTTTTCCCATGAGTGTTTAATTTTATTTTACATGTGTGTGTAAGCCTCATATAACAATTTGATATCATTCATTCTAACAACTAAGAAAATTGAGAAGTTTATGAGTGTTACCTGATTTTGTTATTACACGTGCGCAAGAGCCTCATCTAGCTAGTTTATATTAGTCTTTCTAAAGTCATAAAAGAATTTGTTTATTTGTTATTTCTTGGTTGAGATAAGAAAATTGGTTACGTTGACATAATTTTGACATTTTTAAGGAAGAAAATTTGGTAACAAAATCTTTTAAACGACTATTAAAATAATGGTTATAATGGGTGAGACAAAAGCACATAAGAAAGCAATTGCATACCCATTCACATTCACCTTTATCCTTAATTACACCCTATTTTAAAACTAGAAGATTAGATGAGATTTCTATTACAAGTTAAAAATCCCTGTTTACAAAGAACTAATATTGGTATTATTAGGAAAATATCATTTGAATAGAATTAGATGCTAAATCAATTTCGGTAATTAATAATCTCAGTCCTCATGGGAACGATCTTTACTCATTATCTTATTACTTGTTGCGATACGTGCATTTGCGTTAGAAATCATACAACAGAACTATAACATGGTTGACAGAAAATTAGGGTACTAATCTTTTTTTTTTTGATAATTTAATATAGACTGCCCAATAATCAAGAAAAATAAGTTATTTCTCACCACTAAACAAATCCTACCGTCACAAATAATTCAAATCATCGGTTGAGCCACATTAGACATTTAGATTTTTTTTTTTTATAACTAGAAATGACACCAAGATGGGTGTAGAGGTAGCCAAGTATTTGCAGTAACCTAAGTGATATTATGTACATGTATATATATATGTATATATATATATATATATATATATATATAAAATATATGTAGTATCATTAAAAAAATATTTTGGTCTGCAGTATTAAATTTTTAGGTCCGCCTCTGTATTCAATTGATCAAGATGGAGTATATAATGTTATAACATTTTGAGAGATATTTTAATTATATATTTAGATAATTTTTTTATAACTCTATGGACACTTTACTACTTTGGATCTACAAATAAAAGGGAATCTAAGTCCCACACACAAATTAGCAACAACTTGTTTAATTCGCTTAGAATAAATGCTAAGAAAAGCATTTAAAATGATCGTTAAGCAAAAGGGGTAACTCAGTATGTAATGATTTGGATCTAACGATTGGCTCTGTTAATATATTAAACTTATAAATGGGTATAATTCTTGAATTAGGTGTGACATATTCTAAATTTTTTAATCAAAAACTAAATAAACTGATTCAAAACGTTTAAATCTAGTGATTTAAATCATTAAGAAGCGAATACAAATTCTTTATCGAATTAACAAGTAACGGGAGATTATATGGTACAAGTATTGGCAAACTTGAACGATTGAATCTTCATATTACAAGTCAGTGCCTCCTCTGTAATAGATGACCTTATCCATGCTAATTATAAATGTACACATATCAATTTCTATAATTTGGACGCATCTTCTCTGTACTTAAGTAGCAATTATTACATTGGATTTAGAAGAGAATGAAATGACATTCCCAACTTTATTCTGATTCTCATGCTTGGTATAAAGAAATGAACTCGGGAATCTCATTTCTAAGATAATTAATCCCATTATCTTGTACACGAGATTAGCTATTCCAGAACAAACACATGGGATTAGCTCATTCCCATGTACTTAGAAATGGGTTTATTTCTGAAATGACTAACATGCCCTCATAAAAACTTAACTTTTATATATAGTTTCTTTTAGAATAATAATAATAATAAAAATAATAATTATTATTATAAAAATAACAATACTAATAACAATAAAAATAATAGAAATAATAATATAAATTATTATTATTACCGTTATTATAAAAATAATAATAAAAATAAATAATAATACTAATAACATTAATAATAGAAATAGTAAAAATAATAATAATTATTATTAAAATAATAAAAATAAAATAATAATAATAAATAACAAAACAATAGTAATAATTGTATGAGGTTGAACATCAGATGGAATGTCAACAAACAACTCATCCCAAGTTTTAGCCTTCAAGGGGAGGAGGGATCAGGGAGGGGGAGGGGGAGGGACAAACTGGTGACTATGACCTTTCTCGACGGGATCCTTGGCTCAGTGCCCCCAGGCCGGAGAAATTTACTGCTTTCAACGGCAACCCATAGAGGTTCAACCGATATTACCTTTGAAGACACGAATGAGTACATGCGCGTAAAGGCAAGTCCACCAATGCAAACTCAACCACCCCTGTCTGAAGGTGAAATGACACATTCTGAAGCTCTAAAATCTGAACAAAAAGGACATACATGTCAATAATGCAAAGGATACAAACCCAAGGGGTTGCCCTGGTGGTTAACGGGTGTGATACAATTTGGATAAGTTCTAAGTTCGATTCCCCCATCGTCCCAAGGATCAGACTCATGATTGAACAGGTACATGCCTTGGCTTAGGCCACTATATCCCTGGGTTTTGGTTTACACCCAGTCGTTAGGCCAGACAGGAGTAAATTATGCATGACCCATCAAGGGACCAAAGGTTCCAATGCAATGGTGTTTAATCTTGGTCAATGTTCCGTAGGTTGGCTGATATGGAGATATTTCCAGAATTACCAAAAAAGACAATGCAAAGGATACAAATTTCAAAAAACCAACATCTAACCCCACTGCCTCAAATCCTTCCCCATAGATGACTAACCAGATCTTTGATCTTCCTAAGAAGTCTAGTTCCCCAACCAAACCTTTTTACCTGCCACATCATCCACATCAACAAACAAAAAACCCATATACCCCTCCCAAGCCAACCAATCTCCTGCCCAAAATAATTCCATCGTTGGCCCAAGCCCAAGCCTTTCTACCCCATCAGTATCTTAGTACAAAAAGAGAATATATAAGCTTAGAAGACTAATTTAAAATAAAAGAGTTAATTATATAAAACAAATTCTATGTTTTGCATCAGGGTTCGTAGCCCTGTTGTGGCTACTGACGGCCTAGTAGTGACAAAATATCAAATTTTGGTCGCCAATAGCTACTACAGGGCATTAAAATCTCCATATTTATAAGAAAGTAGATTGATTTAGAACAAAATAATTAATAATAATAAATAGATTATAAATTTGTGTTAGATCTATTTTCCTTTTATTGAAAATATATTTTAAGGTTTATTTAAGGGTATAAGGGCATAAAATGACTTAATGAATAATAATTCTTTATTCTAACAAAAGTAGGATTAATGAAATATAAAGTCAAAAAAAATAAAATTTTAAGTATTGTCATTATTTTTTCACATACCAATCAAATTTTAATTTAACATTAACATCAAGGGATTAGTTTAAAATGAAGAATGACAATAATGAAAGAGAATATATAGCTTAGAAGACTAATTTAAAACAAAAGAGTTAATCATATAAAATAAACTCTATCTATTGCATGAGGGCCCGTAGCCTGTGGTGGTTATTTGTGACCTAGTAGCGACAAAAGATCTATTTTCATTTTTTTTGTATAAAAAAATAGGGTAATATCCATATTACTAAAACAAATTCTAGTTTCCATATTTAAAAGAAACTAGATTAATTTAGAATTTATAACACTACATATTAAAAAAAATTAAAAATAAGATTTAAAAAAAAATTGTGGCCTGTTAGTCACAATTGTGCGACAATTTGTGGCCCAATTGTCGTTAATTGCTACTGGGCCGTTATTGTCGGCTGACAAAGGGCCTTGTGGCCCTTTTGTCGCCCAGCCCAACATAGCCACTGCCCTCTCGCCTATGTCTTCTTAATTTTTTCTTTTTAACTGCTTACCCTTTTGTGTAGTTCTTATTGTTTACAAGTTTTGAACAAATAATTCATATTATTTTAGAAGTCACGCGGTTAATTTCTATTGTTTATAAAAGTTTCACCAATAGTACCTATTGTTTCAAAAGTCACTCAGTTAGTCTCTATTGTTTGCAAATGTCTTTTCATTAGTCCCCAATGTTTGCAAATGCATTTACAAACATTGATGACTAATGTAGAGACTTTTGCAAATAATGAGAACTAATGAAAAAACTTTTACAAATAATAGGGACTAACTGAATGACTTGTGAAATAATAGGGACTATTGGTAAAATTTTTACAAACAATAGGGACTAATTGAGTGATTTTTAAAACAATAGAGACTATTTATCAAAAAATTATAAATAATAGGAACTATTTGTGAGATTTGTCCTATATTACACATATACACACATATATATATTTGTTTTTTATTTTTTATTTAAATATATATGTATGTGCATGTTTATGTGTATGTGTATTTGTATATTTTTTTTATTTTCGTTTTAGTTAAAGAGCTAACACCCATAGATAAATTAAATTAGAATATTGCGATGTTTACAGTCATAATTAAGGGGCTGTTCAGTTAAGTTGATGAATACGTTGTTGTTCACCGCCGTCTCCATTTTCCAGTCATACTTACAATAATTTTGGGTATAGTTAAATGATAATTTTGTTTGTCTCGGGGTATTTGAAAAACTGTATTTCCAAGAAGCAAATGCACATTTAAGATTATCTATATTTAATTCATAGAATGATGGCGTATGTTGCTTACTGCTTTGAAGGGTCTCTTTTACATGCTTATATTTTATAGTCACAATAAATGGATCGTCGTATATTTTCTTAAAGGAGAAGAAGAAGGAGCTGTGTCAAAAAATTCTTGAAATCAAGTGGTCTTGATTTGTCGCTCCTTTATACACTTTGTCTCCTCAAATGCTTTACCAAATTGTATCTTGAAAATCTCAAAAGTTTAAAAATTTGGTCCTATGCTTGACGCGGTAAAAAAAATATTCCATTCTTAAGCTCATGTTGAGCCTTACATTGCTTAATGTTAGCTTCTCTCTCTTTCTTCTTCTTCTTCTTCTTCTTCTTTTTTTTTTTTTTGCGTGAATGACTTAAATCACGTTAGAAGACTTTTGACATTTTAAGCTGGACTTAGAAATAGTGAAGTTTGAAAGCGGCCAAATAAGCGTTTATATCCTTCTAACGCCGAAGAGATTCACCTTTATCGTTTTTATTTTGGATAAAGTTTATGATTATTTTTCAATTGATGCTTGTTATTCAGCAAAACTTTTAGAATACAAGAATTTAGTAAATGGAAAATAGATATAAATGAAAATATGATGCAATTTGTATATGTTGATATATATATATCTATATATATATGTATGTATTTGTTAGATAAGTACTGTATGTCGATATTTTTCATTGAGCAAGAAGTATTTTATCACCCTGTACTTTTTATTTCTTTTATTCAAGATCACCCTATATCTGCACTCTTTTGTTTATCACCTCTTATTTTAACCAAAGAGTTGGTAAGGCCTTTGTTGTCTTTATTTGAAGGAGTTATTAATAAAATCGAATACAATTAAAGTTCAAAAGTAACATCGATTATTATACCTAAGTAAAAAAATAATAATAGATTAATAAGGAATGGTGACAAACTATAAGTGCTCCTAAAAGTGTTTATTGTCCTTTAAAACTAGTCAACAACTCCTTAGCAAACTATCAAACATAGAAACAGAGTATGGTGACAAACTATAAGGGTCTGTTTGGATTTACGAGGAAAAAAATAATAAAGGAAAGGAAATGATTCAATAATAAAAAATAAAAAAATAAAGAGGATTAAATCTTGTTTGAATTAAATAAAATTATAAAGGAAATATTTATAAAAGATTATGTATATTCTTTATTTGAATTAAAAATATATATATAAGCAAGGGATAAGTTTAATATATAGATTGACATCTCTACCCTTCTTTCATTTAATTTATTTATCTTTTCTTTACTTTTTCCTTTCTTCTTCACTTGACACATTCCACCGTCTGCAACTTTCATTTGCATTTCCGCCATATCTCTTCTTTCTTTTTTCTTCATTTTCTTCTTTCCTCTTCATATCATCTTATTCTTTCTTCACATAGACCCTATGTACTTCTTCCTCTTCATTCCTTACACACACACGCTACATAAGCACACACACCCAATTCTATAAACATACACACATAATTCTGCAGACACATATAACCCAGCCCCCACCTCAAGATCCAGATGTATATAGATATATATGCCATATGTATAATACAAATATGTGTATAGATAGAGACGTGATGTACTTAGGCTGAAATGGAGAAATCACATTATGGGCATTTTCGGTATTATGTCGATTTGGCATCTCATATTGTGGAGAATCATTTCCCCTCTTTTGACCCCAATTTGGCGGGATTGCATTTGGGGGGTTAGGGAAGATTATTGGAAGCCGCTGTTAACCTTTCCATCACCAACCTCGCTAAAACAAACAAGGGAAGAGATTACAAAATCCTTCCAAAACCAATTATTTCTCCCCATTTTCCCCAATCCAAACATAGTGTAAGTGTTCCTAATAAAAGTGTTTCTCTCATTTACATTGCAAGATTCATGGATCTTTTTCACTAATAAATTGCGGCCCATTGTAAAAGTAATGGGGCTAGTGTGTAGTAAAAGGTTATGGGACGCCTTCATTTTCGGGCCTTCTAAGATGTAAAACTCATATTTGATTTTTGAATTATTGGCCTCACATTTCATGGTTAATTTTTGTTTTCGACGTCAGTGTGGTAGTTTGTATAGATCGATATTGAAAGAAATCATGAGATATCCTTTATCATCCTTGGCTGCTTTATTTTACAATGTATAAATGACCAATTAGCTATGCTTTTTAAGTCATCCTCAACAGCGTACCTAAATTCACATTTTTGTCGAAATCATCTACGAAAGCTTACCTAATTGACCCTTTTATCTTTTAAGGGGTTCTTCAACTAAAAGCATGACCGCCCAAATTTGGATAGAAGTATCAAATACCCTATATTTAGTGGTTTTACTGGAATGAGATTGAAATAGTACGTGTTATTAGATTAAAACTAAAATAACGAGTGTTGTTAGAGTGAAATAGAAATAGAAATTAAAATTTCTAAAATATTGATCGATTTGAGATAGGGATTGTTGTTGGAGTGAAATTAAAATTGAAAATTCATAAAAAAAATCAACCATTAATTTCCTATTTTTAAGGGAAAAATAGGAAAACTATTTGGAATTAGCCTTAGAATCCCATTAGTTAGATGGTTGTTATCTAAGAATTATTTAGAGACTTTCTTTCCTGTAGTAGTTTTATTTTAATACAAGTCACGAGTACATTATCTAACTAACATGCTAAGGTCTATTTGGTCTAATTTTTAATATTTAAAAGCGATTTTTGTAAGTTTATAAGTTGGAACTAATATGTTTGGCTCATGTCTAAAAGAACTTTTAGGTAAAATGTGAAACTAAAAAATAAGAAGTTCCAAATTAAAACTTTTTAAAAATACTTTTGAAAAGCTGTTTTTACAAAACGCAGGAAGCTGTTTTTCTTTTCCTTTTTCAAATATACTTCATATTTTTGAAAGGGGCAAAAACCATTTTAGTCCCTGAGGTTTGGTATAAAACCCAAACTAGTCCCTGAGGTTTGCAAAAAGACCAAATAGGTCCCTCCAATTATTTATGACTTAATAGTCAAATATTTGATCAAATGAAAAGACTTAAATGCCCTTGCTTTAGTGGTTAGAGATTTGGAGGGAAGGCAAAAAAAAAATAAAAATTGGGACCATACAACAAGTACAACTATTTAAGCACCCAATCCATTTTTTCGTCATTTGAAAACAAAAAAGAAAAAATAATAATAGATGAAAAAAATACAAATATTAAATGTGAAAAAATAATTTACATGTAACGAATTCCTCGTCTATTATTATTTTTTCTTTTTTGTTTTCAAATAATGAGGAATTCATTACATGTGAATTATAGTGAATTTATTACAACGTTATACATTCTATTGTCTAATATTGCACCTCAATACATTTTTCAAATTAGTTAAAAGTCAGACAACATTTATAGTTGGAGGACATATATCCAAAATTTAAGACTTTAAAAGCCACAATTAGTGGCTACCCGATACTAAATTCAACATTTGTTGTCGTTGTTCTTTTTTTTGGATGAGAAAGAGCATGAACTGAAAGTGAGAAAAGAAAAAAAAAATAGTTTGAGTGCTTAAATAGTTGTGCCTGCTGCATGGTCCCAATCTTGTTTTTTTTTTTTCTTTCCCTCCAAATCTCTAACCACTAAAGCAAGGGCATTTAAGTCTTTTTATTTAGTCAAATCTTTGACTATTAAGTCATAGATAATGGAAGGGACTTATTTGGTCTTTTTGCAAAACTCAGGGACTAATTTGGGTTTTAAACCAAACTTCAGGGACCAAAATGATTTTTGCCCTTTTTGAAAGTTTAACATTGCTCTTAAAATTTTTAAAAGTCTAAAATTGTACAACATAAGCCAAACAATTAACGATTTTTGTTCAATAATACTTATAACAAAAATTTTACTGTTAAAAATTAGACAAATCAAAAATTAAAATTTCACGGGTAAGTCAAAAGGTGTCAATTCCTAAATTATCAAGGTTTTTGACCAAAAATAAATTGTCAAGGTCAAAATTAAGGACGAAGAGAAAAATAAAAAGTAGAGAGATATATATATATATATATTTTTTTCTTTTTCATTTGTGGCAATTTTTTCTAGACTTTAGACGCGTGCATTGGAATATCAAATGGTTCTAAGGTGGCTGCGGCCGTAATTTAGGAAAATGCGGAGACCTTAAACACCACCTCAATTTGTTATTTTGTGACAACTTTCTTAACTTTATAGGACTTAAAAAGTGTGAAAACATCTCCACATTATCAAGTAAACATGAACAAGACTTTCTATGCAACCAAACTTGCCAAGTGCTAAGCTCTGAGGTGACCTCCCAGTGGATCGATAGGACCTGTTTAATTATCAAACATCTCCACATTATCAAAAGATTAGCGAGTTGTCTTGTATGTCGATTGGAATGATCACCGAATGGTGGGGTTGTGGGGCTCAAGGATAACTATTGACCTGAATTCTAGCAGTCGCATTTGGACTTTGGTCATGCCCACTTGGGGTATGTATGACCCCGCAATATAACAAACTGTATGTGTTTCTGTCTCTTCATAGCCATCAGCAGCTACCGATAAGATGCTTACAATGATGAAATTTGTTTTACAAACGTTTATAAATTTTATTATTTTATTTTAGTATGTGAGCGATCGATTGGTGTCTCCCATTTTGAAAACTTTTCAACAATTATGGGATTATAACATAAAAAGTGGTATTAATCTTTATTCTTCAAATAAAAAAGCATAGGTCTCCGATAATTTGTCAAAATTTTTTTACTCAAATGAAAAGTAAATTTAAGATAGATCGAAATCGTTACACCCGTCATGTCTACTGACCACACCACCAAAAAAAATCCCTTCATGACTACCTTAGAAACAATAAACTCATGAGTCAGTTAAAGTATCACAAGGGGAATTCAAACAAATACGGGTATTTAAAATTATGTAGGTATAGCTAGTGCACATATCGTTGAAGTTTACGCGGTATTTAGGGCATCTTGGTGCTATCCGCTTTTTCTGAGTCAGCTTCTGGTAGACTGGAGTCCGCTCACTGCATAACACGTTTTCCATTTTTTACTTTTTCTTATCGATTCATCATGATGTACCTCTAGACGACGTTGCTAGTTTTGGGATATTTAGTCAACATCAATTTATGCTGTTCAACGAATTACTATCTATTAATTATTCTTGTCTCCAATTATTGATTCAGATTTTTGCCACTTAATTGACGTTTTGTCATGTTTAACTATCGTCAACATCATAATATGCTACGTGTCGGGTACCCATAATTCAATCTTTTTGATAATAAAGAGGAATAATTGTATCCACGAATATTAGATATTTTTTTAAACAAATGGCGGCTTCAGAATGGAATATAAGTTATTGATCTGTATAAAAACTGAGTAATTGTACAAGAAGAAAAGAAAACTAAGTGCAGTCACCGGGGATTAGCCCAGCAACGGTAGGAGTATCCGGAGCGAAAGTTGAACATTTATTTAGGCTCCGTTTGTTTACCGTAAAATAATTTGTTTGTGTAAAATATTTTTCGTGGAAAGTATTTTTTTGGAAAATAAAATATTTTATAGAGCTTTGTTTGTTTGCCGTAAAATAACTTATTAGAGAAAAATATTTTACTGAAAAATAAAATACTGAAAAATATTTTCTTGTGTTTTGATGTGGTTTAAGTTTTGTAAAATATTTTCTTCTCCCAAAGGACATGAAAACATTTTACATAATTTTGTACTAGCCGCAATTATTAACCGAAAAATATTTTACGGTTGACCAATTTTCCGGTATTACCAAACACCGTAAAATTAAAAAAAAGCAGCCGCAATTTTTGACCGGAAAACATTTTACGGTTGACTAATTTTCCAGTGTTACCAAACACCGTAAAATCCGGAAAATATTTTCTGGAAAAATATTTTACGGCAAACAAACGGAGCCTTACATTATGAGATCGAATCAATTAAAAGGTAATTTTTTAAAAATCAATTTTGATATGTCTTTTTTATACTTAACTTAGATTATATTTTTTTGGACGAAATTGTATATTTTGATATTTGTATCCTGATATAAATACAAATGGCTCTAAAGAATATCTTTCGTCATTAAAGAAAAAAAAATTAAAGCTAACTAAATGCTTAGAACCAAATTATTTGTCAAAAGCAAGGCTCACAACACTAGCAGTGATACCGTAAATGTCATCATGAAGCCTTATAACTCAAGCAATTAAGGCAAGTTTAATGGGGGGCTCTAAAATATTTTGCTGAACATTTTAGAGCTCAGAGCATTATTTTGACATCTTTTAACCCAAAAGTAGTAGACTCTAAGTCTTTTTTTTTATGAATAGTGCTATTTTTTAGGGTATGAGGCTCTAAAAAAATATAAAAATACCTAAAAATTAAAAAGTTTATATTTTAGAGTCCCCATTAAAGATAGTCATAGAGTTTTTATATCCAAATCTAGGTCAAAAGCAACTCCTAGCCAGTTACTGACTTTGAGTTGACCCCAAAGGAAAAAGTTACTAACTTTCGATTATATATATTTTTTTGCTAAGTTTTTTTTTTTTTTTTTTTGGCATATTAATCTATATGGAAAAGAACTATACAAGATTATATGACTTTGACGAGTTTCAGAGATGTTCATATTGCGTTGTGAAATGGAGTAGTTTGCTTTTCCTGAAAATCTACTACGTCTCTCTCTCTTTTCTTTTTTGTTCTCTTTTTTTGGTAGAATAAAAATCAATTATTTTAAACTTTAGATCTTTGTGCCGATAGATCAACTACTATTTCACCCAACTATTTGGTGTAAATGTACTTTGGGTCTCTGATCAACTTTTCTCGTTAATTACTACTTCATGTACTCTCAATCCTTTTTACCACTTGCTGATCATGTCGACTAGGGTTCTGTAAATGATAGAGAACCATGCAAGCAAATCGCTGTCGACAATAAAGATGTCAATAAAAGCAAATAAATAATTACTCCATTTTAATTTAATTTTTACTTGCAAATTAAATAGAATTCCTTCAATTTGGTACATTTTTCACAATCTTAAACCACATTTGGAAGGAAGGTATATCGAATAATCATTACTTTACTAACAAGTCAAAGCATTGTTTGACTGTTAGGACTCATGCGTGTCTCCGTCAAGCACATCTGAAAATTGCACGTCTTGTTCATTCATTCTTAGATTGCGCCCTTGATAGATATGTCTTTCTTTTGTCCTTGCCCCCAAGTCTATCAAGATCAGCAAAAACCAAATTCTCCTCTATCTCTTTTTACTTTTTCTCTTTAGAGTACACTAATCTTTTCTTTATCAAATTTTATGCTTTTGGTGTGGGGCACCGCATTGATACGAGATGTTATATGAGAGCGATTTATAAAATATTACGAGTTTTAAGTAATACTTTAGCTCTTATAATGTTCACAATGTTAGAGGTTCTAACCAAGGAGCATGCAGATCCCAAAAATGCATAGTTTCTCCTCCAAAAATGACTAATCTTGTAGTTCTATGGGGTGAAGATGATAAGGTCAGTTCATGAATTTTCCTTCCTTTTCTTTTATCACATTTCACTCAAAGGGTTGAAGGGAGTAGAAACTGTAGTAGTTAAGAAATTGCAGCCATTCAAATAACAGGTAGCCAAAAAATCAAGATATATGTAGGGAGTCTTCTCAGTTGTTCCAAAGCCGACACTTATTTGTAACTAACGGTTTCAATAACTAACTATATATGAGTTAAATAATTGCCAATTATGAGCAATTTTTTTTATAATAAATAATTATTTT
Organism: Ehretia macrophylla; assembly: GCA_037974665.1. Taxonomy (NCBI): domain Eukaryota; kingdom Viridiplantae; phylum Streptophyta; class Magnoliopsida; order Boraginales; family Ehretiaceae; genus Ehretia; species Ehretia macrophylla. Next base: position 25,479,986 of record CM075779.1, on the reverse strand, counting down.
TAAATTTATAATATTAATCTTACTTGTAAATCAAATATGAGACGTGATATTTATCCAAGTCTCATCTAGAAGAAGAAGTTATTTTGTTCAAGGCTATTATGAAAAACTTTATGAATCATCAGGCGATTACGTAACCTACCTAATGTTTGAACGAATTATCAGTTATCAATTATAATACTCCAACCTACTAGCAAAAAAATTATCATACTCCAACCTGAGAGGAAAAGCAAACCGACCTCAAAAAAATGCATGAACTGACACAAAATTGGCAAGGGGGACAAGAGTCAGCGAGGTTTCTTTTTCTTCAAATCCAAATGGATTGTTTAGCATTAATGTTGTTTCATTTTCAATGGTTGGGACCAAACCTAAAGCCATAAGTGTGTGGACCCTTGGTTGTGAGAAATAAGGCCACAAATCAAGCACCATCAAAGGTGGACATCTTTGACAATCATTCCAAAAACCAAAACAATTTCTTTAATATATTCCATGTTCAAAATTCTTCAAGATTCCTTTGTATTCAATATTGTTTTAATTAAAAATTTTGAATTTATTCATTCTTATCACAAATATTGACTGACATATAACTAATTTGGAGCATACATTATGACACATCATTGCAGGACAAAATTTTTAATTTTAAAAGGGAGCTAATGTGATTTTATCTATTGCAAATATTATCTAACCCATAATTTATTTGAAGCATAGATTAAGACATATTATTGCACCACAAAATTTATAAATTTATAGTAAATATAATTTGATTTTTTTTTATTCGAAAGAGGCCTAAAACAATATACAACTCATATTAAATATGTAACTAGCAAACTCGCAACCAAGTTTTTTAGTATAAATTTGTAGAAAAATTTCACAAATAGTCCCTATTGTTACTCAATTGTCTCAGTTTAGTCCTTATTGTTTCATTTGTCTCAATTTAGTCCCTATTATTTGTAAAAAAATCTCAATTTCGTTCCTATCGTAAAAAAAATGGTTAAATCTAACAGAAAGTTGGTCACGTGTATCATATGTGACCACGGTTTTGAGGGCAATTTTGGAATAAAACAATAATAGATCAATTTGTCCCCTATTGTTTTAAAATAGTTTCAAATAAGTCCTCAATATTTTAAAATAGTTTCAAATAAATCCTCAATGTTTCAAGCCATTTACTCATTGATATAGCATATTAATTTGCTACTATTGTCACAAAATCATTTTTTATGAAGACCTTGTCATTGTTTTATTTTTTTTATTATAGGACATACTTCTTATTTTATTTTATTTTTTTTCTTAACCTTTGTCATTATTGATCTCTTGTAGTTAGACCTTGATTGTTAATGGTCTATAGTTGGTAATGTATGTTGTGTTCTTATTCTACCTTTCTATTTACGTATTGTCATATTTTTTTGAACTTTCTTAATTTTGGTTTTGACAACAAAATTCGAATTTCGTTTCATGAACGTTATTTTACTTATCTATCACTGATTCGTCAAAAGCTAACTCGACTAGATTTTGTGGGCTACATTCATTGAGACAAGTCTATTTTCTCTATGTTTACCACACAAATCGCGTGTGTTTAAGAGATGGGGGACTTTAAGCATTTATTAAAAACTTTATTGAATAGTCAGAACTTAATTGAAACCTTTTTAAAACATTGAGGACTTTTTTGAAACTCTTTTAAAATATTAAAGACTTATTTGAAACTCTTTGAAAACAATAGGGACCAAATTGAACTATTACTATTTTATTGCAAAATTGCTCCCGAAACTGTTAGACTTAATCCTTTTTTGACGATAGAGATGAAATTGAGATTTTTTTTTTTATAAAGAATAAGGACTAAATTAAAACAAATGAAACAATAAAAACTAAAATAATATAATTAAATAATAATAGAGATTATTTGTGAAATTTTCCCTAAATTTGTTTTATATAGTCATAGAACTATTCTTGGAATTACTTTTTCTACTTTGCCACATATTGTGCTAACACATGTCCTGTCGACACTTGAACACCAACCCTTATATATTTAATTTGCCTAGATCGATCTTCCTCATCTCGAAGCTCCTCTCATTTCCACACCTCATTATATTTTCTCTTCGTTAACAACTTTCCATACTCTTAACTCGCAACTACAAACATGGCTGAAGAGTTACAGAAGAAGACCATGCAGATAGAACAACCTCGAGAATCACTTGAAAATGGATATCCAAACAAGGATTTTGACGATGATGGTCGTGAGAAAAGAACTGGTATTGTTTTCATCATTTAGCATGGAAAACATAGCGCTTATATATATGTGCATTAGTGGCAAAAATCGCAATTTTTTTTAGTACAATAAAAGTTGAAGTCGTGATTCAAATAGACTTGACACCCGGCCATTTGCAATGTTTCTTATCATTACTTGTGTGTTCTTTTTGTTTGAAGGAACGTTGCTGACTGCAAGTGCACATATAATAACTGCTGTGATTGGGTCTGGAGTGCTTTCTCTAGCATGGGCTATAGCTCAGTTGGGTTGGGTGGCTGGTCCAGCTGTTTTAATGGCGTTTTCTTTCATCACCTACTTCACTTCCACTCTATTAGCTGACTGTTATAGGTCACCTGGCCCTGTCACCGGCAAGCGAAACTACACATACATGGATGTTGTGAGGTCTCATTTAGGTAATTTACTACTATATTGTCGCTTCAAACTTCTAATGCTTTTGAATTTTCTCGTTTTATCCCTAATTGTCACGCCTTCAAAATTTATTTAGCTAGACGAATCTTAAAAATACAAGTCTTGCTGGCCTAAAAAGTTTATATTCATCCGCAGCAGTTGCGTTTCTAAGATTCAACTAGACAGAAACAATAATATGTTTTCAAATTAAAGTTTTACTAGAATCAACACTCTTGTCATGTGGGTTTTATAAATTTTACTGAAAGTATGGAGTTCGTTCAAGTAACGCATTCTAGCGAACTGCGTCTCCCGAAAAGAAATCTATTGAATAATACATATGGCATTGTTTCTTTTGCAGGAGGCATCAAGGTCCAGCTATGTGGACTAGCTCAGTATGGTAATCTTGTGGGAGTGACGATTGGATACACAATTACTGCATCAATCAGTATGGTGTAAGAATTGAACTGGACCCATCTTTGAATATAATATATATAATTGAAGCTTTTCAAACCGTTGGTTGATTTTAGTGTTTAGAAATTGACTTTTTTTAGAAAAATATTGTATTATAATCTGATTTTGTATCTTCATGTTTGTTGAAAATTAAACAGTGCTGTAAAGAGGTCGAATTGCTTTCACACACATGGTCACCATGTGAAGTGCTCGATATCAAACTACCCATTCATGATCATCTTTGCTGCAATCCAGATTGTTCTGAGTCAAATACCAAATTTTCACAAGCTTTCATGGCTGTCTATTCTTGCAGCAGTCATGTCTTTTACTTACGCCACTATTGGCCTTGGTCTTTCCATAGCTAAGGTTGTTGGTAAGCACATGAAACGCCCTAGTTATTTAGTATTATTTTTAATGAAAATGCTTGTTTCCACTACCAGCCCAACAAAAAAGATAAGAGTCCACTTTATGGGGTTAACATTTTTATTTCTAACCGAATAGAAAGATATACCCTTATTTTAAAGCTAAATACATAGCGATAAATTTTGAACATTTGACCACTCTTTTTAAACCTCAAGTAGTAAGCACATAATTTTTTATGTCAAGGATTCCAACATTAAGCATGTTAGAGTATTCTTAATAGAGTTTTTAAATACAAAACTTTCATAATTTAGGTGTTCAGTCTTTAAAAATAATACTATTCTTGATAAAAACACATAGAGTCTACCACTTTTGGCTTAAAAAATGCTAAAATAGATATCTGATCTTCATTTTTTTCACAAATTTATTGAAAAAAATAAAAATTGGGTATTTATATTGATATTTTTTAAGTCAAAAGTAGTGGATCCCACGTACTTTTTTTATAAATAATATTATTTTTAGAGACTGTAATTTTTAAAAATACCCAAAATATTCGAAGGTTTACACTTAACTCTTCTTTAACGATGACTAAAAATAATATTATATATCACCTGTTATTTTATCATTTGTCTCTATATAATAAAATCTTTAATTTGAGCAACATTTAAGAGCTCCAATCCTTATCCTAGTTTGCACTAAATTAAGTGACTCATGCTTGCTTGCGAAAAGGCTTAAAGTCCTTTCTGCTGGGTCCAGAAACTTTCCAAAAATATATGATACTAACATAGGAATAGTTATCAAGATTTTTATTAATTATCATATAAAAGAAAGATAAAAGGTAAAAGAGTCATAAATCATTACTCAACTACTAAAATATTTTAGTTAAGTTAAATCATATAAGTTTATTGAATTAAAGCACATGATTTGAAGTCTAATATTGTGGTCCACGAATTATCTTGTGAAGGAGGTGGGCATGATGTAAAGACAACCCTAACTGGGGTGACAGTAGGGGTGGACGTGTCAGGATCAGAGAAGGTTTGGAGAACATTCCAAGCCATCGGTGATATAGCCTTTGCTTACGCTTACTCCACTGTTCTGATTGAGATACAGGTAACGCCTATCCATCTCCCTCATCAATAATTGTTCTGTAATACTCTTAAATATTACTTACCACAATGTAGACGTATGATCGTATAATAATATGTTATAATTAAAATAATAAAATTTTTAAATTTAAATTATGATTTTTGTTTTTACCGTAAAAAAAAAAAAAGTATATGTACGATGAACGCACATTAGATGCTGCATGCATGCAAGTCCACACATGAATATCAGCCGTGAATGTCTACACAATATCTGTCGGATCGTTCTTGAAATGTGTGCCTCATTAAATGGATGCCGTATATCGACAATATATACGATGATAATACAACCTTAAAGTGCGTCTAGCCACATGTTAGTTGTTCGCCATTGGAAATCATTAGGTAAAATATCATGTTGTACTAGGTGCAGCTTACTGACATAGGTCCCTACATGCTACTAAATTTATGTCACCATACTCCTATGTATCATCCAATGTAGTCAAATGTAAATAAGATTTCGTTTATTTGAAAAAAAATAGTGTAATATCTGTTATATAAAAAGTGAATAATGAATAAAATTATGTAGACATAACATATAGCAAGATGGTGGTTGGCATTACATGTTATTATAAATTTGGTTAAATTAGTGAACGATCAATCTGAATGTACATGTGAGCCTTACAAGAGTTTGGAGTCTAGGTGTATCGCATATTCTTTTAATTTTTTTTTATAAATTGGAGTAGATCTAAAATTTTTATTTTCTAAGGCTAAAAACAAGAGTTTTATATTCATATGCGTAGTTTTATTTTGTAGGAGCCAAATAAAATTTTTAGCCAAAACATATTTTTAAAATACAATATTTTAAAAAAATAAAATTTCAAGCCATTCTTTAATGATTAAGCCCTCGAAGTCAATAATAACTACAACATTTACTAACTTGTGAATACATCCGCTTAGGCCTATAGATAATAATGAGAGCATGCTTACATTTGACAATTTTCCTTGACAAAGATAAAATACAATAACACTCAGTTCTTTCACCAAAAAATACACACTCATTTCACATCCAAATACATATACCACACTTACAGTAGTAGACTCATCACACGCATCTCTAAGGTACCTCATAGTACACACATCTATGAACACGAAATATCTCTACAGTACCTCACACTAAGACACAAACGGCCTTCACACTCAAACACATACACCACACAAACACACAGGAAGCAGTAGACTCACCGCACACAGAGAAAAGAACACTTTGATAGACTGACACATACACACTTGTTGGGATTGAAAGCGAGGCATTAGTGGTGGCGATATTGGGGTTGGGGGTTAGGGTTGGGATTTTGGGGTGTTGAATTTGGGATTGTGGGAAGGGGGATGAGGGTGATGTGAAGCACAGGGGGTGGTTGGGGTGTTTTAAGAAAAGTTGCGGGCTGTTTTGGGGTGGGAAAAGGATGAAATTGGTTAGGGTGTATTGACATTAGGGATAGGTAAGGGTAGAGATGTCATTTTATGAGGTTTTAACAAAACGTCTAATAGATTTTTTATAGAAAGGGTGTAAGTTTCATTTTGAAGAAATATAGGGACTAAGTCTCATATATGTAAAAGTTGAGAGATTCAAGGTCAAAAATACCCAATAGTTATATATGAGAATGATTAAAATGGTCACGGAAAGTATAAAAAAATACCCGATAGTTATATATGGGAATGATTAAAATGGTCACGGAAAGTATAAATTTGAGTTGATGTTAAACGTGTAATCTTTGTATCTTTGTATGAAGAAAATCCGATAAGCATTAAGTGAAGGAATCATTGACTACATTCTGATGTAATTTAGATGAATCAATTATCAAAAGAAGATAGCAAATGTGGTTGCTCCAGTCCAAGATGCTTCCATGAAAGTGTTTAATCCAAGTGATAAGGACCCGAGATGGATAGGCAATATCTTTTCTAAAAAAGGATGTAAGGAACTGAGTGAGAATTCTTTCATAATATTATAGGTGAAATTCAAAAGTTATAAACTATTTACATTATTTATCCATAATTGTTGAATACTGCTCATAACATCATAACGTTCTAAGTAAATCCATTTCTATTTGGAAGTAAGCTCAAGATTAGTAGTGGCAGATCTAGCTAAAGCACTAGGAGGGGCTACAATCCTGCTGCTTTCACGAATATTTTAAATATACATGTATTAATTAATCCCCTTTGTTAAAAATATTATTTATATAATTGTCAAATTATGATTTTGAACCCGCCCCTGCTCGAGATAATCTTACTTTAGAGTTCCTTTATAGGGTTATGTTGCTGTGGAGTCTTCTATGTTATTACAAATTATTCCTCATGGACCAATTCAATAAATGGACCACCTTTTGGGTTGTCCAACGTGTTGGTTGGCCTTTTCTAAAAGAAAGTGGGAAGCCAACGCTTCACACTTTTTTGTAATATTCTCATCCTTTAAGATAGACCATCCCTTTTTTTGTGCAGCATGTGACCATTATTGTGGTCGATTAGCGTTGTCGCACTTCATAGGTGTTATGAAATCATAGGTTTTGATATATTTTAGTGGGCCTAGTCCAACTCTAAATAATCAAGACAAAACTGTTTTTGTGAAGGTAGGGAGATTGTTTTTCCCATTTAGTAAGGTCATTGCAGCTTTTGACAAAGCTTTGGTTTGGGCCATACAGCCATACTTATTTATAGGTCTTAATTTATATCCTGCTCTTTTACCCAAAAGAAAATTATATCATCTGTTTGACATTGATTACGACGTGATATTTAGTGAGAAAATTTAAATAAAATCTCTCGGTTCTTTTGGTTCTTTTGTTTTTTCGTTGGTACAAAGGAAATCAAATATAAAATGAACGAGTAATACTCAAACCTTTATAAGGAAATTCTTTTTTGAACCTAGCTTAAGTGCATCACATTGTTTGATGAACATGTTTAGTGCGTGAGATACCATTTCACGTGTCTCATGTGATCATTGAACACTATGATGTTAGTGAGTCAAACTCATCAAAGAATTTTTCAAAATAATACTACCCGAAATCTTCTTTTTAAAATACAAAGAATTTCTTGGGGAGGTACATTCATAATCAACAAACAGGAGTCATAATCATGCCCCAAAGGTGCAAGATTTATTTCTGGCATAATCCTTGGAGCTCTTTTCCTATAAGTATGGGGAAAATAACATTCATATCATGGGCAAAGAGTTTAATAGCATTTAGTGTTTGTGGGGTGGGGCTGAGCATGTTCTATAACATATCTTGTTTATTTCATTTCATTCAAACCCTCTGCATATTTATCACATTTTAAGTAAAATCAATTAACCTTAAGAGAAATAGTTTAAGATCTTACCTTCTAATCTTGAAAATCCTGATTTATTAGAATTATGTTAAAAAAATCATGGTTGAAATCTCGTTACTATCATCTCATTCTACACATGCGTATTTAAGAAAAATTCGTTTGCATGTGAGAGAATGTATTGAAAACATCAAGTTTAATTAAATATACATCATCTAACAGCTCGTAAATCACCACCTTAACTATCTGCAGGACACACTAAAATCACCACCGCCAGAAAACAAGGTGATGAAGAAGGCCTCCCTCGTTGGTGTCTCAACAACTACTTTGTTCTATATTCTGTGTGGTACCGTCGGTTATGCTGCATTTGGGAACAAAGCTCCCGGAAATTTCTTAACAGGATTTGGTTTTTATGAACCCTTTTGGCTGATTGATTTTGCTAACGTTTGCATTGCTGTCCACCTCGTTGGCGCTTACCAGGTAAACTTCTAGTACATAATATAGGATCTTACAGATTATTTATCATAATTGCATGATTTAATCTTCCTCTTGACATTATATAACAAGATCATTACTTTACCACTACTAGATCTCCCTCACGACTTTGTAATGTCATGAAGAGATCCTAGTCCTGTGCGCTGAATAGTCCATTAACTAGATTTTTAACGAAGTTTTCTAATGCAGGTGTTTTGCCAACCCATTTATGGCTTTGTAGAGAATTATTGCAGCAGACGCTGGCCAGAAAACAAATTCATAACCACTGAACATGGCATAAACATCCCATGTTTCGGTGTTTACTACATTAACTTGTTCAGGCTGGTGTGGAGGACATTGTACGTCATAGTAACAGCAGTAGCGGCCATGATATTCCCATTCTTCAACGATTTCTTGGGTCTGATTGGGGCAGCTTCTTTTTACCCATTGACCGTGTATTTCCCTATTGAGATGCACATAGCACAGACAAAAATACCCAAGTATTCTTCCAAATGGGTGTGGCTAAAAATCTTGAGCTGGGCGTGCCTGATCGTGTCGCTCGTTGCTGCTGCTGGATCCATACAGGGTCTTGCTCACGACGTGAGTTCATACAAGCCCTTCAAAACTCAACAATGAGATTTTACAACACATTTTGCTGGAAAAAAATGTAACATTTTCAATAAAGTCTTACAGAGAAAGTCTACATTAGCATCAAACAAGTCATGGGCACTACTGTAGGAAGTGTTGTAAGAATATCTGTTTTTAGGAATTTGATTCCAATTGATACAAACCGAAGATCCTGGTACCCTGATATCTTGAAATTCCAGGCTTACATCATTTTTTGGTTATATCGTGCTGTGGCTGAGCCAAACTTGGCCTATGTTTCCAGGCGCACCCATAAAGGCATGATTAGTTCCACAAATCCTAGCGCCCTGGAACTCATTGTACCGAAATACAAGTCTGATTTAAACGAACAGGTACACCAGGAATGGGAAAAACAAATCCCAAGGATAAAAAAAGACAAGATTGTAACAGCAAAATAATCTAGTTTCTTAATAACATTCTGTTCAACAACTTGAATTAGTGATGGTATCACAAACGTCCTAAAAGAAAGTACCGCTAGACAAGTTTAATCATCTAACAGGATCATAGACCTTCAAAACATTGTTCACTGCACCACATTTTTAAGCAGCATGTCTGTCTGCCCAACACCCGGCCTCTAAACTGTGGAAGAAGATCCTAGATCCTACAAGTAGGCTTTTGTTTATGTGTACAATGTTCATATTCACAAAGGGAAGTGATTAGAATCTGAATATGGTTTATGTTCAGAATTTGAAAAGTTCAATGAGTGAGTCAAATGAAAGACAATCATCTGATATTCTGATTCCATGAAAGCAATATATTATTATCTTCCCTTGCTTTATTACACTGATTACTGCAAATGAAGCAAAGGACATCCTTCCTAATTTAACTTCTTAAAAGTTAAGTAATACTCCTACCATTGTAAAAAGTTTTCGCCTAGTTGTTTTAATAACCTACTAATTCTAATGCAGATTTGAGGATTCTACAACATGCACATAATTTTGTTAATTCATTTACTTATCCCTCTCCCCACGCCCACCCCTTCCCTACCCCAAAAACAAAGAATAAAAATACTATATATCCAGACATTTCCATAAAGGTCAGTCATCTATTAGCCTCGGGGAAGTCCTCATTCTGAAGCTCATGTATAAGTTATGAAAGGGTATATCACTAGCTCATAAATACCAGGCATGATATGTACATGGGGTGTCAAGCATGTAGAGTTGAGTACTAAGTTAAGTACGGTTAAGCCCCATCAATACACTTGGAGAGAAAACCACATAGAAGTGTAAGCATGCATGTTTCAGATATATACCAAGGACCAGATGCAGTAATCTACTATATAAACACACACACACACACATCTACATACATATAGGTTAGAGTTCATCTATATTTGTTCAAATTGATGTCATCATCTTCAATGTAGAATGTCTAATAACCACAATTGACATACTTGGCAGGCTAAATCTCTAGTTTATTACTCCTTTACCAAACTTCACTTTTAATTATATACTCTCTTCTTATCATTTTTGTGTGATCTAGCTGTGCAAATAACACGTGTTTGCATTTGTTCTTACAACACAGACACCACAAATTCGTGAGTTATGTCAACCTCTCGTATTGAATAACTATACCATTTTCAATTTTTTAGGTAAGAAAGAATAAACTTTAAACTCTATTAGATGTTGTTTTGACAAAATTTATTGGCAATAAATTGAAGTCCCTATTAAAATTTGGACAATGATCACCATTTTTAATGGGTATCTGCAACGTCTTTGCCTACAGTGATTTTTCAAAATTTTCATCCATATGATCTCAAAAGCACTAAAATCCCTAATGAGAAAAAATTTCCTGGAATTTACTTGTTTGATTCATCCATCCTTCTGAAATCTAAACAAATAGTTACCAACATTAAAAAACAGAAAAATAAATTATATGATTATAGATCAAATCAAACAGCCACAGATCTTGAGGAATTGGTTTAATCATAACGAGAAACACCATGAGCCATGTTGAAACATGGACTACTACTATGTAGAATTGCAATTCCATTCTCATTCTCAAAATTCACAATCGAATCCAAAGACGTGTCAGAGAGCTACCATTTTCCAATTTGTAATTTACCAAAACAGGAAGTACAATTTAAGCACTTAAATTACCCTTCAGAAGATACTGAAAAGGCCTTCTTTGGCCTGAGATAATATAAATCCCCACCTAGCTCAAGTATGTCCTGCTGTTAGCTGCCCAACTGCAAAATTTGAAAATGTGCATTCTGCATCGATACAATTTCACAACATGTAAGAAGGAAAGAAAGAACTATGCACTCTTGAGAGAAAACATATTAATTAGACTAAAAAGTCATGGAAATAATAGAAGTAACAACATGAGCAGTAACAGTTTGCGCACTATAAACCATCCTCTGTGAATTTTGCGATCAGGAGGAAGGAGGAATACTACCTAAACATGGACATAGAGATCATGGTGCTTCTGTCTCGCTAATTACAAAGGCTTGAATAAGACTTTGTGCAGCATTAGTCTGCTCAGGTGTCCCTGAAATTATGATTAGAGTTTCGGTTGCTCCAGGTTTGGAATCGGTGATGGTAATTTTTGCATCGGAAATCTGAAACAAAGTTAGGCACATAGATACTTATTAACCGTTCGGACTAAGACATATTACCAATTAAAAGTTCGAGAGAGAGTCTTTCAGAAATATATCACTCCACAAGCATGTAAGTTAAGATTATAAAAGACAATTATTCCATTGCACTAATGACTGTTCCCATATTGCAAGCCAACAATGAGAGCTATACTCAAGCGGATGATTTTTAGAAAGCTTCAATAAAAAAAATCCGAACTAGACTTCATATAGCAAGACAGAGGTTTCCCTAAGGAATTTTGGCATATAACCCATATAGTAAACCTGTGAAGATTCTAATTTTAGGTGATTTGGAAATGATTCTGATAGCTTAGTTGGGAAAAAAATGCATTGGACATGAGAAACTTCTCAAAAGAAAAGCAATACAAGGAAAAACTACTCTTGTTAACAAAATGGGCAGTGGCAATCACTTTTCCAAATCTGACAGACAGTAGACTTAAGACAACAGGTGTAAGCTACAACTTCCCTAGTCTCAGTAAAATAGAAATTTTATCTAAAAAGACCAACTTTTTTTAGTAGAGAGTGAGACTGCTAAAAACTTGTTCCAAATAATGTACCTCACGTATCTGTCTCAGACATCCACCATCTTCACCATAGATTGCAGGAACAACAGAACGAGGTACAACTACTTCCACTGTGGTGCTTGTGATAATAGCTGGATGATTTCCTCTGCAATAAGAAACAAATGTTTTTTATAATATTATATTAAAAGCATGGAAATCCCATCTAGATTACATATAATTTAGCATGGAAATCCATCTAGAATACATATAATTTCTAACAAATTAATATTACATACCCTCCGAATCCACCAATTCTTCTCTGGGGAGCTCCAGCATAATCTGGCAAGCCCATGGGGCCACCACCTTCAATCATTCCCTGCACATCAGTTTAACATGCACATCTACATGAACAATGATTAACATACCATGCAGAGTTATCTGAAAAGGTTTCCATCATTTTGTACAAAATACAATAGATAAGAACTGAGGACAAGCTAAGCTTCAACTATAAAGAAGCACCTAAATAACATAGTGAAAAGGTGGTGATACCATTTGTTGCTCTAAAGCAAAACTTAGCTATTTATATGATCAAATAAGAGATTGCTACCTGAGGACCCCATGGTGCAGAAGATGGCATTCTTTCTGAAACATGAGGTGGAATTCCAGGTCGGTGAAAATCATGCATAAAAGGCGGGCGATCATCGTGTGGGTGGATACCACCATGGGGTGGCAGACCACCAACAGCATCAAACTTGTGAAAGGGTGGACCTAGATTAGAATACATTCCTGGAGGGGAAAACTCCCTCCTACCCATGTATGAAGGAAATGGGGGCATTTGGTCCAGAAAGCCAGGATTTGAACCATGGTTCATAGAAGGAAATGCATCACGAAAGAAATGATTTCTCAACCTTGCAGTTATCTGCATGAGGGCCTCTTGAACTGCTTCTAGTTCTCCATTTATCTACAAAAACAAGTAACGCAAACAAGAAAATTGGTCACTACAAAGTAAGATGAGTGCACCTTTTTCTTCTTTTTAAAAAAAAAAAAAAAAAATTGTATTTGCAGAGTATAAAATCAAGTTTGTTTTCAGAAATCGACGAAATTACAACCCACACAATTATAACCAAATCAGCTTCATCTTAGTGATAACCACCATATGCCCAAAATAGCAAACTTGTTAAGGTAACATGTTCTACCATCATGTCAACTATCCCAACCTGAACTACTTCTTCGTTTTCAGCGGCACACTTTGGTATTTGTTCTTTTCCTAATATACGAATATAAGCTCCAGTTGACTTCCTCATCTCCGCTATAATAGAACCACCCTTGCCAAGGAGACATCCAATTTGATTAGAAGAGACAAGTATTTTTGCTGATATATTTTTTTCCTTGCTTTCGGGTGCGGACCTAAGTATTCTGGAGTGTACACGGAGTACTGCATCTTGCACAGCAGATATCCTCTCATCAGGGTGCTGCATAAACAGAAACAATTTCAAGCATTCATTGACAGCACGAATGGCTAAAAATGCCAGAATAAAAGACAACATACAAAAAAATCTCAAAAAATTGAAGCTGGTCTTCAGATTTTACCACTGGACCAGATATGACAATAATGCGATCCTCTGAGTCAGCTACACCTTCCAGAACTTTGATCTCGCATCTAGTCTCATGCTGAAGTGCCTTAATAATATTCCCTCCTTTCCCAATCACTCCCCCTACCTTCTCATCAGGACATAATAACCTAAAAGTTAACACATCCTGAGAGGGATTTATTCGGCCAGGAAAACCCATTTCACCATCACGATGTCCAGCAGAAAAAGGTGGCCCTTGCCCACGGAAAGAATGATTTGATTGTGGAAATGCATCCTGCCGAGAAAAAGGGTGACCAAAGTCTTGAGACGAGGGCCCATCAGAATTGATAGATAGAGTATCTTGATCATGAGAATACTCGAGCAGGAGTTGACAAACAGACTGAAGGGCTTTCCTCACTGCATCCAGTCCCCCCGAAATCTGCAAAACAAGAACAAAATTAGAAACATGAAATATTTAACAAAGGAAAAAATAAGTCTCGGTCACAACAGAGCCCTCTTGAAGAGTGTCCCTAAAACGCCCACTCTAGGACTTTTCGCAAAACTTTCCCACTCCCCAAGTGGAAAAGAAGAGATATTTTCTCATAGGGTACAAACAACTACGGACACTTCAATGTATCAAAGCTTTCCAGCATTAATGTAAACTAACTCTCATTTCCCAAAAAATGATACCACATATAACCTATACGGGGGGGACAGAATGTTAGTTCAAAGTCTTCATTAACAATGAGTCCGCATCACCTAAAATCAGTACTAAGGCACTCGAAGGATACCATAGTAATTTGCATGCTGTGAATCATGAAAAGGGAAGTCAGAAATCAAGCATTATCACATAACTCTATATAGCATGCCATATATATTGGTTTATGTATTTCAAGCTTGTAAGGGTTGACATAGTAAAAAAGTGAACACGCCAAAATTACCTGAACCAGCTCATCAGAAGAAGACGCACAAATGGGCATTTTATCCCTTGGAAGAATCCGTATCTGTGCTCCACTTTCAGAAGACAACTGCTTGATTATAGTGCCACCTTTTCCTAACAAGCAGCCCACTTGATTCGAGTATACAATCAGCCTCATAACATGTGAGAAAGATCTGTTATCATCATCTTCCCCTCCATCCATTTCTGGTTCCCCTTCAACCATTCTTCCAAACACAAGCATCAGAGCCTTTTGAACAGATGAATTCTCCTTTTCTTGTTGGTGTTCAGCTGGAACAGACTGTTTATCTTCATCACTCTTATCATGTTCATCTGCATCGTCACCCTTCTCAGTTTTGTTAGTCTCTCCAGTCTCTCCACCATCTACCTTACCCTGCTCGGAGCCCACTTCATTCTCTTTTTCTGAACTAGCAATTATAATTACCCTCTCATCACATCCAGGGACAGTTTCCTCAACTCGGACCTTTGCACCAGTTTCCTGGCGTATTTGAGATATAATGTTGCCACCTTTTCCAATAACACTGCCAATTCTGGAAACAGGGCAGAGGACACGTATAGTATTGCCTGCAGGAGACGTTTTCAATGGTGAATTTTGTGAACTAAAGGCTGCCGATTTCTGCCACTTTCCTTTACCATTTGTCTCCGCAGTGTTCCGATCATAAGGTCTCTTAGAAGGCGTCAGTTGAACTGACATGACTACGGAAATTCAACAGCTACTTTTATTTTCCTGGCAAATGATTTGAATTCCATGAATGAAGTTTAAAAACAAAATTAGAAAAAAGAAAAAACATATTTAAAAAAGAAACAAATGCCAGACACCACTTATGAGCAACGTTTCAGACAAAGATTAATCAAAGTTGAAGTATACGCATCTAATGTGGGACCTTCTTCATCCATAACTCGTAAATGTTAACAATGTACATATGCAAAACCAACATACTAGATCAACATAATACTGTATCGTTCCAATCGCCCTAAGGAATGTGTATCACTTTAATATTTGAACATAACATGACCTTCTGTACAAAACTTTTCGAAATGCATTGCAAAAATCATAACTTTCTTTTCAAACATATATGATAAACACACTGGGCATCTAAAGCTTCACCAGAATACGTTAGAGAGAAGTATCAACCATTTCTCCCAAATTCAATTCCAACTTTTTTCTGGAATTAAGCATACCAATGGGAAGCAAAAAATGTGTCTGAAGATTATTACCTACGCTTCTTCGTAAGCCAAGTAAAAATATTTTTACGCATTTGGCGAATACAGTGCCAAAGTCAATGATTTTTCACCAATTTATCAATAAAGATTAAAGTTTTTCTTTTAATTACGAGGTTAAAATTTTTTTTAAAAATGATTTTCAGCTACCTGTCAAAAAAATTAAGTGTGTAAAGTTACTTTCCTATGCTAGCATTGATAAAATTCATTTACAGCTAGCTAATTAACTTAAAGAGATAGAACTATATGTAACTTTTTAATTAATTAACCACTCAAATGCAACAAAAACTACAATAAAATCACATTGATTAGTAAAACAAGAGCATGAAAGAAAATTGAGAAAACGCAAAAAAAATTAAACGAAAATTACTTATTTATAAGCTGTAAAGAGTTGAAAGGCTTCTTCTTCTTCTCTTCGATTTGAATTGAGCTTTTACGTGACGCTAATGAGAGAAAATTTCTTAATTGACTGTGTATGATGCGAAGATGAATGGAAACCCTCCTGCAAGAATGAGGTTTTTATTTTTTGTGTTAGCGCGTCGTGAGCCGGACCGGAACGGTTTTTTTTCTAGTATTGGTTTTAGCTTGACCCGGTTCAGACTTTATGGTATAATCTTTTTGTTGTTTTGGGGGTTAGAAATTTATGGTATAATAATGGCTCGTATCATTTTCTTGTTTGGGATAATTCATGGGGGAAATATGTTACCATATCATGTACATATGTACTCTTCTAAAGTTGTAGATTAACCCTCTTCGTTATTGAAATATAATGTTAATTTCTGGTCTACTCGATTTTTGTAAAAGATAATTACATAAAGTCGTAATATTTATTTTAAATAACATTAGTAATTATGAACATTGATAATAAAATGATGTATTCCATGTTCAGATACGTGCAAAAATAATAGTATCAAGTTTAATGATGTCAGTTTAAATAAAGATGACGTGAATGTGCAAGCTTTGGTAAGAGAATGAAAGATTAGTTGAAAATCCTATTTAGCATTGGACTTCTAGGAAGGGATTAGATAGCGGGTTTATTTGAAGTGTCTATATGATTAGAAAGATCATTAGAGAATATATTAGATAGTAGTATTGAGTATTAGCCAATTTTATGAATATCTTTTTTATTCATTTTGTGAAAATAATATATAATAACACATCTTAAATGATTATATCAGTGGAGCAACTATCATAATTGTAAGAGAGAGATTGTTCATAGGTGTATTTATAGAAAGAGTGCATTGTCTCGACCTTAGTAATCTTGATATATGCTGGATCAAATCAAATGCTAGAGTCTAGGTTATGATCAAAGTTCCAGACTAAGATTGATTAATCATAGTAGGTGCAATGCTGAAGCTGCCTCTCTTGCTGAAGCTTTAGCACTTGTACACTTGCTCAATCTTGTGACTTTTCCAAGGACACATTTGAGACTGATAAAGGAAGGACAATAGATCAAGGTTTATCGGGAGTGCACGCATAATACACTTATAATAAAATAATTTTAATAATTTATAATCATCAAATCTCCTTCATAACTTAATTATGTTACGAAGGACCTCAATCATAACAATGAGCCATTTTAATAAATTACAAGGAAGGATTTTGAAGCCAACTGGAGACTCTTTAAAGTGTCATTGAGATTCGGGCTTTGTGTTTGTCAAATGTGGAGGATAGAAAAAATATGTGCATGTAGATTGCCCTTAAATTGGTTAAGTTGTCCCCCTCCCAGTCAGGAGGTGTTACAGTTAAAGAGTCTATGTACACGAGTTTTTGACACTACATAGAAAAAAATGAACAGTAAAAGTCCATTCTTACTCATCATAAAGGGGAACGACCGGACGGTCTAATATACACAAATGGGTCCAAAGACTTGTGAAGCCTATTTCTTATCTCACGGCCGGCTACCCGTCGAGGGGCGAATTTTTCATCATATCATGCCTGCCTTAACATATATAACAGGATGCAATTGCAAAATAGGACCAAAAGCAGACTCAATTGCTCATCTATTAATCTCATCATAATCATAAAAGTTACCCAAGTCCTAAATCAATGTGTACCTAAAGGTTAACATTTTTCTTCATCAATTGCTTTCAATTAAGCATTGGATTAACCAAAATTCACGTCCATCTTGCTCCAATCATACCACAATCTCACTGCACTATTGGCATAATTTTCAAATATAATACTAACAAAAATTTATCGAATTCCAATTCAATAATGTAAAATCAACAATAACTAACCAATGAACATTAACGTTAAGCTTAGGGCACAATCCCAAACAAACCTTAATCATAACAAAACATTATAAACAAAACCATAACAACAACTCAACACAACACCATTTAATTTTCATTTCACTACTCAATAGACCCGGAAGTGTGTCCTACTCTTCTCGAACCTGCAGATAGTGAAAGTTTTGTGCACGAGCTATACTTTAAGAGTTGGCGGGCGGTGTTGATGCAGCATCAGCACTAGAATCAGCATCAGTGACAAGGGTCCACTCAGGTGGAAGAGTAGGGAGCGGAGGGTAAACAGTGGGGCCCTTACGGCGGATGTCCCAAGCTTGTGTCTTGCGTGGCCGAGTCTTCTTATGATGGGCAGTGGCTTTCTTGGTTGGTCTTGATGAACACTCTATCACCAACCCAACAGCACAACTACCACTTCTGCCACCGCTTAGGCCCACTCTTAGGGTTGCTCTGGTGGTGTTGATGGTTGCAGATTGTGGTGGCGCCACCAGTCTGGTGCCGAATATGGCCGAGACTGGCATTTTTTCTCTTCTGGGGTCGTCGCTGCTGCTGCTGCTCCTTTAGTGGTTTCAGATGAGCCTATGAAATTGGATTACGTTATCCTCTGTTTTGTACTATGCTACTTCTCAGAAAAGCTCAATATTTGGCCCATACACACCGAAAGAACTTTTTTGTTTGGGCCATCAGCCCACTTTTGAAAAATTGGCTACAGAGATTCCCGGGACAGAAATTAATACAGACACACGTGCTTGGACGGGAAAGTCATTTCGGCCTACCTCCCGCTACCGCTCGCTATACGTTCTTTTAATTATAGGTGATAGGGGTTGAAATTCGTTTCGATTCGAACTCGTGAATACCTGTATAAGAAGGAAATGAATCGCGGGGATTATGACCCGTGTTTTTCCTTCAGCGTAAGGATTAGTTAATATGTCCGATTTTAAATAACTGTTGTAGGTAAAGAGCAATTTATGAGTACGAGTTACTTTTAATATAAACATTGAATGGGGTATTTATATTAACTACTAATCCAAGCTGCATTAAATATTTAATTTGGCGGGGCACTATACTAACATGTCCGAGCTCATTATCCAGCGGACAAACCTATTACTCACTGGTTAAACCATTTATGTCTCATTCAACATTAAATGCTGAAGTCGAGTGCTAATACACGGGTCAGATACAGGTCAGATCCTACCCCATAAAAGTCCGAATCGAATTTACACCCATATCAATAAGCATATTTAATTCGATAATAATCTATTTCACATAGTGCAAGGAAATTTGGTGGGCTTTCATACGAAGTACTTGTTGGATAACCAAACACAAAAAGCAATATGATTGGCAAAGTTTGACTGGCTCCGACTTCCGAGCTTAGTAATCTCGTCAATGCTGGCCCAAATCTATGAAAATCTTTAAGGTTAGGATGACATTTATGCTTTGCTCATACATTGTGCTTTAGCATACGTTTTTTCACATATTTTGTACTATAGCATACTTTTCTAATATTAAAGCATAATTTAATATACATTTGTGAAAAAAAAAAGCATAATTTGCATATACATTATACTAGATTTTCACGATTTTCACAAATTTTTGAGTTTAGGATGACATTTGTAACACGCTCAAGTATTATATTAAGATATATCCAAGTCTCAGATAAAGTTTTTAGTGACGAGTTTAAGGAAGAAAATAGGAACTATATTAAAAAAATTTACTTACAACTGAAAACTCACTTTTCCCACTTTGGGATATGATGTACCACTATAGTATATAGAAATGTGTAAGATTTTGCATATAAAGAAGCATAGGTTGCACATTTTTGTATTTAACTACTCGTTCTTAATCTAATGTATTCGAATTTTTCTAAGTATTGATTCTATCTTGAAGTTATAATGCTTTTTGCCAAATATATGTAATTTAGAGTCGATGAAGTTATGTAAATATAACCAATTATAAAAGCATTTTTTTTTATTGTAATTCATATATATAATAAAAGGCTAACTAATACTTATGTTGGAGACTACTTTTCCCCATTTCAAAGAAAAGACAGGGTGTTTTCAGATTAATAAATGAAGGGAAAAAAGCTTGAGACTTCTAACTTTTACCCGTTTATTGCATAAATCATTCTTTATGATATTATATGGACAATTTATCAAATGACAATCGTATTGTAAAATAAAATTTCTAGACGAATAACAAAAATCATACGAGCAATCATGTTGTGTGATAAGTGTCGATCATACGTGGTGCTTAACAAAATTGTTGAAGTAAATGTAATTGCTCGCGTACAATATACCATATATATCAAATATAGTCATAGCCAAGAATTAATGCCATGTATACCTAAACACACACATTCTCTCTCTCTCTCTCTCTCTCTTATTTCTCCTCAAGATCAGTTACACTATTTATATTCATATAGGAGGATAACCATGATTTAAGATTTCTCACTCCTATCAGACAAAATTAACCATGATAAATAACACAATAATAACGTTAAAAAAAAATCAGTTTCAATACTATCCGAATAATCTATTTAGTACTATATTCACTCCCTAACAGCCTAACTTGTTCTAATCCAATAAATACTTTTAAACCCTCGAAACAAGATGCATATCAAAGAGGACTCGTATAAAAGTTATTAATTTGGTTTATTTCTTTTTTTTTTCTTAATTATAGGTATGCTTTTAGTACATCATTTTTTTTTTCTTATATGATAACTGCACCAAACATCAAAGTTCAAATTTGCTACGTTTCATTCCTTTTTATTATGACAAAAAATGAGGGGATCCATCAACTATTCTAACACATTACTTCAACAAGAACAACATATAAATTTAGGCATCTTTTTCTCTAAAAATTAATATTTTGATTTGTTAGCACATTAAATATTTAAGACGACAAAAAAAAAAAAAAAAGCTTTTTTTTTGTTTAACAATTTTGGGAAGACACTATGGGAAAAGCCAAATTGACAAAATAAAAATAAAAAATTGCCAAAAACTTTATTGTCCACTATGTCACTAGTTTATCTTCTTTCCATCTTTCTATCTATCTTTCTTTCTTTTTTTTTCTCTTTTTTTTTTGTTTAATTGGACAAAAGACATTGAAGATAACAGTTCACGTTTTCTATGCTTCTCTTAAGCATGCTCATGATGCAAAGGACAACTAAGTGTCATGTAATGCGTGAAGGAATCATAATTAGGAATAATACATACTTTTTATCCTTTGATTTCTCTTTCTACGCTTTTTATAACAAAAAAGAAAAAAAGAAAAAAAGAAAATTCCAGCTCAACTATATAAAAAGATGATAATATTTCCAACAATATTCAAGCTTCACTAGATTATATTAGTATTAATGACAGCTAAGCTTCGCCATTTCAACTATATCTATCATGATTAGCAGAACGCCACAAATGGTTATTGGTTATCTGCTCGCTGACTTTTTCATTGAATTATTAATTCAATGCCTTATGCACAACAGCTATTACATGTAATAGTATAATCATAATCTGATTAAATCAAACAAAATTATGTCCTTAGTTTACTCTGACTGAAAAAATAGAAAAGTCCTTAGTCTCCTAAATGGCGTAATTTATGTAAATCTAACGATATCATTATACATTTAGAGAATTATTTCTTTTCTTACCATGAACACTAAAAAGAATATATTAACCATAATATTATGACATCTGAAATGCATAAGAAGTATATCACTAAATTTATAACTATTGTCGTTTACCTAAAGTGAACTATACAAGTGGAGTCATTATCAAAATTTCTCTAGAAAATTAGTTATAGTAAGAGTAATTAACACTAATTTATCTCTTATTTTAATTGTTTTTGCCAACTTTATTCATCTTCAAAATGAAGTATTTTTGTCCCTAATCTTTTTGATTTTGTGACGTCGTTAGTATTTGAAGTGATTTTGATATAAAAATAAATAGATTATGAAGTGATTTTGGTCTAAAAATAAACAGATTAAAAAAGTTACACCTAAGACTCATGTGTATTGCAACGAGAAGTCTACCAATTTTTTGGTAAAAGTCATTTAAAGTATCAATAGTGTCACAAAATTAAAGGACAAAGGACAAAAATATTGTATTTTAAAGTTAAGATTTTTTTTTTTTTTTCCGGTCAAGAAATTTACAGCTTGTTTGGATTGGCAATATTAAAGGAAAGGAAAAATTAGGGAGGGATTTTTCAATCATTTTCTTTGTTTAGATTGTAATTTTAGAGGAAAGAAAGGTTATGAAGGGATTCCAAAACCCCTCCATTTTCTTTAATGAGAAGGATTTTACAATCCTTCTAATTTGGAATTTTTTGAAGAGAAAGAAAAGTAAAATTATAAAAAGTTTATTTTATCCCTACATATATCATTATTAAAAAAATAAAAAAGGTACTTAAATAATTTTTCATTTAAACTTAACCTTTCATTTCCTTTCCTTCTCCAAACCAAACAAACAATCATAAAATCATTTCCCTTCCTTTTTATTATTATTTTTTTATAATCCAAACAAAATAATTCATTTCTTTTCCTTTCTTTTGTTTTTCTTCCTTCGCTTTACTTTCCTTTCCTTTCCTTTCCCTTTTACAATCCAAACAGAGGCTTAGGGATGAAGTTGTCAAAAACAAAGAATATTGTAATTTTTTTTTGAAAAAAAGAATATTGTAATCCCATTACTATAATTTTTTTTTTTTTTTGGTCATACCATTACTATAATTAGCAGAACCACATCAGGCTGACGCTTCATGGTCAATCTTTGGGAAAGGGGCTCGATCACGTTTGGGCTGTACGAGGCGACTGCATACTACTCATTCCTGACAGGCCACGTGGCATGCCCATGTACGCCAGCAAACCTTATCGGCCCACGCATACCTTTCAATCTACGGCGTCATGGCATCTGTTGCAGTTTCATCACGTGGGACCCACCTTCTGTTTTAAACACAAACCAAAAATTGAAGTTGTGGTCAAGGGCAAATCAGTCTTCCAGCCATCTAAGCAAGGTTAATTACGTTGACCTAGAATAAATTAGTTTTATGACCAAAAAAAAGCGAATAAATTAGTTTTGGTCAAGTAAGAAAACTCATTATAATAGGAATTTTGAATTTAATTCATAAACCTTTAAATTCAATAAGAACAAGCTCGTTGTTTTCGAAGGACCAATTCCATTAATTATGTTTCAAACTTGAAGCAACTTAATTAAAGTCGTAAATTAAAAGTTAAAGAAATGCTTGTCGAAAGTTAATTCCATAAAATTTCAGGTCAAGTTTAAATACAATTTAAATAATAATTAATTCAAACCTCTCAATGTAGTCGATACTTAAAACATAACAGAGTTTATATTTTGATTTTCTATAATCTTAAGTTATCTTCACCATATTCCAATTGTGCTTAGCTCGAGCTTATAATTACCTTTATTAAGCCCGAGTTCGTTTATAATAACTCTAGTTATATTCGAGTTTTTTAGGGTTAGACCTTTAATATTACACTGCCAATACATATTGTTGAAGTTGTTTATCCTGTAATAGATATTAAACAATCTATTTTATTTATTTTAGTGAAAATTTAAAGATCACAAATTCTGAGTAAGACAAAACTTTGATGCCATCATTGACCCTGAAGGCATAACAGTACCATATAATTAGCAACAAATATTACCGTTCGAACTCAAGACCTAATTGTTTGTTTAGTTAGTAAATTCCATCATATTTAGTACAATATTTATCACCCTTATCAAATTATGCTCCGTTTATTTGCCGTAAAATATTTTTTTAAAAAATATATATTTTTTATTTTTTAGTATTTGGTAATATTAGAAAATTAATCAATTGAAAAATATTTTTCATTCAACAATTGCGGCTGCTTTTATTTAATTTTTCTGTGTTTGGTAACACAAGAAAATTGGTCAACTGTAAAATATTTTTCGGTCAACAATTGAGGCTAGTACAAAATTCTGAAAAATATTTTCATTTCCTTTAAAAAAAAGAAAATATTTTACAGAATTTACTGTATATCCAAATATCATAAAATATTTTACAGAATTATATTTTTAAAAAAAATATTTTTCTCAATAATTTATTTTATGACAAATAAATAGAACCAAGAAAAATATTTTATTTTTAAAAAAAATATTTTATATTAAAAATATTTTAAACATATAAGTTATTTTACGACAAAAAAAAAGAGAGAACTTTTTGTTCAATTGAGAAATTGTAGTGATTAAGGGCAATTTGGGAAAAACTTGTGGGCCAAACATTGTTGTGGTTGGTCAGAACCGGACTTGAGATGATAGAGTCAGCTATCAGTCCTTTCTGGCAAAAAATTAGTGCCAGCCTGTACACAGCTGTTGTGCAACATCACTGAAAAACACTCATTTTTTGGTAATTAAATTAATTATCCCTCCGTACACTCCATATATTAAAAACGGAAAAAGAAAAATAAATACCATAGGGATGAAGATAGCGCCGTTTAGTGGAGCCGAGTTCCAGTGCCAGGGGTGCGCATTACGCACAAGTTCATCTCCTCTCTACACGCATCCCTATGGACTCTATGCGCCAACTTCTTGTTTTAGCCAGCGCTCGTTAGCCTTTTCTTTTTAGTTCTCGTCTTATCCTGCGCCAGCACCCCAGCTCCTTTACGTTAAAACCCAGACTTCTATACCCACGTACACTCTTCTCTTTTTGTTGAACTATTTGGGAGCTTTGTTTTTGACTCAGTGAGTTAAGCACCAAGTTTGCTCAGTGAGTTAAGGGCATGGATCCGTGTCCTTTTGTGCGCCTCACCGTAGGCAATTTGGCGTTGAAATTCCCGGTACCGGCGAAGCCTACTCGCTCCGTCGTGCATCCGTCGTCGTCGACTTGCTTTTGCAGAATTAAGCTGAAGAG
The DNA here is from genome assembly GCA_037974665.1 of Ehretia macrophylla. Classification (NCBI taxonomy): domain Eukaryota; kingdom Viridiplantae; phylum Streptophyta; class Magnoliopsida; order Boraginales; family Ehretiaceae; genus Ehretia; species Ehretia macrophylla. The sequence goes on along the minus strand of CM075779.1, from coordinate 25,455,036 downwards.
TTTTCCTCTCCAGACGGTGACGGTCCCCTACATTCCGCCGGAGAACAATCAGCTCGCCGAATGCCAAGCGGCGACATTCCACCTCAGCAAAACTGATCTCGAGAAACTCGCTGGAAAATCACTCTTCGCCGGGAAACTCCACCTGAAAATCTCGATCTACGCCGGCCTTCGCGGCCCGTCCTGCGGCGTTAACTCCGGTCGGCTTCTAGGCAAAGTCTACGTTCCTTTGGACCTCACCGGAGCAGAATTGAGGCCTGTGGTATTCCACAACGGTTGGATAACTGTCGGTAAAGAAGCCAAGGCTAAGGCTTCGTTTCATCTCAATGTGAAAGCTGAACCGGATCCGCGGTTCGTTTTTCAGTTCGGCGGCGAACCGGAGTGTTCGCCGGAAGTTTTCCAAATCCAAGGCAACATTCGCCAGCCCGTTTTCACTTGCAAGTTCAGCTTTCGCTCTACTGGTGACCGTAACCAACGCTCCAGGTCTGCTTTATTCTCAATTTTACCCTTTACATCTTCGATTTTTTTGAATTATTCTTTAGCATGAATTTCCTTGTATTCTTCTGCATTGTAATTTCGCCGCAAAAAAAAATTGAAATTTTTGAATAATAAAGAGCAAAAGCTTATAGAATTGTACGGTAAAGTAGTACTTAGCTTTTACTCTTTAGAAACAAAATTGATCTTAATTAGAAATTAATTATTAATTCAGATTTTTTATTAGTTTTTCATAATATTACAACATTTAGGTTAAGCGTTAATATCACACACAATCCTATAACTTTTTGTACAGTCTCTTAGTTTTTATTTTGGTACTCGAACCTTAATTTTTTGCTAATTGATTAATCATGTGTTAAAATTAGTGAATTCGTTCATTTAGATTTCACGGCTAATTACACCTATATTGTTGTGAATGATAAATACTAACTGGATTAATATTATATTTAAATTTACAACATGAAAAACAAAAAGGAGTGCTACTGAAATACCAAGCATCAAAATATTATTTTGTAAATAATAAAAAAAATTGGTGTTATTTCTAGCATATAAGGCAAATTCTATTCGATGTATATTTGTCTAAATTTAAAGCAAAGATCCTAAACTTTACCTCTCTTTACGCCTTTAACAACTTTTTTGCAAATCTCATTAGTTTAATAAGCTTAGATTTTGTTCTTATTAAAGATCTAAAAAATTATTAATTAACTTTTTGTTTAAAATTTAGTTTTATTTATTAATTAACTCCTTGTTTAAGATTTAATTTGCTGTGTTTTTTGTTAAATAGGTCGTTGCCACTAGAGCAGAGTGGTTCAAGAGGCTGGTTGAGTTCATTCGGAAGTGAAAGGGAGCGTCCGGGCAAAGAACGAAAGGGGTGGTCCATCACGGTTCACGATTTATCCGGTTCACCAGTCGCCGCTGCATCAATGGTCACACCATTCGTCGCATCGCCCGGTTCAGACCGAGTCACCCGGTCAAATCCGGGATCGTGGCTCATCCTTCGTCCAGCTGACGGCACCTGGAAGCCTTGGGGCCGGCTCGAAGCGTGGCGTGAGCGCGGTTCAACTGACGGTCTAGGTTATCGGTTCGAACTCATCCCCGACTCGGCTGCAGCTGGAATTGTACTAGCCGAGTCCACTCTAAGCACCTCCAAAGGTGGAAAATTTGTTATCGATTTAGCAGCTAACCATAACAATAGCAAAAGTGACAATAATGGTTCGACCAATGGGAGGTGTACACCTGGCAGTGTGACGTCACCGGGTTGTAGTCCAAGAGGAAGTGGCGACTTTGGGTACGGGTTGTGGCCTTACTGTATGTACAGAGGGTTCGTGATGTCGGCGAGCGTGGAAGGTGAGGGTGCGAGCAAGTGCAGCAAACCTACCGTGGAGGTGAGTGTGCAGCACGTGAGCTGCACGGAGGATGCAGCTGCGTTTGTGGCTTTGTCAGCGGCAATCGACCTCAGCATGGACGCTTGCAAGCTTTTCTCTCAAAAGCTTCGCAAAGAATTGTTACCCCAACAAAATTTACTCTCCTAGTTTTTGCTTCTATTTTTTTGTTCCCCATTTTATTTACTGTTTCTTGTGAGTGGTAAAAAAAGAAAAAAGTGGACTATAAATGGGTTTTGAATTCCATTTTGTTCACTCGTGATGGTAGTGACTAACAAAAGCTAATAGGAATTGTACATAGAGAGAGATTGGGGTTTGGTTAATTATTAGCATGGCACCTTTTGTTTTTTAGTAGGTGTGTGGCTTGGTGTTATTTTTACCATTTCTTCTTTGTAAGAGTGGTTTTCTCTTTTCCATGGAAAAATCTCCATGCTATTTGTGTAAGCTGACTTTTTACTCTAGCCTTTTTAATTTGATTAAGCATTGTCAATCATATCATGGAATCTCTCTCTATATGCTTTACCTTTTAATTATAGTTGAAATGATGCTATAGTTTTATTGCAAGAGGTATCGAGTTTGATTTCAACATATTCTATTTGGTTAATAGAAGAAATGATTTTCTATAAGAATGAAATTATATTCTCATCATATTGTAGTAAAAGTTAATAAAAGAGATGACTTTTAGTAAAAAAAAAAAAAAATTGATTCTTAATTGTATTTTTATAGTGTTGTTTTGGATGACATGAGAATCAATCGGCGGAATTTGATTACTTAGTAAATTTTTGAGTGTAGCAATGTGTTTTTACACATGTATCAGATTAGTTAATAATAAAATTTTAAAGCAGTAAGTAGTGTTGAATTTATAACCTCGTAAAAGTGATTTCACTATATTATTAATGTATGATGTCCCTTTAGACGAATTTTTACAGTTGACTATGAACAAAATACTTTGGTTTTGGGTTGGTTATGTATAGTTAGAGTTGTGGGATACTAAGTTTATTTTAATAGAAGGGGAGGTTGTTGGGGGATTTGGTTAAGTGATGTGCGTGCACGCAAGGGTTGAAAACAAAGATTATTAGATAATAAAATTAATTAATGGTTGGAACAATGTTCTTAATGTGGAAGATAGCTGTAATCCTCTTGAGGATGGCCATGTGCTAAGATTGCTTTCGTTGTTTTATAAGCATGATCCTTCATTGGGTTTTGGTATTAGAGCATTATTATGCGGGATTTGCTGGCTTCTTAATTATGATGCTAAAGTGCTGTCTAATTTAAACAGAGTCTAGGGGAGATTTGGTGGGAAAATCGGATTCTATATGCTCGCGCAAGGCGTAGAAAAATTCAATTAATGAAGGACAGAGTGGAGAACAATAGGGAGGGGATGGTGGGGGCATGCCTTGGGTTGGGAACTTGGGGACTTGCATCTGCGCTAATGGTTTTCTTTTTCCAAGGGGTACCAAAGCATGAATTATTTATGAGTATTAATGGCAGAATGCTCGGGTTGTAAGTGAGAAATTTATTAAGGCCTCATTTTTTAGTTAGTCACTGAATTATATATTTTTTTTTACTGTCAGTATTGTTAAGTCTTGTATTTGATTAATTTAAATTATATTTGTTTCGAATGAAGCAAGGGGGAGTCATTCGTATATAAGTGGAGACGGTAGCCTTTACTCACCCTCCTTTTCTAAAAAATAAGTATATTTTTAAAGTATTTTTAGTTTAAAAAAATCAATTTAGTCAGCACTGAAAAAATATTAATAGATAAATGTTAAATTGTGTGTTCCTATTGAACAAAAATTATGAATCTGTATGTGGAACGAGATTATATATCTTGAATTTATACCTTTTTTTTTATACAAAGAAGATCTAAAATTCTACAACACATAATATAACTAATGAAAAATAAACTTACAATCTCTCACATACATAACACGATACATACCACCGGACAAAGCCGTGGTGGCTATTTATAACTTTTGATATGAACCAGAAGTACTTTTCATGAAGAATTAATGTGAAAAAAAACAGGCTGGCAAGTCAATTTCAACATTAAAGAAGGCAATCTGTGATACATGGTGGGGGCTGGGGCAGGTCTCTTCAAATGCCAATGTTGTAGTCAGGGTGAACAATACACTTGTTTGTATTGTGCGAGACGTGACCAGACCAGAACAGAACAGAGCAGGGGTTGTTGTTAACGTTGGTTTTGTAACCTAGTGGGGCTATCATGGTTCAGGAAAATCAGCAGCTATCAGGGGGTCACGTTCATGAATTAGTTAGTTACTATATAGTTTTAGTTTCTGTGTTCCGTTACCGGTTCTTTTTTTTTTTTTGGTGAACGTTACCGGTTCTTTTAATCGAAAAGTGAAGGCTATATAGAGCTGTTGAAAATGGTTGGAGGAACGTGAAGGTCACTTTCAGCTCCACGCAGATGGAGTTCAATTTACAAACCTGGTGCTTTTAATTGGAGAATTTGGGCATTGCGGAGCAGTGAGCTTCTTATAGTTTGAACACTATAAAGAAGAAAGTGAAAGTTTGTGGGGTCAAATGAATGCCCTTTCGATGTTTCTATTTGGAGGGAAATACACCAAATGAGCTGATAATGATTAAAATTTTTATCATAATATTATAATATTATGAGCGGGATTTAACTTCTAATATTGTTATAATTGTATTTATAATTCACAAATCGTTAGAACTAGTTCATAACATTATCATTTGATCCATTCTTGTTGATGATAGTGTTAATCAACAAAAAGCAGTAACTTAGAGTAGGAAGAAAAGAGTTTCTTTCTTCTTCTTTTTTTCCAATTTTCTCTTGTTTTCTCTTTTGGTGGAATGCCTGGGGCATGGGCGATAGTATTGCTCATGTCTCGGGTTCAAATCAATCAAGAAATTATATTTATGGAGATCAATCTCAGTAAACTTTATGATAAGCTAAATTAATTTTAGAGGGGTCCAATAGAGTTTCCATAGGTATGTTTTTATTTCATACAAAAGAAGTGGCCCATTTGAGAAATTTATAATTCAGCATGATTATGGAGTGTGAGTAAGATCAAAATATAACCTTCTGCAAAATATAATCCTTCTCTAGAGGAATGTACGTGCTCGGCATCTTGGATTCATCTTATTTTACAAAATGCCTCCTCAAGTTGTTGACATTTTTCACCAAAAAAAAAAAGTTGTTGACATTTCTAAGTACATTGAACTCGATCACTTGATTCATAGATAATATTTTTCATCGATAGGCACTTTGTTTAGCATATGTATATTATAATTGAGCAGTCGCATCAAAACAAATTAAAGTAATTTATTCCTCGAGAAACAAATAAATATGTAGATTAGCTTTTAATTTTGTCCTAAACCAAGCTTTGGGTAATTGTACAATTGATCAAGTTCTCGCGCCACAACTCTTACTAATGGTAAAAGATAGAAATGATAAGACATTCTTTAAAATGATTGTTGATTAGCCTGCTTAAATTATCTCAAACTTATCTTTTATTTTACATTGGATTTGCCTTCTTTTAAAAGAAATTAATCTAAAATTCTAGTCTTTTTTGGGCCCACAATATTGTGTTTCTTGTGTATAATCTGCTCTGAACGTTCATTTCTTTTTTTGGCATATATAATGAAATTGAAGTCGTGTTTTAAATTCATAACATCTGATTATAATAAATCGTTTCACTATTATACTATTTTCAACATCTTTTTTGGAAGAAGCACTCTTTAACCCTTAATATAAAAGTGGTTGACTTGGATGATTCAAAGTTCGAATGTTGGATGCAAGTTTTGAACACACTGGCATATGCTTCTAGATGATACAAGTAGCTGTTTAGAATAACACTAACTTAATGTTCTTTTGGAAAGTTGATCTTGAGAAAGGTTATCAACGAAAAAGAGATTAAAATAGATCGTGCATGGGTGATAGATCGAAGTAAAGCCCGTATATTTAAGGATTAAGTAGAATAATGAGAAGGTTTTGAATTTAAATCATGATTTTAGTTTTTATTTATTTATTTATTTTTAAAAAGGATAAAGTCAATATTTTTGTATATGTAGTTCAAAGTTCACAAACTAGCTTAGTTGGGGTGTCCCCAACCTCCTAGAAATTTAAGCCCGTGTTTGAAGGTCGAACCCCACTAATATCAAAATTTTCAAAACTTTAATGTAGCCACATTCTATAAGTGCCTAACTTAGGTTGAAATTAAAGTTTTGTTAACATTCATGGATTACAATAATAGCATCAAGGTTTTATGCCTTTCTTTTTTTACTCTATACCACATTATCATGTCAAAACAAATTTATCTTTACAATATAACTTTTACGCCAGAAAAAAATTCGAACACTACGTAAAATATATATTTTGTGCCATCATTATAGAAGGAACACGTAAAAGAATTATGCATTAACAATATAGAGAGGAGGCACCTCAATATTGAACTTAAAATGTATGACAAGGGGGATTTGAGGGTTATGAATTCACTGTGATTCTACTTAAGTTGAGGTGTTCGTCATCGAAAAAAATTCTTTCACTAATTTCCTCACTATTTAAACTTCTATTACAACAATGTCTCTTTTTTCTGTAATTACATTTACCACCTTTGCTTGAGATTTTCCCCAAAAACGCACCTTAAATGGTGTCCGCTCCATGTTTTCACTTTGATTGTTTTTTAGGGGCTATTGAACTACCACAAATTTATAAATTTCATAGTAAGGTGGTGCATCCCAATGTTTCAAATTAGTTAATAGTCACACAATATTTATGATAATAGAGTATAACTTCGAATTTAGAACTTTAGTTTATAATAAATAATTACGCGATCACTTTACTTAACCCGTAGTGAAGGAATTATTTATGCATCTATATTCTCTACGCTCGTGGTCTTTGACAAGGGAGAAATTATACCCAAAAGTGGCCCCAAACTCGCGAACCCTTGCCAACAAAACCATGTTTAAAAATTTATAAAGGCGGCCCTTCCAAGATAATGTGAAATCTACAATGGGCCCCTATACATGAGTAAGTTTTGGAAAGACCATTGAAAAATTTATTCTTGGCCCTCTCCACTTAAACTCTTGGTTGTGCCGCTACTCAATTATATTGTTGAGTTTTTTTTTCTTCAAAAATTATATTGTTGAGTTTGTGGCTTCTTAATATTTGCTTTTTAAATTATTTATTATTTTATTTTCATTCTATATGATTCACATCCAAATATATATAACTTTCAATCTTTAGTCAATAAATTAATAAATTAGAACTTGTTGTAAAACGCTAAAGTTCGGTTCTGATTCAAATTTTAAACTATTGATTGATTAGGCTTGGGTAGAAAATTTTAGCGATGATAATGAGATTGAAAGAAATTCCATGTTAGAAATCCTAGCAACAAATATCTCTCTACCCTAATTAATAATCGAATTATATATTTTTTAATAATTATAAGGAAAATTAAGCCGCAAAAGTATGAAATCCATAATTAGATTTACACTCGAAATTTATTTAAAAACAAAATGAAGCCACAAAAATATGGAATCCAAAATGGGCCGAAACACAAGACAAACATCACCACATGCTCATATATTTGGCCCAGCTACAAACCCAAAGATAGCTGAAGAAGTCACTGGGCTTTGATCAAGTGTTAATGTTACTCGTGTTTGCTATACATGTCAAAGTTGCGAAATTCGAGTTTCACTAATTACAAAAAAGTGCTTTAGAAAAAGTCAACCACCACTCGTAACAGGCATCACTAAAAATCACAAAAAAAAAAATCTCAACACTCAACACTCAACAGTCAACACTCGACAAGAACAAGAAGAAGAGAGACATGAAGCTACTAGGATGGTGGTTAATGTTGGTGGGTTCACTTCGACTAGCCTCTGTATGGTTCGGCTTCTTCGATATTTGGGCTCTTCGCCTCGCTGTTTTCTCCCAGACCACCAGTATGCCTCGATAATCCTATGTTTGTTACCTCATTTTCTGCAAATTGTACTTGTGATTATGTGCACACATGTTGTTGATAGATAGTACCAGCATCAGCATTGCTTACGCTTTTCAGGATCCGATTTGATCTTCGCTACTTTCCAATGTGTGATATGCTCTTTGAGATCCCAAAACATAAACATCACATCCCTTCATTTACGCCTTGTGTTAGATACATTTGTCACCAATTTGCTTTTCCGATGTAATTGTAATGTATGTTGTAAAATCTGTCCCACATTGGTACGTGAAAGGTATTCATTCGGGTATTAATAACTTGATTTCTCCATTCCTGTCACACGAGTTTGCATTACGGGTTGGGCGAGCTGGTAGTTGGACTCGAGTGATTGTAGATGTCAGTATAGCATGTTTAGTAGCAGATGGTTATGAAGACCAAATAATACGCTTACGCTTTAGGTGTGCGTGTAAATCTAATTTATCTGAATTCGAGCTCCATAGATCCGAGCTTTCACTTTATTGATGACTTTTCCTTACCAAACACTCCCTCTCTCTTTGCCAATGAATCAATCTTTCTAGGCACGAAAAGAGAGACGTTTTGAGCTAGCACATTCACGCATGCCGCGGATCCTATGTTCGTTTTTGCCCTACCCTAATGATGCGCTTCAAATCAAAAGAAAAATTAGCTCATTGGTTTCTTTTAATGACATATGTTCTTTTACTGAATGTTCTATTGTTCTCGTTTTGAAATTAGATAGCTAAGAATGATGATGTAAGGAGTACAAAGAACTTAGAGGGATCCTACCCTCTTTCTAGGGAATTGCAACGAGTGTATATCTTATTATAACATCTTGTCCTACATCGGACTTCTATATAGGATTTGTATCCGGTTTATAAGGACTTGGGACAGTCGCAACATTTTGGGTTAGTTATTGACAAGCTAGTAGATAGACCTAGATCTTAAAGGTGGTAGTGTAGTTTCTACACGAGAATGGGTTTCTGTTATGTATGGGGACGACAATCACATAATTGAGTGGGGAAGATTGCAACCTCCCGTTCTATATTGGATATGTGAAGAATTTGTGTTTGTTTTAAAGTAATCTAGTTCTCTACTACTGTCAAACTCAAATTACTTTTGGACCAGATAAGTAGACCCAATTTGTTTCTAGGCTAGTAATTAGACTTGGATCGTTATATTTGCATTGTAGTATGATTATCACCTGGACTCAACCTCATTGCTGATGCAAAAAAGTTATTGTTTTTGTTCATTATATTGTAGTGACTGAAGTTCATGGGAGGACATTTGGAGTTTGGACGCTCTTGACGTGTACTCTTTGCTTTCTTTGTGCGTTTAACCTTGATAACAAGCCGCTGTATATGGCCACCTTGTTGTCCTTCATCTACGCCTTTGGCCATTTCTTGACTGAATTTCTTATCTATCATACCATGGCTATTGGAAATCTGACAACGGTTGGCATCTTTGCAGGTGCTGCTTACTTATAGATTTCTGATATGGTTAGCATTTATTTTGTTCTCCCATATGACATGATCTTAATACACAGGCAATTAACTTATTGTACTAGAAAGGAAAATGGAGATTGAAACGCAAATGTAGTATTTTCAGAACTGAAACTATTGTATCAAATTGTCTATCATTTCACACTGGAGCAGAAGCAGTTAAACATGTAATGGTTTTAGTAAAAATGGTGGAGGTCAATAAATTTATCTGTTATTCTAGGGATCTTAAATAGAGCTGTATGAGTTGTGATGTGCAGAATTCTAACTGCAAGATCGTGGGGTCAGACAATATGTTATTATGCAAAAACTCCATCTTGTCGCTTATTATATACATATGATGGCACATATACTTCCCTCTCTCTCTCTCTCTCTCTCTCTCTCTCTCTCGTGTAATTTATTTGTGTATATGGATGGGCGTAGTAGGATTAGAAGGTTTCCTGCTTGATATGCTAGATGAAGAGGCAGGGGTTCTGGCATTCGACGTTTGCATATCAATCTTGATCCTCTAGCTATCAGCCATTGATACTGCGTGTTTTATTCTTTATGATCAACTAGTGTGTTTTTCACCGGTCAAAACTCACATGTACAATCTATGTGTTAAATGTGACATAATTTCTCCACAGTATTAGACTTGGTTACATTGTGCTAGTTTTTGATTTTTCTGTGATATTGTTGCTGACAAACTGGTTGAAATGTTTTACTAATATTATCATGTGGAAATTGAACAAGACTTTGTTCCTTCGTTCTTATAGAACTAAGTTTCATAGCACATTCGAGGTTCTTGTGTCCATACAAAAGCTCATGACTTTAGAATTTTCAATGCTGATGGTAATTAGTTAGATATATTGTCTAAGCAGTAATCTTAACGTCTATATTCACTCTGTTTGGACCATGTACCATTAATTGTGTTCCACATGAGCATGTTTGCAATTCGATCCCTCAGTAATTAAGAGGATGCCCAAGAAAATCTTTGCTGACTCGTCAGATGATGTTTCTGGTAGGCACATCGATAATATGGATGTTGTTGCAGTGGAATTCACATCAACCAGTGAAGGCTAAAAATCCTTAGGAGTGGCTGTTATATGCTATTGCTGTTATTCTTTGCCTGAAGCCGATGGATCAAGCTACTTCTCTTAAAATCCAGCGCTTGCGCTTCAGCCTCAACAGTAGCCGCCCTGATGCTTATTAGTGGTTAAGCAACCTTGGACAATTAAGCAACTTTGAAGAGTCTCATAACTTGGATTTTGTTGGCTCCGATTTGACATTACCAGATGCTTAACTGTTGTATGATGCAGTTCATTCAATGTTTTACTTACGTGACTTGTTGGAATATTGAAATTTCAAACACTGGCCAGATTTTGAATCGGTTACCGCCAAACCCTTTTGATGCTATATTTTTGCTACTTATAAAAGACATGAGGAACTAAAGAATAGAATACCTTGGCCGAACTGGCATTCTGCTTAGTAAATACTAGACACAGGTAATAATTGAAAGAATACTAAAGATTCTGAGTCATAAAATTTCCCAAAAGATGAATGCTACGACTTGAATAATTAGGTTGTTGTTTATGTTTCGTTCTATCAATGGTTTGCTTGAGTTCTAATCTTTGCATACTTGGCCTTTCTTATTCTTTTTTTGTATCCCACTTGTTCACTTCCATTTTAAGGAAAATCTCCTGGATTTCAAATTGATCGGTAATGTTCCAATCGGTAAAAAACAAAAAAATGCAGATTTCCGTTGCCGGGAATCGAACCCGGGTCTCCTGGGTGAAAGCCAGATATCCTAACCGCTGGACGACAACGGATTGCTTGATCTTAATTCGTTGCCAAATCTTTGATACCAGAAATCGGTTGGAGCATATTTCATCTATGAACAGGTTCGTTACTAGCATGGGGCACTGCCAAGGGTATCTCCTTGAAGGAAAAGGAAAAGCGAAGCATATCCCCCCACGAACAGAGCAAAAAGTGGAGTTTTGGTCCAAGCAAATCGCCATATTTTATTACTAGACGTAATTGGGAGAAGTTCATTCGAAACTAAAGCTAATACATAAGTCGATCAATTTTAAAATTGTGAGTTACTCGCGTAAATGCAAGGGAAATGTGATAAGCAGAACTATAATTGTGATGGAAACAAAACAACCACTAGTTTGAAAGAATAAAGCTATAAGATTTCAATCTCCGAAAAGTTAAAGTGAAGAACAAGTTAAGATAGAATGAAAATAAATGGGAAAATTTCACTAGTATTTGATGTATACTCAAATTTCCAAGTTAATATCTAATGTTACAAAAAATCACATTATGAGTCATTCCATGACAGTCATCAAGTTAATCTCCCTCGTTTTCTTTTGGTTAAATTTGGATGGAAAAAATTGCAAATATCTTTATTCTCTTACGAAATCATCTTCAAGTTTTGAATTGGTCAACAAGATTTACTCAGTTCTTAGAATCAGTCTCCAAAATATTGCACGTGTGTGGTCAAATAATTATTTTTTGTCGTGTTTTTAGTAGAATGATAATGGTAAAAATTATTTTAAACACTTGAAAAATATGTAAGAGACTTATAAAATAAGTTTTGAAATATTATCGACTATGTACAAATCCTAAGTAAATAATTTTTTTTTTCCTCTTGGGAGGCAAAAGCCATATTATAATCTAATAAAATAAGGGGATATTTCACCCCTACAATCCTTTTCTAATAGCGCTAAAAGTGGGTAAGAACGATCGCCAAACCGTCATTAAAGAGCATAACTAGCCGGCCAAACCGCACATGAATTTGTCTTTATGTATACATGTACCAAAAAACCCAAAATCCACCCACAAGTTCTCAGATATAGAATCAATCTCCAGAAGAGAGCATCAGTGAAGTTTAACGTGAAATCTTGACTGACTAAGAGAAGTCCAAAAGAGCATCAATGAAATTTTTAGCCAGCTCCACCTATGATCTGCTTGCTCCAGCTGTTTGTTCGAGTTTTAATTGGGAGTTTATTTGGAAAATGAAATGCCCACAATGGATTGTTTCTTTCCTTTGGCTTATAACGCATCAATTGTTATCGTGTAGAGCGCAACTTGCTCATAGGAGTGTTGTACAAACACCAGATTGTCTTGAATGTGGTGCAGTCTGCGAAGATGTAGAACATGTCTCGAGAAGTTGCCTTGTAGTGAGGCAAATATGGTGTCAGCTTCAACGTGTATTTAGGGGCTGCCTGGTTAACAATGACAATTGGACAACTTGGTTACAAGCTAACCTGAAGAGCAACGATGGCCATCAACTTGTTCCATAGAAAATTACCTTTGCGGTGGCCTATTTAGAAGTGGCAAAATACTGCGATGTTTGGTACCGAGGAGCATAGAACGGTTGAGGATAAAGTACAATTCATATGCCGGTATGCGCGCGAAATTATAGCTGAGACATGGAGTGGGTCTAGGCTAGATAGTAGCCATGTTTTCTGAAAAATTTGAAGCACGTTGCTTGGACAAAGCCCAGAGGCATATAAAAGTTGAACATTGATATGGTTGCTCAAAATGAAACCTGAGTTTGGCAGCTGTAGGAAGTATTTTTTGAGATGAAGAAGGCAATTGGAAATTTGGATTTGTGATTAATTTGGGCATTGCCTCTAATAATATCGCAGAGCTTGTGGCGTTAAAAGAAGGCTTGAAACAAGTGCAGTTCATGGGGATTGGCAGAATGGAGATCGAATCTAACTCCCAAGTGATTGTGCAACTTGTTCGACGGAGCGTCTCGGCTCACAATCCGCTTAGACCAAGCTTGGAGGATTGTCAGAATATCTTTAAGGAATTGTGGAGTTACCTTTTGAAGTATGTTTTCCTAGAAGCTAACAAGTGTACGGATTGACTTGCAAATTTTAGTTTGTAATAGGCGTTGGGAATTCAGACGCACGACCACAAAACATCCCCTAGATTCGTGTATTTTTAATCCCCGACTTTAGCCTCTTTTGTAACAAAAAAAAATATTTTCTTCAAAAAATAGAAGTTTAACGTGAAAAACTTTTTGCCCAAAAAAAAAAAAGGTGAAAAACCTTGACCTAAACAAGGAGAAGTTTTACGTGAAACATAAGTTGAGATAGAATGAAAATGACCACCATTTGGGATAGAATCTAGCTAGGTATAAGTTATCTGATCAAGTTTCAAGCTCCAAATTAAAGATCACTACTGAAAGCATCTTGAAATAGAAGAGTGAACGTTCAAAATGTGAGCTCGCAAAGCTCATTTTTTTAGCTTTGGTCAAAAACCAACAACAACAAAGAATATTCTCTTCCTTGTTTTAGACGCACATTTAATGCGCATGTTGCATGAAAGGAAAATTCTACAACGCAAAAGAAGTAGCTGCAGGCAATAGAGGACGACAATAGGGTGGCTGTGTTGGACAAAATTTCACCCTCCTCTCCTTTTTACGACTATATAAATAGATGGATTGGAAGGAATCAAAGGTATCAGCAAGCATCCGAAGAACCAAAGTTGAGCGTATTGAGACGGAACGCACGTTTTGGCCCAACGAGACCAACGGCTTTGCTGAAACGTGCGCGAAATGAGGCCGATTGTGCATATGCGAAAATTTGCCTAAGGCATTTCTAGACCCTTCCCAACGTTTCCAGAGTATTCTAGGGCGGTGGAGCTGGTTCAGGAAGCTGCTGGGCGGAAATTGGTGGAGAAATCCAGATTTTGGTGCAGGAATATTCTAGAGAATAGCTGAAGAAGGAAGCTGCCCGGCGGGCTGCCCAAGCTGCCCGAGACAGTCCAGATTTTTCCAGCTGCAATTTTAGTGCTTAAGTCTGGAATTTTCTAGCTAATTATCTATGAAAATATCTTTGTAAAAGATGACAAATGGCAAGATCATAATGGCGCCAAATGTATAGATCATAGGCCATTGATCATGCTTTGTGTAAGCTATAAATAGAGCATTGTATAGCCATTTTTGAGCAATGAAAAACAGATTCACTCAGCCATTTCCGTGCATCCTTCAAGCTCTCTATACTTAGCCAAATTTCAGTTTCCTACAAGCAATAGTCACTTGGTTTAGCTTGCTTTTGGGTTAGACTTCACTCAAACTGCCCACTGCAAGCTTGTGTGCTGAAAAACGACTAAGTGTTGAGGCTGCCAACCTCTAACACCTTAGTTTCGTGCTGTTCACTCTGATCTCAACCACTCACAGGCGCACTTAGCTAGCCTTCAGTGTTGGCTAAGGCCGCACGGCGACAGGATTTTCAGACTCAATCTCTGATCCCGTGACAGGTGGTATCAGAGCCAAGGTTGCTTGGCTCGAATTGGTGTTGCTGAAGACTACATTGTGCTTTCTTCTCTCAGTTTGTGGGTTCGTGATCGTGTAGGACTATGGCTGCCTCGGATGAGGAGATGACCGGCACTGAATAGGCTGTCGTTGAGGGGACGACAAACAGGAGCAAGGCAAAGAAGGGGTCTTCGCGACATGGCTCGAGGGACCAGTTGAGCACCCTCGAAGCTAGGCTTGTGCGAGTAGAACAAGCCACGTTGGAGAACACTGCAGTGCTGGACGATGTGTGTACTCGGCTAAGGCAGGTGGAAGCCGATAGCGAGTCTGAGCTGGCTGAACGAGTGCAAGAGCTGGATGACCGAAATGAAGAGCTGCAAGGTCAGGTGCTCTCTTCTATAAACTCTTTATTCAATGCAAAAGACATTGGAGGAGTTCCGTGCACAATTCAGCTCGAGTTTGGCTGAATTGCGGACAGAACTCGAGTCGGTTAAGGCCGATGTTGCTTTGTGCAAGGCTGCTATTAGCGGTGGTGCAGCTACGATAGCCGTTTCTTCCCTAAAACTGGACGTTCCTAGACCAAAGCCGTTCAGTGGCAATCGGAATGCCAGGAGTTGGAGAACTTCTTGTGGAATTTGGAACAATATTTTGCTGCAATGGGGCTGGTTGACAATGAAGCAAGGGTACGTGTGGCACCATTATTCCTGACCGATGTTGCTATGCTATGGTGGAGACGTCGTTCTGCCGACATTGAGAAAGGACTATGCACCATCAATACTTAGGACGATTTCAAGGCTGAAATCAAGAGGCAGTTTTATCCTGAAAATGTTGAGTACGAGGCCCGTGGACGATTGAGGCGGCTGACGCATAAGGGCGTGATACGTGAATATGTCAAGGCATTTCAAGAGGTATTACTTGAAATCCCTGACTTACCTGATAAAGATGCCTTATTTGCTTTCCTATATGGCTTGTAACCATGGGCGAGGCAAGAGCTACAACGTCGTGGCGTACAAGATCTTGCTTCGGCCATTGCTGCAGCCGAGAGCCTAATTGAATTTTCAAGGAAAGGTGACTGCCAAGCCCAAGGGCCAAGGACCAAGCAAGGGGAAAGGTGGGGGAGGAGGAAATCGGGACAAGGGCTCAACCTCGTCCTCTACAAATGCAAACAAGTATGGCTCATCTAAACCCCCACAAGGCAAAGGCAAAGGCAAACAACAGTTTGACGGTGGCAAATGGGGGAACCAACAGTTCAAGCCAAAAACGTACGAGTGCTACCTATGTGGCAGCAAGGACCACCGTATTGTCGAATGTCCCCAAAGAGGCAAGATGGCTTCGTTGATCCAAGAACGTGAAGCCGAACAGTCCTAAGAGCAGGAAACGCAGAAGGGTTCGTTGCGGATTCTAAATGCCGTGAAGGCTGAAGTGGAGAAATCAGCAGAACAATGGAAGGGGTCGTTGTTTGTCCCCATTAATATCAGGGGCAGACCGCTGAAGGCATTGGTGGATACAGGGGCCACCGACAATTTCATGAGGGCCAATGTTGCAACAAAGTTAGACCTTCGGGTGACTAAGACCCAAGGCCTAATCAAGGCAGCCAACTCCAAGGCCGTGCCTATCATTGGTGTTACTCATGGTGTACGGACCAAGATCGGTGAATGGCAAGGCTATGTCAACTACACCATGGTGCCATTGGATGACTATGACGTGGTGCTCGGGTTGGAGTGGCTCAATGAGGTACGTGCTTTCTTGGTTCCATTTGGTAACTCAATTGTGTTAACAGGCGGTTGCACGCCATGCACGGTACTAATGGTGCGGGAAACCAAAGTTGGAGCCAAGACCCTGTCGGCTATCCAGTTGGTGAAAGGGCTTAAACGACAGGAGGAAACGTACTTGGTGACTGTCTGTGATAATGAACCAGATGGGGGACCAGACCCTATTCCCCAGCCTGTGCAGGTTGTGCTTAGTGAGTATGCAGATATCATGCCAAAGGAGTTGCCTAAACGGTTGCCCCCGAAACGTGAAGTGGACCATAGGATTGAGCTGGTGGAAAGTGCACGACCTCCAGCCCAACCACTGTACAGGATGGCCCAGAATGACTTAGCCGAGCTGAAACAGCAGTTGCAAGAGCTTCTTGATGCAGGCATGGTTAGGCCATCCAGTAGCCCGTTTGGTGCCCCGGTGCTGTTCCAGAAAAAGGCCGATGGTTCTATGAGGATGTGCGTGGACTATAGGGCGTTGAACAAGATCACCATCAAGAACAAGTACCCTATCCCACTGATCATGGAGCTGTTCGATCAGTTGGGTGCAGCCCAGTACTTTTCCAAAATTGACTTGCGGTCGGGATATTGGCAAATCAGGATTGCTGAAGGGGACGAAGCAAAAACGGCCTGCGTGACCAGGTATGGTGCTTATGAATTTCTGGTCATGCCGTTTGGTTTAACTAATGCCCCTGCCACATTTTGTACTTTGATGAACAAAGTGTTCTAGCCATTCCTGGACAAGTTTGTGGTCGTCTACCTAGACGACATTGTCGTTTACAGCTCGAGTTTAGAGGACCATGTGGTGCATTTGAGGCAGGTTTTCCAAAAGCTGAGGGAGCACGAGTTGTACATTAAATTGGAGAAGTGTAGCTTTGCCAAGGAAGATGTACACTTCCTTGGGCATATCATTGGCAGAGGCAAGATTCGAATGGATCCAACCAAGGTACAGGCTATTCTTGACTGGGAGCCGCCCAACGGTGTCCCACAGTTGCGGTTGTTTCTCGGCTTGGTGAACTATTATCGGAGATTTATCAAGGGCTATTCAGCTATTGCTGCTCCATTGACGGATATGCTCAAGAAAAATAGGCCGTGGTCGTGGGACGAGACGTGCCAACGTGCCTTTGAAGCCCTCAAAGTCGCAGTCACAGCCGAGCCTGTGTTGGCGTTGCCAGATTTCGGTAAGCCATTTGAGGTACATACTGATGCCTCTGATTTTGCAATTGGTGGTGTATTGATGCAGGATAAACACCCAATTGCCTATGAGAGCCGCAAGCTAAACGACACGGAACGACGGTACTCGGTGCACGAGAAGGAGATGACTGCCGTCGTGCATTGCCTACGGACCTGGCGGCATTACTTGCTTGGGACGAAGTTCGTGGTGCGGACTGATAATGTTGCTGCAAGCTATTTCCAAACCCAAAAGAAGTTGACACCCAAGCAAGCCCGGTGGCAAGGATTCTTGGCGGAGTTTGATTTTGTGATGGAGTACAAGCCAGGCCGTGACAACCGTATTGCCGACGCATTAAGCCGAAAGGCAGAGCTTGCTACCATTAGCCGTCCCACTAGTCCCTTGAATGACAAGATACGGGAAGGGCTGAAGCATGATCCAGTTGCTCAAGGACTGATCAACTATGCCAAGGAGGGCAAGACCCGACGGTTTTGGGAAAGGGACAGACTGTTGCTAACAAAGGGTGACCGATTGTACGTGCCAAAGTGGGGAAACTTGAGGCGTGAAATCTTGAAGGAGTGCCATGATTCCTTGTGGGCAGGTCACCCCGGCATGCATCGCACTATGGCCTTGGTGGAAGATGCTTACTATTGGCCACGGATGCGAGATAATGTGGAGACTTATGTGCGGACATGTCTTGTGTGCTAGCAAGACAAGCTCGAGCAGAAACATCCGGCTGGACTCCTACAACCATTACTAGTGCCGGAGTACCTATTTGAAAGTGTCACAATGGACTTCATCACTTGCCTACCGAAGTCAAAGGGATGTGACACAATTCTGGTTGTGATGGACAGGTTTTCAAAATATGTTATCTTCATCCCAGCTTCGCCGGATGTTACTGCACAAGAGACAGCCAGACTCTTCATGAGGTACGTGGTAAAATGGTGGGGAGTGCCGAAAACAATTGTCAGTGACCGTGACCCTCGTTTCACTGGCAAGTTCTGGTCTGAGCTGTTCAAGTTGCTTGGTTCTGACCTGGCCTTCTCAACAAGCTTTCATCCACAGACCGATGGGCAAATGAAACGGGTGAATGCACTATTGGAGCTGTACTTGCGTCATTATGTGAGTGCCAATCAGCGGGACTAGGTTCGGTTGCTTGATGTGGCCCAGTTTTTCTATAATCTTCAGAGGTCGGAATCAACAGGAAGGAGCCCGTTCGAACTAGCCACTGGCTGACAACCGTTAACCCCACATACGGTTGACTCTGGCTATACAGGGAATGCCCCAGCTGCCTATAAGTTTGCCAAGGAAATGCAGGAGAAACGGGACATAGCCCATGCCACTCTTGAGAAAGCAGCCAAGAAAATGAAGAAGTGGGCCGATAAAAAGAGACGGTTCGTGGAATATAATGAAGGTGACATGGTGATGGTGAAGTTGATTCCTACACAATTCAAGTCCCTTCATAAAGGATTAGTGCAGAGATATGAAGGACCGTTCAGGGTGGTAAAACGAGTTGGCAAAGTTTCCTATCAACTTGAGCTACCACCCAAGTTGAAGATTCATCCGGTGTTCCATGTGAGCTTTTTGAAGCCCTATCATGCAGATGCGGAGGACCCGAGCCGAGGTGAATCAAGTCGTGCCCCAACAGCCGTCGTCACTTCATATGACCGATAAGTGGAGAAAATCTTGGCTGACCGACGGAAAGGCAAACGTGGTGTGAAGAACTGGACCGAGTATTTGGTGAAGTGGGAAGGCTTACCCGAGATCAAAAATAGCTGGGAGCACGAGGACTTGATGTGGCAGTTCAAAAAGGAGATCGAGGAGTTCCAGCGTGCCAAGCCGTCGGGGACGACGCCGACTTAGGTAGGGGAGGGTGAGACGGAACGCACGTTTTGGCCCAACGAGACCGACGGCTTTGCTGAAACGTGCGCTAAATGAGGCCGATGGTGCATATGCAAAAATTTGCCTAAGGCATTTCTAGACCCTTCCCAACTTTTCCAGAGTATTCTAGGGCGGTGGAGCTGGTTCAGGAAGCTGCTGGGCGGAAATTGGTGGAGAAATCTAGATTTTGATGCAGGAATATTCTAGAGAATGGCTGAAGAAGGAAGCTGCCCGGCGGGCCGCCCAAGCTGCCCGAGACAGTCCAGATTTTTCCAGCTGCAATTTTAGTGCTTGAGTCTGGAATTTTCTAGCTAATTATCTATGAAAATATCTTTGTAAAAGATGACAAATGGCAAGATCATAATGGCGCCAAATGTATAGATCATAGGCCATTGATCATGCTTTGTGTAAGCTATAAATAGAGCATTGTATAGCCATTTTTGAGCAATGAAAAACAGATTCACTTAGCCATTTCCGTGCATCCTTCAAGCTCTCTATACTTAGCCAAATTTCAGTTTCCTACAAGCAATAGTCCCTCGGTTTAGCTTGCCTTTGGGTTAGACTTCACTCAAACTGCCCACTGCAAGCTTGTGTGCTGAAAAATGACTAAGTGTTGAGGCTGCCAACCTCTAACACCTTAGTTTCGTGCTGCTCACTCTGATCTCAACTACTCACAGGCGCACTTAGCTAGCCTTCAGTGTTGGCTAAGGCCGCATGCCGACAGGATTTTCAGACTCAATCTCTGATCCCGTGACAGTATTCTCTTCCTCATTTATTGTCTTATATTGAGTCAATGTTAATTTTTCCTAACATTTGAGATAATATGTTGGTTTTTTTTCTTATAAAAGAAGATTATTGGAAAATATTTTTACATAATAGTGAAATTCTCCTATACTTGTCTGTGGTTTTTTTCTCAATTTATTTTAGAGTTTTTCACGTAAATTTGGTATCTCAATTATTTACTGTTTTCATTCATATTTTAATAGCGTGATACTATTTGGCCCCAATTATTCCGCGCCGCGACCCAATACAAAACAAATGACACAAGCAAAAAATGAAGTTCTTGAAATGGTGGCTAATATTAGTAGGTCTATTTCGAGTTACCATATTAGGGCAAGCACTCTTCAATGTTCCAGCTTTCCATCGCTCCGTTTATACCACACCACCTGTATGTTCCTTTCCCTTCTGATTCTCATCTCCTTGTTAATTTATAATGATATGAAAGAGATAAATTATGGTGAAGTATTAATACAGTTATCTGATCTCCACACGCAATACTTCAAATTATTTTATATAAACTGCATCATCATTTTACCATCGTTGATTTTTTAATAATGTTATAACACTACAAAAAAAAACTGAATTTTACGACGGACGGTTCCCCTCACCGTGTCGTCGTCAATTTCGACTTTGCAACGGCATGGTGAGGGAAAACGTTCGTCAGACACGAAGTTGTCGCCAAAATCTTCTCAGTCACCAAGCCGTCGCCGTATTGCGATAGCTCGTCACCAGGCCGTCACCAATTATTGCCGTCACCGAGCCATCGCCAATGTTTCCCCTCACTAAGCCCTTGTCAGTTTATCCCGTCACCACGGCATCACAAAAATTTCCTGTCACCATGCCGTCACAAACAATTCCGGTCACCACGCCGTCACAAAAATTTCTCGTCACCATGCCATCACAAACAAAACCTGTCACCACGCCGTCACAAAAATTTCCCGTCACCATGCCGTCACAAACAATTCCTGTCACCATGCCGTCACTAATATTTTCCATTACCATGCCCTCGCCAACTTCACCCATCCCTATGCCGTCACCAAAACAACCGTCACCAAGCCCTCGCCAAAACTGCATACAACAGTTTATCTTCTCTCTCTTCCCAAAACCATGTCGAATTGTTTTATCTCCTAAAAGACAAATAGCAAACAAAACAAAAATAAATGCAAAAAAGACACAATTTTACTTACATACGAAAGAAAATGAGCAAAGATAGCAACAAAAAATTAGCATAATAATGGGGTGGTCAACAATTAGGATTGAAGCTTACTGATTCTCAACGCACACAATCAAACGTAAGTCCATAAGAATTATGCATGAAAGATTACACATTTAAGCTCTTAGCTAGCTAACTATTCAAGAAAGAAGTGTTTCACTTAAGACTTTATAACTAATATCAAACCATCATAATCGTATCATTAGCAGCACAACAAGCTTTAATATAACTTATAACTCATTATTTCACAAGTAAGATATGAGGTAGGGAAATCTATCTATCAATAACTTCAACATGAACTTGACAGCAACTTCAAATAAGAACAATCTGATCTCACATTCATAGTAGACTCAAGTTAAAGATAACATTTAACAAGCCAATATATAACTACTTCACAATTAACTAACATTCTAACTAAACCACTACACAATTAAACTAACTCTTCAATTTAAAATTAAATCATAAGTTTAAAGAATAGATGCTATACCAAAACACTTGTCTTCATTTCCAATCAAATTAACACTCAAGATAAACAATAGATCTAAATCACATGCATTTATAACTAATTACTTTATTTGAACAAGAAACACAACTCGGTTATGAGATAGTAACCAAAATAATAAAGCAACATAATATACACTACCACTTAAACCTCAAATTCCCACTTTAACTATCATAAATCTCTTAGCCCCCTTAGATTATCAACTACATTTAATCCTTACACATTCCCACTTTTCAATGGTTAAAGGCCAATAATCCGAGCTAACATACCAAACTTTTCATTTTTATCTTTTGCATTGATTATTTTGATTTTGTGTGTTTACCGCTTTTGTTTGTGTTTTATTGTATACCACAATGGGATTTCAATTATCACATGAATCTTAGTACTGACATCTTTAACATCATTTTCTTGCACCAGAAAATTGATAAGTGGTATTACTAAAATCTGAAACTTTAAGCTTATTAGCATTTTGAATCGTTGCTTATAAGTTTAACAATTTAAATAAAAAGGAAATTTCAAGGATTTCAAAATTTAAGTCAGTTGTGCTGTTGAAGATTGATATTTACAATAGACGAAATTGTTTTGTGTTTGTTCTGCCATATCCCTAGATGATTGGCAGAGAAGTAGAGCTAAACGGGAGCTCGATGTAGTGCTTTGCTTTGCTATCAGATACGCATAAGCCCTTGGCTGAAAAATATGGGAAAAATACTGCTTTTTGTGGGTGGTAATGGTATATAATACTACATACAAAAGGTCTTATGCCAATTAAACCAAACTAAATGAACCTTATTAGACTTCAGATCTTTGAAGTATATTACTTAAGCTAAATAATAAGCAAAACTAATCAATATACTAACAAACTAACTACCTAACTAATTTCACATTTCACGCAAGTAGGATTTTAATTCTTTTAGCCCTCAATCTTATGTAGAATACCATATGCATCGACTACTAAGTCATTTAGACAATATAAAGCTCAAGATAACAAAAAGATGAAAGCTAGCACAAATAGGCCATATGACCGGTTTCACACATACACACAACACATGTATTGCTTTCTTAATTCCTTGCTCATAAGCTATGTTAGGCATATTTAAAGCATTAATAAGCATCCTACACTTCATTCAAGCAATTCATCAGACACTTGGTGCTCAACTTTTATACTACACTAACTAAGTTTCATTCATAACCCCAACTACTTTATTAGCTAACAAAACTTGCTAAAGAGTGTTATACTAACATTATGGACACCAATAAACAAGCTAATTAGGGCATAATGTTGGTCAACAGTGTGAAAGCTGCAACATACCTCGCATGAACATCAGTCACTACAATACGCAAATCAGAGAAAAAGTTTTTGCATTAGTTAGTATTATGCCCTAATTAGCTAAAACAAGTTTAACGTGAGCTAATTAACTTTTAGCTATGTAATAATAGATATAGTTAATATATATACAGTATATTTATGTGTGTGTCTCTTTGTGAATTTTCATTATGCCCTAATTAGTTGGAAAAAATTTAAAGTGTGCTAATTAATCTTTTAAGGGTGTAATTACAATTATAAAAGTTACTTTTTGCATTACTATAGTTAATTGTTGTTCTCTATTTTTATATGTTATGTGATTATTATATGAAGAGATTCACAATTTATAATTGCTATAATGTACGTAAATTAAGTATTAGTTTATTACCTTAAGGTTCATCCGCCATTAGAAATACAGTTATTTATTTGACTTGCATGTATTAAGTATGCCGCCAACGTTCATCTTGAACCAGGCCCGATCATATCAAACTCTTCATGAGGTTAATAGCTGCATTACTTAGAACTTCATCGTACAATGATATTGCAGTTAAAGAATAGGTGCAAAGTCATATCATTGCATGTTTGATTGATCTCTGCCTCAATACATTTACAACATACTCTATTATCAGACCTTATATGAATGTTGGAATTGCAGAATTTAAGAATAAGAGTTGTTGAATCCTTTCTTTCGAACATGTATGAAGGATGTATTATTAAGATTCATGCAAGAAAAATTTTCGATTAATCACTTGCATATAAAACTAATAATTTTCTTGTCAGGCACAACAATAGTATTGATGTCGTTTCTTAGGACTGGCTGTTATAATTATAAACTGCAGTGTCTGCTATTCGTTCACGTGAAGCAAAGGATTCGAGCAAGCTTTTGTAACCTGAGCACTTCAATAATTCTCATGATTGAGAAACATATATCTACATTTGTATGATCCCTTAATAAGGTTACATTTTTCAAAAATAATTGTTGCGCGTGTAATTGATCCAATAGGAGCTAAGAGATTAAATCTAAAACAAAAGCCCAAACCAATAGCCTTTAGGTTTAGTGTTACACTTCTCGCTGTAATTAAGTGTGAGAGATTGCGACATCAATTCTCGTGAATGACACCCTCTAATATATGTAGTATGTTTTAGGCCTTGCTTGAATAAAAAAAAAAAACTCGAACCTTAATCTTTTTCTTAGTATAACAAGATTTCTTCTAAAAAGAGCAGGCAATGAGACAAACCATATGTACTTAATTTAATACAATTGCAAGAACATAGATAACAACTTTACACATAAAAAGGACTATAAAATAAGGTAGATAAGCTTGGGAAGACAAAGTATTCACGTTTAGCAATTAACCGTGCTAACACATTTAGTTTAATTCACAAATGGTCTAAAATGTTTCTCATAAGGATAATAGGAGAGAATTCAAGTTATTATACATTAAATAGAAATCTTTTACAAAACTTATCACAAATAAAATACCATTGTGGCTGGCTGGCTGGCTGCTAGATCACTTCAGACTTTAGAGGCCTGCTAAAATATGCATTAAGCAGATGAGTTAAAGTAGCTTCACTATTACACGTTACAAGTGAATGCTTTAATTTCAGAGTCGAAGGTGGAGTTTGTCTATTGGGCCAGTAGCGAATGTCTAACGATCGAAAATAATGCAAAAATAGTTTGCTGCACAACTATGGGTTTTTGTAAAGAAAAGTACAGAAATGATAGGTGTACACTAGATCTTCAGCAAATCTAAT
Organism: Ehretia macrophylla; assembly: GCA_037974665.1. Taxonomy (NCBI): domain Eukaryota; kingdom Viridiplantae; phylum Streptophyta; class Magnoliopsida; order Boraginales; family Ehretiaceae; genus Ehretia; species Ehretia macrophylla. The sequence goes on along the minus strand of CM075779.1, from coordinate 25,430,111 downwards.
CTAATCAGGGCTCCGTTTGTTTGCCGTAAAATATTCTTCTAAAAAATATTTTTTTATGTTTACGGTGTTTGATAATATTAAAAAATTAATTAATCGAAAAATATTTTTCAGTCAAAAATAGTAGGTTACTTTTGGAGATTTTCCGGTGTTTGATAACACCAGAAAATTGGTCAACCGGAAAATATTTTCCGGTAAAAAATGGTAGGCTACTTTTTGGAGATTTTTCGGTTTTTGATAACATCGAAAAATTGATCAACTGGAAAATATTTTTCTGTCAAAAATGACGGCTAGTTCAAAATTTAAAAAAATATTTTCATTTCTTTGGGAGAGGAAAACATTTTTTGGAACTTAACTACCCCTATTTTATATGTATATTTTTTTTTTATAAATCTCATGTCGCAAAATATTTTTTGTTGTACATCCAAACACCAGAAAATATTTTTCAGTATTCTATTTTTCAGAAAAATATTTTCTTCTAACAAGTTATTTTACGGCAAACAAACGGAGCTCAGAAAAATATTTTCCTCTGAAAACATTTTCCACTGAAAATATTTTCTACAAGCAAGTTATTTTACCGTAAACAAACGGAGGAAAATATTTTATTTTTCAAGAAAATATTTTTCATTGAAAATATTTTCCACAAGCAAGTTATTTTACGGCAAACAAACAGAGCCCAAATTTGATTTTCAACCACAGATGCAATACATCCCAGAAAGTTTTGAATTTTCGAACCTAGGGTTTTTCATAGGAGAAACTTTATAAAATTTGTGTTTGTCCCAAAAACTCACTAGTGGTACGACAATATTGGATTTACCTTAGGTTATTAACCCTGGTATTTATTATACATGTCTAACTTAAGTGGTTAAGGTTAAGATCTTGAGACCAAGATGTTTCATATTCGACATTCCCATGTGTAAACCCTCATATTTATAATTAAGGTTACATAATTTTTACTTCTATAATTTCTTTACTAGTTAGCACTAACAACTTAGGAGGATAATTTCGTTTTCAATGAACACTAACAACCTACGAGGATAGGTAGACCATTGATGGTGGAGTTATAGGTAGAGATGACTAGAAATAACCATATTGGAGGCTAAGGTTTTTCTCTCCTCCTTAGCAAGGCAAGGGGATTACTAATAGGGATTCCCAACTTGTGGTTCAAGTTAGGTCCACTGCCCTATGGGCTCAAGTAAATCTAACCCCAATCTCCTATCTAGAATAAGGCCCAAGCCTTAACCAAATTTTGACCACTACAACATGTACGTGAATTATTTATGTTCTTTGTGGTTATTCAGTATTACTGTATTGGGAGTTACTTATCCCATAACAGTTTCTTAATGTTAGATGGATTCTGATAATTGAGATTATATGTTTTCATTATGATTTTATCACTTGTAAATGTCCTATATTCATCGATTCTCAAAAATAAAAGAAAGAAAATATATACACACATATATATATGCATGTATACAATATGTACTACTATATATACATGACCATCCTATTATACTCATAAGTGAATTGGTTTCATTTGAGAATCTTTAACTGCTTATATACATAAATTTACACCAGATGTACAAATAGATTTATACGTACTTTTGGCTCATGGGCTGTTAAATTAAGTATGATGTAATTTAGTTGAGCAAGAATAATTAAGTCGGCTTGAATAAATATAGGGCCCAATCCAATTCGAGCTCTAGATAAAAAAATCTGTGCCAGTGCCTAGTCTCGACAACAACGTTTCTAACTCGAAAGGAAAATATAGCATATTGACAAAGGCTTAGGCCTCATTGTTGCACTTTAAAAATGGAAAAAAAAAATATTCCCCAATCAGGTTGCAAGTGCACCATCTCTTCAGTGCACCGCGAAGTACCAAATCACCACCTTAGATTTGAATTGAAAATGGATGGCTCGCGTTTAACGACCGATATCTAACCGTTTGATTTTCAAATGACCACCGTTGGACTCCTCATCGGACAGCGAACCTATTGCTGTCTTCAACTTCTGATCGGGTCAACAGTCAACATTGATCAACTCTGCAACAGCGACGACTTTCTTCTCAAATCTCACCCAACTCTACTAAGATGCGAAACTTATATCTACTTGGACTTCTAATTGTTTCAAACTTCTAATTGGGTTTGGAATTAAGCCAAAAAACCCAATAAATCCTCCTCTTTTAACCCGCTTTACCAAAAAAAAAAAACACCCAATGTTGAAAAAAATGTAAAAGTGACTTAACAAAAACTTTGCTAAACACACTCAGAATCTCAAGCGTGGGTTTACATGCCAACGAAAAATAGGAAAAAAAAAAAGGACGAGAAACTAGCTAAGCTATCAAATACACAGCAAATTATGGCTTCCAATTAGAGATTAATTTCTAAAATACTAAAGGTTTCACATGAATGAATAAATACACAAAAACACGCAGAGAGATACACAAACAGGCACATATTGATGAGACAGAGGGCTTAAACACAAGAACAAGCATAGCATTGAAACAGCATAAATAAAGTACAAATCAACCGTTTTGTTCCGATCCAAAATCAAAGTTGTTATTTCTAAGAGTAGTTTCTCCACTTATGGAGTTCTCCATAATACCAGCCTCCTCGTCGTCACATTTTTGGCCACGTTTCGACATCCAGTAGCAAACCGCATAGGAACAGATACCACAAAATAGAAAAATATTATATACTACTTTAATTTTCATATTCAAATACTACTTCACACGTGTATGCTTAGTTAGCATATTAAAAGAAGAGAAAAAAATTAAAAAGTATGTTATTTTAACATACTAACTAAGCATTCACGTATAAAGTGGTATTTGAATGTGAAAATTAAAATAGGATATAACAATACTCCACAAAATACTAGTGAGAGAAACATCAAATGAAAGATAATGGCAAGCGGGGTGCAAACGGATATCAGAAAAGTACCAAGAAAGAAAAAAATAGCTATAAAACAGCGATCTCCTTTTCTTTCACCCGTACTCATTGCGTGTTTCAAACAGGTTCCCTTCTTTCCTTCATCGACCACCCTTTCATCTGCTGCGACTTGATGTGGTCTCACCTGTATCTTGTTTGCTGCCATTCGTAGGGTTTTTTTTTTTTGTCGGTAAATGCGCCTCTTGGGCAGGTGATATAGGTCCGACCTAACTAATTTGGACTGGGTAAGGATTTGGGATTTCTCCGAGAGCAATTAGGATTTGACCCATATCTTTGGCACGATATGATCTATTGAAATCATATTTAGATTTTTTTTTGGGTCCGACAATTCATATTTAGATTTATCAACTGATGTTACCTTAATTATTTGCTTTTCAATACACAGGCCTCCCAATACGTAAACGAGCAAGCCTTTACTTTCAGTGTCAATTTTGATAAAGATTTTTGGTAAATTTCATTGCTATAGCGTAGCACTATTCACCTATGGTCCCATTTCAGAATGCAAGAGGAAATGAGATTTAGCATATCCCAATAAAATTTTACTTGGACTTTACCTTAATGGAACTGCATTGTGGTTTTGTTAATATGCAAATTGCAAAAGGTGTAAACTTTTCAATAGTTGTCTTCACATTATGAAAGTGGAGTTGCTGTTTACTACTTGACGAGGGGTTCCCGAGCTGATCCAAGTGAGCCGACCATTCCGAGCTGAGATGAGCTAATCCGCGTTCCGTTGACAGCGCATTCAGCTCAATGTCCAACGAAGATGACTGACCCGACCCCATTAACCCCGACCTCAGTTTCAGCTGTTCCGATGGGACATAAAGCACTGATGGGACATAAAGCTGCATCGCATTAAATGCTGTCAGACTCGAACTTAGTATAAATAGAGCTCCAATCTCTTCATTTAAGAGGATCTCGCTATTAAATGCTCTAAGCTACTTTACCAGCTCGGACATACTAATCATTCGCACGCTTGAGGGGAAAATCCGAGTCATCACCCCGCATTTTCCTTACTTTCTTGTGCAGGTCCGATAGCCGACCAAGAAAGTACAGCTCGGAGGCGGATTTGAGAAGTCCAGCTCGGCTAAAGCAGCTCCCGAATTCGACTGTGAGACTTTCAACCTCGACAGTTTGGCGCCGTCTGTGGGAAATTCGACGAGTTCTTTCATAACTCTCTTCGCCACTCATTGAGAAACCATCATGGTACAAACTAGAAGCCACAACATGCCGGTAGAGGATTCGCCCAACCTGGAAGGGGACCTCGAAACCGCACAGAAGCCCAGCCAAACCCTAACCCAAACCGACGTTGGAGCGAGCCAACGTATACACTTAGCCACTCAAACCAACCCCGTAGCGGAAGGAGATCCCAACTCTAGCCTGTCACCGGAGATAAGGATGATGCTGAGGATGTTCGAAGAACTAAAGGAGCAGGTAGCCCGGCTGGCTGAGGGCCCCCTGGCGCCGCAAGAGGCTGTTCCGCGGCCATCGCGCCCCCAGTTCCACATCCCGGAGTCTAGGCGAAAACGGACGCAGGAAGAGGAGGGCTTCTTAGAGCCGACACCAAGATCCGACACGGCGAGAGGTAAAAGGGCGGCTCAAGCCGACCCCGAGCAGGCAAAGACCGCGGCTGCCATAGCTAAGGTCATCAACCAACTCGGTGTAAGCCCACTCTCTCCCGAGGTACTGGCCACGCCCCTACCCACCGGCAACAGAATGCCCAACCTGGCCGTCTACAATGGAGACGGAGACCCAGCCAGCCACCTACTCAATTTTGATCACCACATGACTCTGCACGACATGCCAGATCTCATGAAGGCGAAGACATTCCTGACCACCTTGGTTGGCAATGCCTTGGACTAGTTCCAAAAACTTCGTCCTGGATCAATTGTAAGTTTTCACCAGCTGGCGGAGGCTTTCCTATCCCGCTTCGCAGGAAGCCGCCGTGCCACCCGCCATACTTCTACATTGCTGTTGGTGAAGCAACATAGAGGGGAAACATTGAGGGCTTACACGGCTAGATTCAATGAAGAATCCCTTCGAATTCCCAACTTGGAGGACTCCATGGCACTGATGGCTTACTAGAGCGGGCTCAAGTCGGGCCCCCTCACATCTTCCTTGGCAATCGACCCCGTGGATACTGTGTCCGAGCTGATGGTGCGAGCAGAAGGGTACATACACTCGGAGGAGATCCATCAGGCAAAAAGGGACGATAACAAGGAGAAGGAGGCTGGGAAGAAAGGAGAGGCCTCCCGACCCCAACCTAGGGCCAAAGCCCCGAACGACCGAGGCAAGCAGCCTCAGCAACCGAGGTCGAACCCCCGGTTCACTATGTTCACACCCCTTAACACCTCAAGGGAGCAGATCCTAATGGAGATCCAGCACCAGAACCACTTGCCTCCTGCTCCGAGAATGAAAGGCCGACCCGAGAAGCGCAATAGGACCAAATATTGCCGCTACCACATGGACTACGGCCATACCACCGAGGAATGTAAAGACTTGAAACACGAGATCGAGGCACCAATAGCCCGAGGCCACCTACGGAGGTACATAAAACCGCAGCCGACCCGGACTCCAGACCAAAGGGATAGGGAGAGGAGTCCGCCCAGGCGCCAGTCTGGGGGCGGACGCCTGGCCGTGATTGAAACCATTGCGGGAGGATTGGCGTCAGGAGGCGAGACCTCAACAGGCAGAAAAGGTTATGTTCGTGCAGGGAGGGAATATGGACCAGTGAGGGGACCGGCCCCGGAGATGCAAGAGCTCACATTCTCTTCAGAAGACTTGGAGGGGGTGATATTGCCTCACGACGACCCCCTGGTGATCAGCGCTGAAATAGCCAACTTCACCGTTAAAAGACTGATGGTGGATACCGGGAGCTCGGCAGAAGTCTTATTCCTAAATGCTTTTGAGCAGATGGGGTTGGACAGGAGTCGACTCAGGCCATTGAGGGGTACTCTAGCAGGTTTTACAGGGCAGTCCCACCGAGCTGAGAGAGTCATCAACCTCCCACTGAAGCTGGAGGATAGGGGTAAGTGGGCATCGATGCAGGCCAACTTCATTGTAATGGATTGTAATTCAACTTACAACGGGATCTTGGGCCGGGTGGCCCTTAATCACTTCAGGGCCATCCCCTCAACATACCACCAGGCCTTGAAGTTCCTGACCCCTGCCGGGGTAGCCACCATTCGCGGAGCCCAGCTCTCAGTGCGGGAATGTTATGAAAACTCACTCCGACCCAAATATCAAATCGGTTGGGGACCAGATCTGCTCGAAGAAAAGAGAGATGCTAAGAGAGGAAGCCCGGCTGAGGACCTTCAGGAGGTGGAACTCTCCGACGAAACTAAGAGAGCCAAGATCGGGAGTGAACTATCTGCCAATCTCAAGAAAGGTATAAGCCAATTTCTTTTAAAGAATGAGCATGTATTTGCCTGGTCTGCCTCTGACATGACAGGAATTGACCCGAATGTGATTGAGCATCACCTGAATGCCGACCCGAATCACTATCCGGTAAAACAAAAGCGCCGACACTTTCATTATGATAAGCAACAAATCATAGTGGAAGAGGTGGATAAGTTGGTGGACGCCGACCACATAAAGGAAATACAGTACCCAACCTGGCTATCCAATGTGGTGCTGGTAACTAAGTCCTCGGGTGGATGGAGACTGTGTATTGATTTCACCGACCTCAACAAAGCTTGCCCCAAGGACTGCTTCCCCCTACCGCGGATTGACCAAATGGTGGACGCCATCTCCGGATTCGAGCTGCTCTCCTTTATGGATGCCTTCAAAGGTTATAATCAAATCAAGATGGCTCCCGGGGACAAGGAGAAGACCGCCTTCACCACCGATAAAGGACTCTACCACTATGAGATCATGCCTTTTGGCCTCAAGAATGCTGGAGCCATATACACTCGGATGGTGAACAAGGTCTTCAAAAATCAGATTGGCCGTAATATGGAAATCTATGTAGACGACATGTTGGTCAAGAGCAGGAGGGTGGAAGACCATGTAGCCGACCTGGCTGAGGCCTTCGCCATAATGGAGCACTTTGGGATAAAACTGAACCCGAAAAAGTGCGCATTCGGCGTCAAGGCAGGCAAGTTCCTGGGCTTTATGGTCACAGCCTGCGGAATAGAAGCCAACCCGGAGAAAGTCCAGGCGATACTAGACCTGGCGCCCCCGACTTGCGTGAAGGATGTCCAGGTGTTAGCAGGCAAAGTCGCAGCACTAAGCAGGTTCATGTCTAGGTCGGCTGATAAATGCGCTCCCCTATTCAAAATATTGAGGAACCCTAAGAACTTTGAATGGACTAAGGAATGCCAAAACGCCTTTCAAGAGTTGAAAATGTATCTAGCCTCGTCACCCCTGTTATCCCGACCTGAGGTGGGGGGGGAGCTAGTAATATACTTGGCATGCTCGGGAACAGCAGTGGCGGCGGCCCTTGTCCGAGAAGAAGGAAAGGAACAGAAGCCGGTCTATTATGTTAGTAAAACCTTGCAGGGAGCCGAGGAGAGATACTCCTCCTTGGAGAAACTCGCCCTCGCGCTTATCACGGCGGCTAGAAAGTTGAAGCCATACTTTGATGCTCATCCAGTTAAGGTCATGACTGATGCTCCGCTCAAGTCCATCATGCACAAGCCAGAGGCGTCGGGCAGGCTACTGAAATGGGCAGTTGAGCTGAGTCAATTCGACATCACCTACCAACCCAGGACAGCCATCAAAGCCCAAGCCATTGCGGACTTTGTTGTAGAATGCACTGGCCGAGCAGAGCATGACCCGGAGGATGTGTGGAAGGTCCATGTGGATGGGGCCTCAGGGAAATCCGGAAGTGGAGCTGGGGTGGTCCTCCTCAACCCAAACCGGCATGAGCACCAATACTCCCTCAAGTTCCCCTTCCCGGCGTCCAACAATGAAGCAGAGTACGAAGCAATGATTGCAGGGCTAAAAATTACAGCTCAGCTCGGGGCACAGACAATCGACCTAAGCACCGACTCTCAGTTGGTCTCTAGTCAGATATCGGGAGAGTTCGAAGCCAAGGACAGTGCTATGCTAGCCTACCTCAACAGAGTCAAGGATTTGACCTCGGCACTCAGAAGGTTCACAATACAGCAGATTCCCAGGGAAGAGAATATGAAGGCTGACGCCCTATCTAGGCTGGCCTTGGGCGAAAGCCGACCTGCCCTTGTCCACGTGGAAGAAGTAACTGAACCTAGTATCCAGTTGGGAGTACAGGCGGTAGCCGAGCTCAATTTAAATCCAGATTGGACCAAACCAATCATGGACTACTTGGAAAGGGGTACGACCCCAGAGGATGAAAAAGCTGCTCGGAAATTCATGAAGCAAGCCTCAAGGTTTGTCATAATCGCCGGACAACTCTATAAAAGAGCCTACACCTGGCCTCTTTTGAAATGTGTTGGACCCGAAGAAGGAAACTATGTACTCCGGGAGATTCATGAAGGGGTGTGTGGAAACCACTTAGGGGGTAAAGATTTAGCTCGAAAGGCATTAAGGCAAGGTTATTTCTGGCCAACCTTAGAACAAGATGCCAAAGAATATGTAAAAAAGTGCGACACCTGCCAGAGGTTCGCCAACGTGCAACGAAAGCCTGCTGTGGACCTCACAGTGATGATAAGCCCTTGGTCATTCTATCAGTGGGGTCTAGACATCATCGGCCCCTTGCCGACCAGTGTCGGCCAAAAGAAGCACGCCTTCGTGGCCGTAGACTACTTCACTAAATGGCCCGAGGCTGAAGGTGTTGCTAGAATAACAGAAAAGGCAGCTTGGGATTTCGTATGGAAAAATATCATTTGCCGATTTGGGGTGCCAAAGGTCATCATCACTGACCACGGCAAACAATTCGACAGTGCATACTTTCGAGGCAAATGTGCTGAGATTGGGATCGACCTCAGATTCTCGTCCGTTGCTCACCCTCAAAGTAATGGCCAAGTTGAAAGGACTAACCAAATCATTTTGCAGGGTCTGAAAACCAAGCTGGAGGAAGCAGAGGGCCAATGGGCATCAATTCTTCCAGAAGTGATGTGGGCTTAGCGGACCAACACCAGCTCGACGATGGGAGAATCGCCCTTCGAACTGACCTTCGGCACTCAAGCAGTGCTGCCAGTGGAGATCGGGTCTCCGACCAGTAGAACCCTCCACCATGACCCAGAAACCAACGGAGCACGGATGCGTGAAGAGCTCGACCTTGCTGAAGAGTTCCGAGCTAAAGCTCAAATCAGAATGCTGGCCAGCAAAGCTGTAATGAAAAGAGCCTTCTCCAAACAGGTCAAGCCTAAGCCTATTAAGGTCGGCGACCTCGTACTCAGGAAGGCCATCTTTTTGCCGCACTCCGTTAACAAGCTCTCTCCGACTTGGGAGGGACCCTACGAAGTCACGAAAGAAGTCCGACCTGGGACCTTCTACCTTCACGACAAAAATGAAAAAATGTTGAAAAACGCATAGCACGCAGAGCATCTGAAACGGTATTTTGTCTAAAAACGGCCCCGGGCAGGAATATTTTGTAAACGGCCCCGAGCCGAAATATTCTGTAAAGGCCCCCGACCAAAACATTACTTGTACAAGTTCAATGCAATGCAATTCTGTAAGCTAGCGCGAATGCCCGACCTGGGAACAGGTACACAAATCGGCGTAATGCCCGACTCGGGCCCAAGTGCTACAACTACAAAAATTACTCCAACTCGGATTAACACAGTGGCCACGCGTAATCACGAAGTAAACCAGCTCGGGTAAAATCAATGACAAATTGATTAAATTTGCCAGTTCGGATTGTGTTCCAACTCGGCGTATTCCGGCTTTAGGTCGGTATATTCATCAACATTAAAGTTGACCCATTTTGTAACGGACTGACGAGTTCGATTTGGTAACGATTATAAAATTGCCCCGATTATTTCGGCTCGGATTAAGATGGTAGAACGTTTACCACTTCCAGCTCGGTTCCTTAAAACTTAAGTTTGATTGGTCTATTAAGATTGGTCCGACCCCACTTACTTGAGTAAAAATTTGCGACAATAAAAATACGTGTACGCACTCAATTAAAACACAAATGAAGGAAAAACAAGTATTTCATCAAAATCGAAAGATAATTACAAAAGCCCAACTCGGGCAAGATTACAATAACCCTACTAGGGAAATACTTCAAAATCTATTTTTGCGCAGCGGCGGAGGTGGTGGCCTCAGCGTCATCCTCAACCTGGTCCAGGCACTGCTGGACAAACTCAGTGACCTCCTTGGCCTGGGTTATCAGGCCGGACGGAAGCTCAGGGATCTCCCAGAATTCTGGCGGCGGAACCTCCAAGATCTCGATGTAGTCGTTCTTGGAAGCTGAGAAAAAAGTCTTCGCTCTCTCCCGAGCTGTAACTTGACCTCGGAAGTAGAACTCCATTTCCGCGTACTTCGCCATGGCCCCGCCTTCCGTGGCCAACCAATCCACCGCCGCGTCGTTGGTCTTGAAGGCCTCCACTGCCTTCTCCCCTTGAACGCCGACCCACTCCACCAAATCCTTTAACTTATTCTCTGCCTCCCACTTCTCTCGCTTATAGCGGTCGACATCCTTGGCCGCGGCTTCGCGTCAGTCCTTTTCCAGGTCCAGCTCCTTCTTCAGGCGTTCGACCTCCGCCGAATCAGCCTTCTGCCTCTGAGCGGCCTCCTCCCTCACGGTCTGAAGCTCGGTTCGGGCATCAACATATCGTTGCTCGAGCTCGACGCAGTGAGTCTGGGCCTTGATAAAGAAGCTGGGGGCAGAGAGGATGTGGGACTCGGCCTGGTCAACAGAAAGTAAAACAATCAGCCGAGCTAAAAATACAACCTTAAACAGGAGATGGTTGAGGACTTACGGTGACTATGGCCGTCCCCAAGTCGAGCGAACGTCGCTCCGCGGGGACCGTTGCCAGCTTGGGGTCGCGCTCCACTTTGGACGCCTCCATAAAGTTTTTATCGGGAGGGCTCACCTCCGTTGCCTTGCCCTTCCCAGAGTGCTCGGGTCGAGGCCGCTTTCTGCTCTCAGGTCGGGATGAAGAGCGCTCGGGGATCGCTAGGCCCAGACTCGATTTCTTTGGCAAAAGGGACCCCGAAGCCCCTTTTGAAGAGACCTCGGGACCGACCTCCCGCCCTTGGCCGCTGGGACGCTGCCTTTGACCTTGGCCAGTACCGCCCAGTCCTGACCGAGCTGATGCATCGCCACTGACCTCGCTCTTCCTCCGCACTTGGGCATATGCAAGCTTCCTCATGTCCGCCATATCTGCAAAAAGTAGAGTAAAAAGGTAAAAATAAGCCGAAAACTCGCCTAAAAAAACTATTACACAGGACGGGGAGGTCGGACGCCAATCCTGCAAACTGACCCTCTTCTGTGCTAGACCTATCATCTCCATCCGGGTCGGGAATCAAGTGGGGATGATCCCTCGAAAGGTCGGGCTCCCGACCGAACAACTTGGAATCCCAGATTCGCTCCCATTTCAGCACGCTGTCAATATCTATCAGCATCCCGGGCGCGGGCTTGAGCACTGCAACTTCTCTAAGCTCTTCCTTCGAGAGTTTAGGGTCATCGTTAGCGGTCTTCCTCAGGCTCGGGAGCCAATCCAGCCTGCATCCAGGATTCACAGATGACTCCACCCAATAATAGTCATTATGCCAGCCTTTGTTAGAGGAGTGCCACTTGGTGAATATGGAGTTGCCGACCCGAGCTGCGAAGTGGAACCACCCTGGCTGCTTCGGGTTGGGTTTACACACGAAGAAATGTCTGAACCGGCGCAAGGTCGGCTCTACTCCCTTCTCCAAGCAGAACACGTAGAAGGCCACCATTATGGCCCAACCATTCGGTGACATCTGACTCGGGCTGAGCTCGAAATAGTTCAGAATTCCAATGATGAAGCCGGGGAGGGGGAGTTGGATGACGTCGAAGGCCAGATCATAAATGGTGTAGTGGTTGGCTGGGGGATAACACGCCGATTCCTGCCGACCTGGAACCTTCAACTTGTGATGCCGGTCAACCGACCAGTTCCTTAGCCTTGCGTTCGCCATCTGCACTGTAGAATGGCACTCGCGCTTGTAGCAGACAAACAGCTGCTCGATCCTCTTCCCTCGGATTGAAGAAGCGCTGGCTGAGGCCGAGCTCCGAGGTCGAACATCACTGACTGGGACAGCTTCGATCAGCTCAGTGCCAGAGACCCCGGCTAAGAACTCTTGAGGTATCTCGATGCCCTCCAGTCGATTCAGCGGCTCCTCGTCCTCCCCGTCATCAAATTCTCCCAGGTCGGCCAGAGGGTCTTCCTCTGCTTCCTCTCGCACCAATCTGACCCCAATAACTTGGCAGTCATCATCGCTCTCCTCGCGATTGGGTTTCCGAGCCGGCCCTGAGGACGAGCCGGTGCTCTCTCCGCCGCGGATCCTGTTCGAGGTAGATGCCGAGCTCGGCGGACTTTCATCTCCACCATAGGACCTTACTTCCATAGCCTGAGAATCTTCTGATTCCAACCTCCCCATCCTGTCTACAGCAAATATAAATGTACAGGAATGACTAAAGGGAGTCGGGTCGTACCTAATGCTCTTAACTGAGGAGTATGGCCGACTAAGCTGGGTCCGAGCTGAATTATCCTGAGAAGATTCTTTCCGAGCTAGTTGCGTCCGACCTGAATTCCTTGGGAAATTGAAAGCGAAGCGTGAAGTGAATCTCGGAGAATATGGCCCTATTTATAGGCGCCCCTGAAAGGCGCCTCGGGAAGACCAAACGTCACGTCTCGCCAGAACTGCCAGGTGACGTGGCAGCCATCCGCTGGGCATGCACCGCTGACGTGGCCATCCCTACTCTTTCGGGGTCGGGAACCTACAGCTCGGGATGAACTTCTACCTCTAGATCTCACCCTCTCGATCTCGACTTGGGGGGGGGGAATTGACGAGGGGTTCCTGAGCTGATCCAAGTGAGCCGACCATTCCGAGCTGAGATGGGCTAATCCGCGCTCCGTTGACAGCGCATTCAGCTCAATGTCCAACGTAGATGACTGACCCGACCCCGTTAACCCCGACCTCAGTTCCAGCTGTTCCGATGGGACATAAAGCACTGATGGGACATAAAGCTGCATCGCATTAAATGCTGTCAGACTCGAACTTAGTATAAATAAAGCTCCAATCTCTTCATTTAGGGGGATCTCGCTATTAAATGCTCTCAGCTACTTTACCAGCTCGGACATACTAATCATTCGCACGCTTGAGGGGAAAATCCGGGTCATCACCCCGCCTTTTCCTTACTTTCTTGTGCAGGTCCGATAGCCGACCAAGAAAGTACAGCTCGGAGGCGGACCTGAGAAGTCCAGCTCGGCTAAAGCAGCTCCCGAATTCGACTGTGAGACTTTCAACCTCGACACTACTGATTACGTTACTTAACCATCCGCCATTGGATATATTAAGCATGCCGTCAACGTTCATCTTGAGCCAGGCCTGATCAAACTCTTTATGAGATTCATAGTTGTATCGGTATAATGGTATTGCAGTTCAAGAATAGGTTCAAAGTCATATCATAGCATGTGTGATTATTCTCTGCCTCAATGCTATAACGACATGCTATATTATCAGACCTTATATGAATGTTAGAATTACAGTTTTGTATATAGAAATATAACCTCAATACAGAATTAAAGTGTAAGATCTGTTGGATCCTTTCTTTATGAACCTGTATCAAGATCTATTATTAAGATTCATGCAAGAAAATTTTTCGATTAATCACTTGCAACTAAAACTAATAGTTTTCCTGTCAGGCACAACGATAGTATTGATGCTGTTGTAATGGACTTCTCATCAACCTGTGAAGACAAAGAATTCTCAGGACTGGCTGTCATAATTTTAAGCTGCAGCTTCTGCTATTCATTCGCACGAAGCAGAGGATTCGAGCAAGCTTTTGTAAGCTGAGCACTTCAATAATTCTCATTATTGGGAAATATATATCTACATTTGTATAATCCCTTAATTGCGTTACATTTTTCGAAAATAATTGTTGCGCGTGTAATTGATGCAATACATTCAGCTATGCTTATATATTTGGTGGGATATTGGATCTCCAGACATTATTTTTTATTTTTTTTTGTAACTCTCCAGACATTCTTCAGAGTCTGTGGATTGCAATCTCCGTTTCTGCTACATAAAAACCTGGATCATATAAAGTTTTTATGGAACTAGTTACCTCGTACCAACAAATGAATGCGGGTAGAGATTTCATTCAAGCATGGATCTCTCTGATTCAGATGTTTTCTTCTCTGCCTGCCTCTGACTATATTACGCTTCCAGGACTCTGCACATCTTCAGCAGCCACCGGCGATTCAACGCTACACGGCCTTCTACTAATTACATCCTTTACTCCCTTACTCTGCACTTGATTAGTCCTCCTTATCATCTACATCTATTAAATCCTCTAACTGCTCTTGCTCTCCCTCTTCGGTCTTGTCCTGATCACTTGCATCGATCTCTTCATCTTCATCTCTGCTTTCACCTGCATTATGATCTCGGAGTTTTCTCACTTCATCCTCCAATTCGAGCGCTTCATCTAGTTCATCTACTCGAGGATTAAGGCCCTTCCTCCCTAATCTCAGTATTTCCTCTCCATTTAATCCTTTCGCGAAAACTTGTATCGAGTTCTCCTTCAATGCAACCTTCTTACCATACGATTGCTTGACGTGGTAAAGCATCCAAAAGCATATTGCAAGTACCACAAATAACTCAATCGCGTGCTTCAGTTTGAACCCTCTCGACCTCTTATTCCTCCTAGACGATCGCTTCAACATTGTCGATTTCCAGCTCCACTTCCATAAAATCTGCGTGAATGGATCAAGAACAAGATTGAAGAATGATCAGAATTGGCATGCTTAAAATTAGAAACAATGTAATAAAGAAAAGGAATCTTGACATCTAAGAGAAGCCAAATACTTAGTCCAATTTTAGTGTAAAAGTTAAGAACACATCAATAATGCATAAACACTATGTCATTCAAACATCATTTGCAGAAAGCAATATTGCTTTTACCATAACAAGAACCTTGAATAATTGTATTGAATATGTGATGTTTTCAGAGCTATCTATTGCTTTAAGAAAACCTTTTTAGCTGTTTCGGAGCCAGTGTGTTAGGTATCACTGGCTCTACACAGATAGCGAAATTTGGCCTTCTTAAGAAAACTTTTTCTGTAACTATCTTTATCTGAAAGAAAGGAAACGAGTCGAATAGTTTGGTGCAAATCCTTTCCACTATTTGATTAAAGCATGCCTCAAGAAACTCCTTCTATGTGTGAGGTTTGGAGAAAGGTAAGTAACTTGTATATTTTTAAGATGTTTCTCCGAGTATACATTTTTAAAACTTGTCGGGAGTCAAGATCTAATAATTTGGTAACATGATTAGATAATGACCTATTATAATTAAAAGTTCTAAATTCGATCAACGATTTCAGCCTCCATTGTTTATAAAAAAAAAATATTCATAAAATTTTTGCCATACTTATCCAGTAGTCATCATGGACTTCGCATCTAATCGACAAGATCCTCATTTTCCATTATTAAAATCCAGCAACTTAATATCAAGAAAGTAGTACTGCAAGAAAGCATACAATGTTAGAATATACATTTCTCTCACATAAGAAAATCAAAAATTTTGAAATTCTGAAGTTGCCTTATAAGATATTAGGCTACCCCACTTGACACCAATTAGTTTTAGGATCGAACTTCAGTTATCTTAACATGGTATTAGAGATAGGTTTTTGGTCCAGTCGTATTCATCCACGTGTGACCTATTTGTTTCGTTTCGATCTCGCTGACTCATTTCTCCTCAATGTCAACTCTCATTTCTCGGTTCTCTCCAGATCACACGTGAGAAAGGATGTTAGAATATACATTTCTTCCACCTACTCTACTTGGCACCAGTTGATTTTAGCATACAAAACCCATTTAACAACTGAACTATAGGAGCTAAGAGCTTAAACCAAAAACAAAAGCCCGAACCTTAATCTTTTCCCTAGTATAACAAGATTTCTTCTAGTCACAAGGTATTGTCCAATGGTAGTGTGGTAAAATTACTTAAGTCGCGAGTTCAACACTCCGCTTTGGAGTTCTGCCCTGACCCGGTGCATATATGGAAACGCACCGTTGCACCAGGGGTTTACTATTGGTGGTCGGATTTTATCGATTAATCTGATGACAGGGCTCTAACAATCATCCAAAAAAAAAACAACATTTCTTCTAAAAAGAGCAGGCAATAAGACAAACCTTTTGTACTCTACTTAACATAATTTCAAGAACATAGATAAGAACTTTACACATAAAAAGGAATATTGTAAAATAAGATATATAGATAAGCTTGGGAAGACAAAGTAATTATAACGACTCATGTTAAATTATTAATTTGCTAACATATTCAGTTTAATTCATAACTAGTTTAAAATATTGGGTGAAGTGCACAAAACTTCTTTATGCTTTTGTTGAGATGCACAGGACCCCCTTATATTTTTAAAAGTGTACAAGACCCCCCTATGATTTTCAAAACATATCACGGTTAGTCTTTCTGTAAAAAAAATCGTTAATTCTAACCGCAAGTGTATGACACATACCCATTTTACAACTAAGATTGTTCTTTTATCAATTTTGCAATAAAATATATTTATTCATTTACTAAAATACCCTTTTCACAAAAAATATTTTCTAAAAAATCAAACAGTCATCTTCTTCTCCCCAAAACACCCTCAGCCACCCCACCTCCTCGCCGTGGAACTTATCTAGTAGATGACTTCCTGCTAGATAATTAATAAGAATCTGATGATAGCTTACTTGTTCTCAATTTGACTAACTACACAAATTAGAAAAAATACAAATTCGTTGTTCTTTTCTTTTTTACTATCTTACATCACTTTCAAAAAATATTGTATCTTGTATTCTCTTGTTGGGGATCAAGATGTTAGAATGAAGACTATATAAACGAGAAGTAAGATAGAATATTTAACATACTTTAACAAAACCTACATCTACTGCAGGTATAAAAAAATTTCATTACGTTGATAAACTAATATACAAATACAAGCCACAATCTTAATATCTTTTAACACCTAAAACAAAAATTATACTAATAGTGAATAATACCACTTTAAAACCCCTTGGCAGAATCCTACAATTTCTTGCAAATCGAACATTCATGATATTACTTACCAATTCAATTGTCTATTTACAGGGTTATAGCTTGCCCCACAAAGAAAGAAAATAAATTTTTTTTTTTTTAAACAATAAAACAAAAAGAGAACAGATAGTTCATATTATACAAGTGACACACTCTATTTCTTAAGCTCGATCATATTCTTTTTCTTTGTCAAACGTAAGAGGCTGATAATGGAGTGCCGAAGAAAACTCAAAAAAGTGATGGGCATCCGCGCCACAACACACAAATTCACAATATCAAGCTTTTTCATCCTTTTTTATGCTAAGAAATAAACAATTGAAAGATATTTACTTTTTACAATATGTATGTATATATATATGCATCTATATATACGTATTATATAATATATATGTATGTATAGAAAGATGAACTTAGAAATATTTTAATATTTTTTGAAGATTATTGTGTAGAGATATATGTCTGTGTGTAATAAGTAAAAAGGAAAGGAAAAAAGAGAGAAAAAAAAATAGAGGTATTTATGTCTTTTATCATTTTTCGTCAACAAAATTAATGAAAAAATGAAGAGGGGGTAACCGTGATATGTTTTGAAAATCACAAGGGGATTTTGTGTACTTTTAAAAGTATAGGGAATTTCTGTGCACTTTAACAAAAGTATAAGAGAGTTTTACACACTTCACTCTAAAATATTTAATCTCATATTGATAATAAAAGAAATTTAAATCATTATAAATTGAATATAAATCTTTCACGGAACATAGAAGATTCTGTGTCCGAAAAATACCAGTGTGGCTGGCTGGCTGGCTGGCTGGCTGCTAGACCCCTTCAGACTTTAGAGGCCCGCAAAAATATGAAGCAGATGAGCTAAAGCTTCACTATAACATGTTTGTGTTCATGTCTGATACGTGAGGTGCTAAAGTTATGCTAGTGAGTGCATTAATTTCAGAGTCGAAGGTCGAGTTTGTTTATTGGCCCAGTAGTGCATTTCTAACGACCCAAAAATAAAAATAATGAGAAAACAGTTTGCTGCACAACTATCGGTTTTTTGCTTGAAAAGTACAGAAATGATAGGTTCACACTAGATCTTTCAGCAAATCTGATCTAATCAGATGTGATTTTCAACCACAGATGCAGTACGTTCCAGAAATTTTTGAATTATCGAACCTAGGTTTTTTCATAGAAGAGACTATAAAATTTATCTTTGCCCTGAATTTTCTTTTCGCTGTTTTTATTACAAAAAATTCACATTAAACACGATAATATTAAATTTACCTTAGGTTATTAACCTTGTATTATTATACCTAGTCTAACTTAAGTAGTTAAAGTTAAGATCTCGAGACCAAGATATCTCAAATTTAACACTTGCATGTGTAGACTCTCTTATTCATAATTAAGATTACATAACTTTTACCTCCATAATTTCTTTACCAATCAACACTAACAACCTAGAAGGATAATTTCGTTTTCAGTGAGCATTAACAACCTATGAGAATAGGTAGACCATTGATGGTGGAGTTATAGGTAGAAACGGCTAAAGATAACCATATTGGAGGCTAAGGTTTTTCTCTCCTCCTTAGCTAGGCAAGGGGATTATTAATAGGGATTCCCAACTTGAGGCGGTCCACTGTCGTATGGGGTCAAATTAATCCAAACCCAATCTCCTATCTAAGAATATAACCTAAGTCTTAGGCAAATTTTGACCGCTACAACGTGTATGTAAATTATTTATGTTCTTTGTGATTATTCAGTATTACTATATTGGGAGTTACTTATTCCAAAATAATTTCTTAATGTTGGATGGATTATGATTTTTGAGCTTATATGCTTTCGTTCTGGTTTCATCACTTGCAAATGTCCTACATTCATTAATTCTAAAAAATAAAAGAAAGAAAATATATACATATATACGCATGTATACAATATGTACTACTATATATATATGACCATCCTATTATACTCATAAGTGAATTGGTTTAATTTGAGTATCTTTAACTGCTTATTTACATAAATTTACACCATATATACAAATAGATTTATACGTACATTATTCTAGCTTTTGGCTCATGAGCTGTTAAATTAAGTATGATTTAATTTGGTTGAGCAAGAATAATTATGTGGGCTTGAATAAATAGAGGGCCCAAATGCTTAAGCTAGACTTGGGCCTAATCCAATTCTGTGCCTAGTCTAGACAACAATATAATAAGAGAAATAATATAATATCTTTAGTCCCAGTGTTTCTAACTCGAAAGCAAAATATAGCATATTGACAAAGGCTTAGGCCTCATTGTTGCACTATAAAAATGGGGAAAAAATATTCCTTTTAATCCATTTTACAAAAAAAAAAAAAAAAACCCAATGTTGAAAAAAATATGCTAGATGAATTAGTTGCTTTATATTCTCTATTGTTTTTTTTTTTTTTTTAAGAATAAAAAAAGAAAAAATATGTAAACTGGACAAAGAGTTCTTATAGTTCCTGATGAAACCATTTTTTTGGGCCCAAGTGGGGGAAGTAGTGCCCAATCCCACATAACAAGAAAGGTGCGATTGGCCCTCGAAAAGGAGGCGCTGACATTCTAGTTGGTGCTGGATGAGGGCTTGAAGAAGGCCATTGGAGTGGTCAGCACTAAGCTTAAAAAATTGGACCTTGGTGTACAGTGAATAGAGTAAGAGAGAAAACATATTTATGCCGGGATGGAGATGCCTCCTATTTATAAGTCTTGCGTAAGGATAGTTTTTTTTCTTCCGAGATAGTTGCATGCTGAGAATATTAAAACCATATTTGGTTTTTTAAAAATTTGTAAAATATAGGACAAAATAAGAATACAATGTTTGTCTAAGTATCCGATATCACACTTGTCGATATCACACTTGTTAATACTCAATTTCCATATTAGAGTACCTTTGAAATAATTTTCGCCAATCTTCTTTCGATAAAAAATAACACTTATTTTCCTTTTTACGTAGAGCTTAGAAGACGCGGGGCGCTCCTGTTGAACAAGAACAGCCGGGGCCAGGGGTTTCCTCATCCACCAAAATGTTTGTAGGCACTTGAGCTTCATTCAATCATCCAAACAGTTTGAATTATAATTTTTTTTTTCCTTCTCGAGGTAGAAGTGGATGCTGAATTCACCAGAAACAGAGAATTGAATAGGTAGACATTATTGACATATCAGGAGGCTTCGCAATATGATATCATATGATACGTGAAAGTTGGGTAACTGTGGCTTTTCATACTTTTATTCATTCGAGGAGAAAGCTTTTCTGATGGATTCTATCTCTTGTAAGATACAAAACCAATCTGCACAACATAGTTGATGCATACCAACCCATCTCGTCACATTTGACAATTCCATATCATATGAAGCCATTATAAAATTTTACATGAATTAACTTGTTGATTTTGCTTCAAAATATTTGATGTTAAAAACGTTTCTCTTTATATGATGTAGGCCAAAAACAAAAGATTTAGAGTTCATAAGGTTTTTAAGCCAAACCCTTAACTTGTTCATTTCTTAAATTAAAATCAGTTAGTAAATTAAACTTTTTAGGACCAATATCAGTAGATTTATATTTAACTAACCTCAACCATATAACCTTCAACTTCAAACAAAATAAAACATCAATCCCTATGCTTTCTTTTCTATTCTTTCTTACGAGAATACAAAATTCTCGAAATACCAATGGATTGCTGAGGCCACAGAAAATTTAATACAAGGGTACCATTTTAAGAAGAACCAAAAATCCTTTAATTTCCTTCAAGAGGAAGAAAAAAAAGGATAAAACAGAAAAGTATCTTTGTGGTGCTCAGTGAACTTTTTAACTTAATTAAAAAGATTAGTGCCATAGATTCAAACTGAATTCTCACTCTTTTCTAGGAAAGAAAATTTCATGCCCCAAATTATCTTTTAACAAAAATTTATATAATAAGACATAATGTACAAGTTATTCTAGGTGAATACTTGAAGAGAATTCTACAAAGCAAAAAATAAAATAAAATTTGCTAATATAAATGATCATATATAGACAATTGAAGAAGTTATTTTCAAGGATTGAAAATGAAGTTGCCACATTTACACTTCCAACGCATAGGTTTATAGTTGGAGATATCATCCCCTCTGGAATATGCTATACTTGGGGTTGCATAAAACTGGTGGGCAGTGCTTTCTTGTTGGTGTTTGATGCTGGGAACAATGGGGACTTGAATTGCCTTGCAGTGGCCACAAGAAGAACATCTTCTTTCACATCTTGGTGGGCTTGATCCTATCAAAGATCTCACCATCATTACCTTCTCTTCATAATTCCGTTTCTGTAAATATCACATGCACAACAAATCAATCACCAGCTTCTTCGTTTTTTTTTCTTTTTTTCTTTTCAGAATCACACGCTAATGCATTTTTTATTTATTGTACTCCTAAAATTATTACAAAAAAGTTAAAAATTCGTCACAAAGAACTATATGGTTTTCTAACCATTGTATATAATCTCGTTCCAAATTCTCTACCGCAACATTTTCTTGTAAATAATAAGCAATAGTTTTAAAAACTATTGTAATTAGACTATAATTTTAAAACTATTGCGAAACAGTAATTTAATTACCAATAATAAACAAAAAATAATAAAAAGATATTTAATAGTCAATTAATAAGACCATTATAAAAAAAAAAAATTAATTTATACAACGATTAAAAAAATCGTTGCAGTAAGACACCTCCTGTAGTGGTTTTTTTATTTCTCAATTGGAGTTTTACAAAAAAAAAAATGTTGTAATCACCTTTAAAAAAAAAAAAAAATCCCTAACTTAATAAGGTTAACATGTTCAACATAGTAAATCACAATAATGACCCTTTTAACAACCCTGAGAAGCCTTGACCAGCTTGGTCATTGGGCTACCTGCATGAAGCATGTAGTGATGAATTTTCAATTCAAAAATGGTATATAACTTTACATGAAGCACAAGGTCACCATACTTCTATGATTCGATTACAGTCACAACTTAACTATTTAGATTATCACCCAATTTCGATGTATCCATTTTTAAGAACTTCACAAGGTTCAATGCGGTCAGGTTGGCCAGCATTTCCTGCTGCCATATTGTCAAGTCTCTTCCGTTGAATTTTTCAGGCCTCTAGCCAAATCCAACAGGAGTCAACGCAATAAATGGTAATGCAAATGCAATAGACACACATGGTCTTTTCCCATTGGATCCGGATTCTCTCCTAGTCACTATTGTCTCTTAGTGACTAAGAAGTAAATTGTGGAGCGTTGAATTGAAATGGAAGTATTTGAGTCGTTCTTCTTGAAAATATATCTAGTAATTTTAAAATGAAGATTGTTTGCCTTTTTTTATCTTTTCTTTTGTTTCCTTTTCAATCAAAATTAATTAAAATAAAAACTTTCTCTCATTTTTGTATAATTAATTAAATTAATTAAAGATTAAAGTAATATTTTTATATGCTTTGTGAATAGTCCAGGGGTATGATTTACGAGTTCTTTGTCTATCTTGATTAGAGTTGTACAAATTGCTTATTATCTTTTATCCTTTATTAGGGCAGCATGATATTGATGTAATATTTTTATGCCACTGAAGCTTCAACTTCTTCAAATAATTTCTATTGTCAAAATCAAAGATTATGCAACAAGTTTGAATGTAAGGAACGACATCTAAAATATAGTTGTTCTTCATATAATTCATTCTACCAATTGCACCAATGTATGAATATAAAAATGATAAGATGCTCTGTAAGTGAGCTATTAAGGACAATTAGATAAATAGACTTATGGTTGTTCAAACAAGAAGAAAAACAAGGACTTAGGCTCCCAACTGAGGATTAGAGCTCTTTTGGGTTGCTTTTTGTTAAGTGTTGCCACAATAGCCTGTAAACAGAAGAAATGAATGAATGAATAAGAGCAGCAAAAATAAGACATAGGAAATGGTTTAAAATAGATCCTTGAATTCAAGAATTAATCTATAAGGCCAAAAACTGAAAAATTCATCCATTGAATAAATAAATAAACAAAAAAAACTAGTGAGAAAATTAATATAATTTACACTGGATCCAACCAATTCACACCTAGTAGTCCAAGTCGAAATTGTCAGAATTTAAGTCGAAGGCCTATCACAAGCATAAAATTATAATGTTAAAATGTGAAGCTGAAATATGAATAATGTTATAGATAAAATTCAAACGCATTGGCCATGCTAAAATACAAATAAGTAAAACGTAAGTTACAAAATAAATAGAATGTACATATATAAGCATTTTACAACACAAAGAAAAAAAACTGAAAAATTCATCCATGACATAAGCGAGAAAATTTTGCTATTCACAAAGCATATAAAAATATTACTTTAATCTTTAATTAATTTAATTAATTATACAAAAATGAGAGAAAGTTTTTACTTTAATTAATTTTGATTGAAAATGAAACAAAGGAAAAAATAAAAAAGGCAAGCAATCTTCATTTTAAAATTACTAGATATATTTTTAAGAAGAACGGCTCAGATACTTCTATTTCAATCCAATGCTCCACAATTTACCTCCTAATCACTAAGAGACAATAGTGACTAGGAGAGGATCCGAATCCTTTTCGATTACCTGTCATGGTTATGTCATCTTTTTTAGATCTTGCAATAGATCCACCTTCAGCTAAAGGTCCAACTCCAATTACGGGAACATCCTCATTTTCAGCTAAGAATATGTTCTCATTTTTAGTTTTAAATCCAGTATATCCAAATACGGGTATATCTCCATTTATGAATCCCTCATTAAATCCATTTTCAATCATAAGTACTTGCTAGTTAGGTCCAAGGTTCACGTTTCCTCCAGAAGTCATGGTCAAATCTTTCTTTTGTATTAAGTTCGAAAACAATTAACGAATTTCAAAATGGACAAAATTAGAATAGCCAGTTCAATCCAATAAATCCACAAATAGGAATACTATTTACACAAACCAAATTTATCCTTTTACTTGTATATTAAACAACAACAAACTGATTGCTTATTTGAATTATTATAAGACAGAGCAACTTATAATATATTATAGTATCACTTATATTACAAAATATTACAACATAACAAAAATGCCTGCAAAGTAAGACACATAATGAATGGACAACATAATTCACGAATTAATCGCGTGCAAAGTTAATTGACTATTTTGTGGAAAAACAAAAATACCTTAAGATCATACACCAGTAAAAAGAAAAGAATCAACTCCAATGAGCACAACTTCTAATATAATATAATAAATTTAAAATCCATAAAATAACAACTATTATATTCATACAATACATGCAGTTCACTGTTAAGATTATTATATAAAATATGCAACAACAACAAACAAGTTAATAATCTCATATGAACATAAGGTATGCAAATATTATATTATATAAACAATGCAAGCAGTGGACAAAATTTAAAGCACCCCTTCGATAGGAATTTTAAAGTCTTAAGATTGTAAGAAAGATGCACTGCGTTGCATTTGTGTAAATAAAATAAAATTGGAATTCAAATAGAAATAGGATACTGCATTGCACTTGTGTAGATAAAATAAAATTGGAATTCAAATTACTATATAAAATATTGAAAGGTAATTCATTATTCAATTGAATAGAATGTGAATTACAATTAAAATAAAGGACATAAATGCAAACTAAATTATCGAGACTCAAGGTAGATTCGATGTCTTTAAGATTTTAACGCTCCGCTACAGTGCTGATGGTTGAACAACGCAAGTCTCTCAAGATACAACGATATTACTTCTCGTGATAAGAGTACATCAAATTACAAAAACTTGCAAAGCAAAAATTGGCTCAACTCTCTCTTTATGACACTAAAATGCGAAAATTCTGGAACAGGAAATTGCTTGGCTACTTCTTCTCCCATTTGTGATCAAAGAGGAAGATTATTTATACTACAACAATGCAAACCAAAACCGCCCAACCTTAAATTTCCTTCGATAGGGGAAATGATTGCTATAATTATATGTGCCATCATTGCACCATAAAAGTCATTATAGCCACCATATCAATTGCATAAAAAACGTGCATAGTCACTATATAATGTTTGCATCAGAAACGTTTTTGCCATAGAAGTGAACGTTAACTATTGACATTAAAGCTCAAAATGCACGCAAAGGATGAGAAACGCTGAATAATGACCTCCCTAATTCTGGTCATTAAACTTGGTAACAGTCAAAATAAAGCCATTGTTATGACTCTATTTCCTTGATATGGGAAAAAACCCACTTTACCACACTTTTGTAAATTTCTCATTCACAATTCTAACAAATATAACAGTAGTTGCCATCGCCGCGGGTATTGCTTCACTACAATAATTTTTTTTTAAATGCAAAGAGAGTTGTATTCATGTAAATATTCAAACTGGTGTGATGTGGCAAAAGAAGTGGATGCGGACTGTAATATTATAACGTTATGATATAAGTTTATAGAAGGAAAATGATGTCTACACTCAATAGTTTAGATCATTTTTCCACATGTTCACTTTACTACCATTGATATTTTTTTATAACATCATAATGTTATAGTGGAATGGTTTGAATTAACTTAATCTCATATGCAGCAATAAGTCCAGACTTGAACCAAAAGTTAGAATACTCTTACAAATCATTAAATTAGTGGAAACCTTAAGATGGTCCGGCCTTTACTCTCTCCACTCTTTAAAGCACCATTACCTTGATTCTCTTCACAATTTTCACCATCAACACTTGTACCATAAATGGTCTCTCTCTACTTCTCTCTGATCCTCCAACTTTTCTGAACTACTGTGAATTGTTAGTGGCACGTACGTATAAAATAAATGTATCTCGAAACTCTGAGACCGACATCTTAATTATAGATTCGATGGAATCTACAATGTACATGTAGAATTTTCTTCCATCCATTTGCATCAAAAGAGCCGCAAGGGATAAGACAAGCAGTACAATAAAATTGTGACACATGGCAATGTGTAGAAAATGTGCAGTAATTAGTGTAAACCAAATTGTCCAATGTACCCTTTAGTTAGTCATAATATTATATAGATAAAATAATATTGTATAAAGACAAAAATAATAAGGAGATGACCAAAAGGGACAAATAATAAAAAAAAGTACTAGCATTGCAAAAGGCCAAAATAGTCCTAGTTATGCGAAATTGATAAAGGGTGTTCCGACTAATAAAAAAAGGAGAGTGTGAGAAAAGACAAAGTTAGCCTTTTTGTATAAAAAATTACTAAAATGTGTTCAGAATTGTGCCTATTTGTGATATCTTCTTAATATATCCATACACAAAATATAACAATATATGTTTGGTCTTAGGCCTCCTTTTAAAAAAAAAAGTCTAAATTCGAAATTTGGCATGTTATAAAATTAATTATATAATATTATAGTTCAAGTACTTTTGTTATATTTAATTAGACATTTAAAAGAAAATAAAGATGAACAATTTCATGATATATACGTCACATAGACAACCATTACATTCTTTGTGTATTGGCTCATCGTCATCATCCAAAAGCCAACCCTCCATATAAACTAAAACCAAATTAATATATCCTATGATCGGGGATAACTTTTTGTTACTAATATCCTTACTCCTAATGATAGAATCTATAAATGGTGTTCTAAGGACTTTTTGTACGTAATGACCATCTTACACAATTCATGTCACGTCCTGAGTCCAGAACCCCAGACCCGCAAGTGCGACTAGTGTTGTATGCATAAGAAACAACTAATTGGGATTCTTTTCTATTGGCCCAAAATGATTAACCTAAGTTATTCCTTATATCCGCAATACCAACTTATAAACCCTACAATCACACTATATTCTACCGATGTGGGATAGTATCTTAGGAAATGAGAAAAATGAACAATATGCAATCGGAATAGTATTTTTAGTAATCGAGTGTTCATATACCGTTGATTCACATATGGTTAAATGGCCGGTGAAGTTTTATATACCATAAAATTTGAATATGGTTAATGGTTAGCGAAGTGGGTTGACATATAGCATTCCTCATATCATATTTTAACTAAAGTAGTACGAATAAACTATCTTAAGAAAAAAAAAAAAAAAAGAGAAAGCGAAGAATTTAAAATTAAGATAGTACTTATAGGAAATGTAATAGTACTTACAGTAATTGAACCTTCATATATCGTAAATGCAGAGATATAGTTAAATAAGTAATGAAAATGGTTAAAGAAGCCATTTAACACTACATATAATATACAAAGTGGGTCCTAACATGTTATAATAGTAAATTCATAGGTAAAAATTAAAGTAGCACGAATAAACTATCTCAAGAAAGAAAAAAAAAAAAAAGAGAAAGCGAAGAATTTCTAATTGAGATAGTACTTATAGTAATTGAAATAGTACTTACAGTAATTGAATCTTTATATCGTAAATGCGGAAATATGGTTAAATAAATAATGAACATGGTTAAAGAAGCCATTTAGCACTACATATAATATATAAAGTGGGTCCTAACAGGTTATAATAATAAATTTATAGATAAAAATTAAATGTTATTGATAAGGATATTTTAGTCATTGTGCAATCCAAAAAGTTAAAGAAGATATTTCGATATTACATATAATATTTAGTGGGTCCTGTATGTATTTAATAAAACAAAGGACAACATGGTCATTACATATAATAATTAATTTTTTTCTTGTTTAATTTGAGTGGACATCAATGGCTCAGATTCAAAATTGGAAATTAATGGTCAATATCACTTGCGGCCAAATTAATGCATATGGATGCAAGACTAAACCTGTAGATGTTTCAATTAATCTTAGGCAACTAAACTAATATAATCTTCCTGTCAGGCACAACCATGGTATTGATGCTGTTGCAATGGAATTCTCACCAACCTGTCAAGACCAAGAATTCTTAGGAGTTAGGACTGGGTGTTATAAGCTGCTGCTAGCTTCTGCTATTCGTCTCCACGAAGCAGAGGATTTAAGCCATTTCTCTAACTCGTGGGGAAGTTTGAAATAATGCCATAATATGATGGGGGAAAATGGCGCCTTTCCCCATAGTTTTTATGTGATTTCGTTCTGATTTTGATTACTTGTAGTCTACATCCATGGATTCATTCAGAAAACACACAAAAAAAATGATATATTGCTATTCAAAATGTTAAGAATCATGAGGTTTTAACCAATTCATATTATGAACAGTCCAGAATGCTATATTGTGGTTTTGGAGCTTAAGATTTTTATATGCAAGACAAAAATACATTTGTGACACCCTTTTATGTGTGATCCGATTTGAAATAACAACTTTAAATACAAGAGCTGACATTGAAGTAAGCGACGTAGTGAGTTTAGAGATGGGATACATGTGGATGTACAATCTTATACTAATTGATAAATTAAGAGGGTTTCCCGGGATTTTTTCAAATAGGATCAAGTAGTGGGTGTTATATTATACGATTGTCTCATATGAAAAAATCACAAACTCTGAAACCACTATATAAGTTCTTGAAGAACTCATCCTTCAAATCCTAATTTTTAAGATTGAACCACATAATTTTTAACTAAGTGTCAGATCGCGCTCGTAAACTCAATAGTATACCATTCATTGTTCTGACTAATGTTATGTGCTCCCTCTTAATTTTTTACTTTTATTTTTGAATTCAAGGAATACCTAAGTCATTGTATATCACTTAAAATATTATATACAAGAATTGATCTTGAGATCATTTACACTTAAAATAAGAATCATACCACTAGACCAAATGAATGGTCAATGTTCTAATATTAAATTTTGTGTTCAACATCATTTCGTTTTGGTGCCATTTAAAAGTAGAACTTCTTGAGGTTGGTTGGCTGGCGTGCTAGAGGTGAAACATCGTCGTGTAATATTGAAGGGAAATATAATAAGTAGAACATTGTTAGTTAATTGTTTGGGTGGCACTCCAGACAGGAACTACATGAATGGACATAAATAGAAAACTGGCACAAATTTAGAATCTTTATACCAATCGCATATGATGTCCCAACAATCTTGCCTGTAATCGCTGTCTTCTTCTAATATCAAATTTTATGTTCAACATGTTTACCTTTTGGTGTCGTTGAAAAGTACGAAGTTTAACATCTTTAGGTAGGTGTGGACTCTACTTGTTTAATGCATGACAAATATAATAAGTATAATTTTGAAGTAGAAGAGTCCATGTTCTTGCAAAATAATTAATCACCCACTTGGTATCGAATACAATAAATGAATAGAGTAAATCATTTTTTAACATTTTAAAATTTTAAATTATATGATAATTTAATATAGTATTAGAGTATATCTTACCAAATCGTCTTAGGTTCAAGTCCCGCTGTCACTTATTTAAATATAAAAAATTGTTCATATATAAAGTTCAAAAACGAATATCTTCAACGAATGTATTGAAGACTATTATAAATATAATAAACAAACGCCCGTAAAGATAATAAATAAATATAATAAAATCGTAAACTAACAACTTAATCTTTTAGATGAAATGATATTTTTATTTCTTGAATAGAATTTAGCTATAAGTTCTCAGCGAAATTTTGATGCGTGCTTCAGAAGAGCTATAGTGAAGTAAGCACAGACAGAAGCCAAAAATGAAGTTCTTGAAATGGTGGTTAATAATAGTAGGTCTATTTCGTGTTAGTAAGATATATCAAGCATTCTTCGATGTTCCGGCTTTCCATCGCTCCTTTTACAGCAGCACCACTTGTATGTTTATTCATTCTTCTAACTTCTCCTACTTAATATGAATATATATGTATCACTTGTGCTAGTTTAATTAACTATAAGTCATTTATTCAGATTATGTTTAACATTAATTCCTGTTATTGCATAAAATTTTGTAAGATCTCATCTAGGAGCAGATTCAAGAATTCTTCTCGGTGAGAGTTACAACATATAATTTGTCAATTATATAAGTACATTTTTTTTTAATGGGGGTTAATTAATTTTTTTAATTAAAAATACATATAAATTTATTTATGTTTATAAAAAATACATAAAATTTTAACGTTCTTATGGGCTATTGAAGGCTGCAGCCCCCATTAGCACTTATGTAGATCCGCTTCTGATCTCACCTAACCAAGCGATTACAAACATGGTCTTGAAACTGTAATACAGTCATATATGTTATTAGACGTACTTTTTTTTTTTTTTTTTTCTGGTTTTCAATGTGATATATCACGCAGTTATTTTAACAAAATAAAAATATTGAAAATCACGTTTAAACAAACATTACTGATCGTAATGTCAGTTGCCAAGCACCATCTAGATTTTTTTGGGTTTGATTGCAAAACTATGTATGGAGTTTCAATAGGTATAAAAACATGTAGGCACTTTTATTTGAAATAAAGTTTTGGATTATTTTTTGTCATAACTAAGTAGTGGATTCATAGAAATTTCACACAGTAAAGTTTATCAGATCTTATCAATTGTTAAAATTCTTTTCTAGAATAAATCATGAATCTTTTAGAATATTATTAAAGATCCTATCAATAACTTATAATAGCTTGCCAAACAAAGGCTAAGAGAAAAAGAAAAGCACAAGTATGACTGGCATCTACAATTTGGATTAAAAAAACCATAGACTTGGGGTAATTTTCCGAAGAAAAAACTACTCGAATGAGATCTATTTATAGAATTTTAGTGATATTATTATTTAGTGTTAAGATAACTGGGGTTCCATCCTAAAATCAATTGATGTTAAGTGGAGTAGTTTGGAATTTTATAAGGTTCCGATGTAAAACAAATGTATATTCTAACAGTTAGAGTTGAGTTCACTTGTAATGCACAAAATGTATTATCTGATTGCATATTGTAGTGACTGATGTTCATTCGAGGAGCGTTGGAGATTTCACGCTGTTGGGCTGCAGTCTTTGTTTTCTTTGTGCTTTTAACCTCGACAACAAGCTTCTGTATTTGGCAACCTTTTTATCCTTCTTCTTCCCCGCTTGCCATTTCCTCGCCGAATTCTTGGTCTATCATACCATGACGGTTGAGAATATTACACTAGTTGGCATCGTCGCAGGTACCATGCTTCCTTTTTACTACACCATTTTGATTTATAGATGATTCCTTTATGATTATTTCCTCGTCACATTATTTGATTACCATAGTAAATAAGTTGTATATTTAGATTTAGTTATAGTTTTGGCACGATATCTATTGAAATCATATAATTTAGATTTTCTTTTTTTTTTTATCCGACAATCATATTTAGATTTAAGTCTAGTAGATTGTTAAATTTTTTAGCTCGATAGTAAGCGCTTGGGTGCCATATTTTATTTTACATGATATCTAGTAGCTTACTGCTTATCTATGAAAGAGACTCAAATACAGAATTTCTTTACAGATACGATGTAGTAAAAGTAGGTTGATTCTTTTTAAATTTAAAGAGGAAATACCTTCTTATCAAGGTGCATTTGTTTGCAGGAAAATAATTTGATACGAGAAAATATTTATCTTGAAAATATATTATTTTTTGGTATTTAGTTTCACACTAAAAAACTTTTTCTCAAGTTTGGTTAGATAAAAAAATATATATATTTTCAATGAGCGATTTTTATAAACACACATACATACATTTGTATATATATATATATATATATGTATTCCTATTAGTTTAAGATTGTGATGGATGGGGTGGCTAGGAGCAGTGGCGGACCCAGGCCCCCGGAGTTAGGGGGTGCCTGTAATGTACACTTGGGTCAAGAGTTAATAACTAGAGATTTGAAAAATCATATATGCATAAACTATTTAAGCAACATTATAGTAATGATGAAGAAATAAACATTAACGCACATAACAATTATAAACATATAAGCACTAAAACATATATGAAATTTTTGTAAATAGAAAAAGTACCTCTTATAATTGTCATCGGCATGATTTCATATTTTGAAATCATTCACTAAACAATCATAAATAATCATTTCACTCTTTTAGCTCAGCAAAAAAAAAAAAAAAAACCTTAGCTTGGTGGGAATGCAGAAACCCGAATGAAGAAGGTGATGAATGTTCCTTTTTTGCTTTTTTGATTTTGGATGAACAGTTTACTTTTGGTAAAGTTAAAAATTTTTATGCCTTTGATACGGTACAACTAGCAAGGCAATAACAATAATATCTGTTTTTTTTTTTTTTTCCTTTTACTTAGCCAAAAAAAAAAGTAATATTTGTTTTTTTTTATAATTGAAAATTAAAAATATACCCCTTACTTAGTGAGGTGCACATGCACCCCTTGGTGCACAGGTACGTCCGTCGCTGGGTAGGGGGTGGGGTGGAGTGTAGAGTGAGAAATATTTTCATCATCTAAAAAAAATGAAAATAGTTTACACTTCTCATAACTATATTTTTACATTGATTGAATCTATTTTATAATTGACTTATATTACAGTGTTAGTAAATACCAAAAAATTCAAAAAAAATATTTTACAGCACACAAACGGAGTTTTGGTTTTTATCAAAAAAAATTACCAATTGATGTTACCTTAATTATTTGCTTTTCAATACACAGGCCCCCAAATACTTAAAAGAGCAAGCCTCTACTTTCAGTGTCTATTTTGATAAAAGGTTTTTGGTAAATTTCATTGCTATGGCGTAGACTATTCACTTATGGTCCCATTTCAGAATGCAAGAGGAAATGAGATTTATCATATGCCAATAGAATTTTACTTGGACTTTACCTTAATGGAACTGCATGGTGGTTTTGTAAATATGCAAAAGGTGCAATCTTTTCAATAGTTGTCTTCACATTATGACTACAAGATTACGTTACTCACCCATCTGCCATTGGAAGTATGGCTTTTCATCCGACTTGCATGTATTAAGTATGCCGCCAATGTTCATCCTAAGTCAGGATCAAACTCTTCATTAGATTCATAGTTGCATTACTTATAACTTTCCTGTAGAATGATATTGCAGTTAAAAAATAGGTGCAAAGTCATATCATTGCATATGTGATTGATCTCTGCCTCAATGCCTTAACGACATGCTCTATTATCAGACCTTATATATGAATGTTGGAATTGCAGAATTCAAGTATAAGAGCTGTTGAATCCTTTATTTCGAACATGTATCAAGGCTGTATTATTAAGATTCATGCTAGAAAAATTTTCAATTAATCACTTGCAACTAAAACTAATAATTTTCCTGTCAGGCACAACAATAGTATTGATGCTGTTGCAATGGAATTCTCATCAACCTGTCAAGACTAAGAATTCTTAGGACTGGCTGTTATAATTATAAGCTGCATTGTCTGCTATTCGTTCGCGCGAAGCAGAGGATTTGAGCAAGCTTTTGTAACCTGAGCACTTCAATAATTCTCATGATTGGGAAACATATATCTACATTTGTATGATCCCTTAATTAGGTTACAATTTTCAAAAATAATTGTTGCGCGTGTAATTGATGCAATACATTCAGCTATGCTTATACATTGGGTGGGATATTGGATCTCCAGACATTCTTCAGAGTCTGTGAATTGCAATCTCAGTTTCTGCTACATAAAACCATGGATCATATAAAGTTTTTATGGAACTAGTTACCTCGTACCAACAAATGATTGCTGGTCGAGATTTCATTCGAGCATGGATCTCTCTGATTCAGATGTGTTCTTCTCTGCCTGCCTCTGACTATATTACCCTTCCAGGACTCTGCAACATCTTCAGCAGCCACGGGCGATTGAACGCCATACGGCCTTCTGCCCTTACTCTGCACTTGAATACTTGATTAGTCCTCCTTATCATCTACATCTATTAAATCCTCTAACTGCTCTTGCTCTCCCTCTTCGGTCTTGTCCTGATCACTTGCATCTATCTCTTCATCTTCATCTCTGCTTTCACCTCCATTATGATCTCGGAGTTTTCTCTCTTCATCCTCCAATTCGAGCTCTTCATCTAGTTCATCTACTCGAGGATTAAGGCCCTTCCTCCCTAATCTCAGTATTTCCTCTCCATCTAATCCTTCAGCGAAAACTTGTATCGAGTTCTCCTTCAATGCAACCTTCTTACCATACGATTGCTTGACGTGGTAAAGCATCCAAAAGCATATTGAAAGTACCACAAATAACTCAATCGCGTGCTTCAGTTTGAACCCTCTCGACCTCTGATTCTTACTAGACGATCGCTTCAGCATTGTCGATTTCCAGCTCCACCTCCATAAAATCTGTGTAAATGGATCAAGAACAAGTTATAACAATGATCAGAATTGGCATGCTAAAAATTAGAAACAATGTTATAAAGAAAAGCAATCTTGACATCTAAGAGAAGCCAAATACTTCTTCCAATTTTAGTGTAAAAGTTAAGAACACATCAATAATGCATAAACACCATGTCATTCACACATCATTTGCAGAAAGCAATATTGCTTTTACCATAACAAGAACCTCGAATAATTGTATTGAATATGTGATGTTTTCAGAGCTATCTATTGCTTTAAGAAAACCTTTTTAGCTGTCTCGGAGCCAGTGTGTTAGGTATCACTGGCTCTATACAGATAGCGAAATTTGGCCTTCTTAAGAAAACTTTTTCTGTAACTATCTTTAGTTGAAAGAAAGGAAACAAGTCGAATAGTTTGGTGGAAATCCTAATCCACTATTTGATTAAAGCATGGCTCAAGAAACTCCCACTACGTGTGAGATTTGGAAAAAGGTTAGTAACTTGTATATTCTTAAGATGTTTCCACGAGTATACATTTTTAAAAGTTGTCAGAAGTCGAGACCTAAGAGTTGGGTGAAATAGTTAAATAATGACCAGTTATAATTAGAGATTCTGAATTCGATCAACGACTTCGGACTCTATTGTTATAAAAAAAATTGTCATAAAATTTTTGCCATACTTATCCAGTAGTCATCATGGACTTCGCATCTAATCGACAAGATCCTCATTTTCCATTATTAAAACCCAGCTACTTAATATCAAGAAAGTAGTACTGCAGGAAAGCATACAAAACTCATTTAACAACTGAACTATAGGAGCTAAGAGCTTAAACCTAAAACAAAAGCCCGAACCTTAATATTTTTCCTAGTATAACAAGATATCTTCTAGTCTTAGGGCATGATCTAACGATAGTAGGGTGAAATTGCTCATGCGAGGTTACAAATTTAATACTCCCCAATGCTTTATAATTTCGCCATTGATCAACTTGGTGAATGTGTGGAGTGTATGTGTAGGGACGCGCCACTACACTAAGGTTTTACCATTGGTGGTCGGGTTTCACTTGCTAATCTGGTGGTCGGACTCCGCCGACTAATTAGGTAGTCAGACTCTACTAATTAAATTCTTACATCATTCAAAAAAAAAATTTCTTCTAAAAAGAGCAGGCAATAAGACAAACCATATGTACTTAATTTAACACAATTTCAAGAACATAGGTAAGAACTTTACACATAAAAAGGAATGTAAAATAAGATAGATAAGCTTGGGAAGACAAAGTTATAACTACTCATGTTTAGCTATTAACCTGCTAACACATTTAGTTTAATTTATAGATGGTTTAAAATGTTTAAATTTGTGTTAATAGTATAAAAGAATTCAAGTAATTATAAGCTGAATAGAGAACTAATACGAGATTGAGTATCACAAAAATACCAGTGTGGCTGGCTGCTGGCTGCTGGCTGCTGGCTGCTAGACTACTTCAGAATTTAGAGGCCTGCTAAACTATGAATTAAGCAGACGAGCTAAAGCTTCCTATAACACGTTTGTGTTCATGTCTATATATAGATATATATAGATATATATATATGTCAGGGTCAAAAGTAGACTCCATGGTATGAATACAGTACGTTACAAGTGAGTGCATTAATTTCAGAGTCGAAGGTGGAGTTTGTTTATTGGCCCAGTAGTGCATGTCTAACGGCCCAAAACAATGCAAAAACAGTTTGCTGCACAACAATTGGTTTTTTTGCTTGAAAAGTATAGAAATGATAGGTTTTTTTTTTGGTCGAAAGAAATGATAGGTTCACACTAGATCTTTCGGCAAATCTAATCTAATCAGATGTGATTTCAACCACAGATGCAATACGCTCAGAAAGTTTTGAATTATCGAACCTAGGGTTTTCATAGAAGTGACTTTATAAAATTTGTGTTTGCCCCGAACTTTCTTTTCATTATTTTTATGACAAAAAGCTCACATTAGACACAATAATACTAAATTATTATATATTTTAAGAGAACAACCGTTATGTCACATGTCAGCAAAAGAGCATTCTTGATTTATTAATATGATATATATTGAATTAAATTAAATTATAAATACCTCTTCATTTATTAAATTAAATTATAACGTAAATTTGTATCCTATGTATATTAGAACTCTATCTTATCTTCATTTAAATTATTTTAATTGTATTGATAGAAATTATCACTTTATACACGTTTCAAAAGAGTTAAATAAATAAAATCAGGTTTCTAAAGTTTTTTTCTTATCTTGTTGTAGGCATTCAGAAAATGAGGTTATGTTTTCTTTAAAATCACGCATAATATCGATTTTTCGAGTTGACTGTGTCTTTAAACTACATCTGCCTCTTACATGAGTTCTTTTACTAGTTTTTCGTTGAAATGTTATTATTTTAAATTATGTGTGAATGGTGTGATTACGGCCTTTTTTTTCCCAATTTGATCACAGCTGTATTGAAGTTTATTAACACATAATAGCTTCAGAAGCAAGTTCTTGTGCAAATAGATCTAGCTTATATATCCTTTTGTTATTTCATATGTGATGACATGTTGGTCAATGACTGAATGATCTAGCTTATTAATGTTTTTTATACAATCATGTTTCTAGAATTATAAATAATATTAATTATGAGCTGATGATGGTTTTTTTAAGTATATATATATACAACGTGTATACCAATATTTTTTGGGTGTCTCAGTACTTGATGTATGCATTTGTAAGAAAATAGGTGAAGAGAATGGAGTTAGCTAGAGGCAATAACCGGTCTTTGTTGATATTGATACTTGAGGCCTCTACCACGCAAGAGATAGTATAGTCTGTGATTGGAGCATATATACATATTTCTAATATCTTATAGAGTCTCAGTTCAAGTGTCTCTTCTCTTTTCATGTTTGCATATGTATTATCATATTTGTTACCTACTCATAATTTTGCTCCATACTTGCACATCTTAGTTGATAAAAGAGACTCATAGACAATTCATTTTTACTCGACAAAGTCAAATCTCATATTAATATAGCATGTCAATCAAGATCTTAGAAAATAGTGGAAGCTTGGTGTACTTTATTTACTTAAAACAAGAAACAAATATCTTAGTGTCATTTTTGTTGTAATGCTGAGATGCTCTAGGGTTTAAAGGTATTGGATTATTATACAAAAAAAAGTGAATATGTGCTTTTATTTTGTGGTTGTTTAATAATTATATACTGAAACTTGTATTGAAATTGATTTTTTTTTAAATGTATTAAATTGAATTCGTACATATCTTTTTGATTTCTTCACTTGAGTTTACAATTTTCATACTTCTCTATGTTCTCAATTGATAATGATTGAAACACCATAAACAAACTATAATTATTTTTTCTTTATATCATCTTATAACATCTAACCAAAAAAAGTCTAACTAAATAATAAAACTCAAAATAACTAATGAAAACACAATAATCAATTCTGTTTTGAGAAAAGAATAAAAAAATATAATTGATAACGTAATATATCAGTTATTAACGTATTACTAAAAATGTGACCGAATTGTTACGATTTCCGATTCGATACGATTTATGATTCAAAAAAAATGATATTTCAATTCACGGTTTGACATACTAATTACTTTGTAATTTGTTAATTATCATCTCTTTGTGATATTATTCGTTCTTGAGTTTATTTGTATGCCTATCATTGCAAGGTCAACTTGCAGTCGTCATAGGAAAATTAGTGTTGAGGTTTCAATTCATTTAAATAGTTTAATTTTTTGAAATTTTTTACCATATAAAATAAGCATTAGAATTGGTAGTGGGCAAAATAATTGCAGGCAAAGTAGGCTTTTTATTTAGACCCGGTAAATTTTCTCCTAATATTCTTTCTCCAATTAAGATGACTACCCACAAGCCCTTCATGAATCTTCTTACCCTCCATTGTGTCCCCATAGCAAGGTCTTAATCAAACCTTGTACACTTGAAGTTTGTTTGATAGCTGACACGTCCTTTTTGTTTAAAGCCGTTAATATTGAGGAATAAATTGTCTTCTTATAAATCCCTCTATAGATTCTATAACTTGAATTTGCAATACTTTAAATGTCTCTCAAGACTGCTCATTTATGATAACTTAAATCTTTTCTATAAGGTTTCCTAGAAATTTGGGCCTTTGAGATTATGGACATGAAATTATTTAGAGTTGGTTTCTGATTGTGATATCTTTATGTAAAATTTAGAAGTTTTGGTCAACATTAACAGTTTCTTTCTAAAATTATCCTCGAGGGACAAATGGTTTAAGGTTAAATTGGATCAATTACAAGGATCAAATGATCCATGTTGATTGTTGTTTGTACTATCGCTATGTAAATTGAGCCTCATAATTTGGAACAAAATGTGAAAGTTTTTGTCTGCATTAATCATAACTTTCTGGAATGACCCTTGAGGGACAAAGTAGATGTAATTTACTTCTTAAACATTGAAGAAATGTTGTTTGACCTTTTCCAATGCAAGTATCATTGTGAGAGATTCAAAGTGCAAAACTAAGATATTTATTGGGTCTGCTTCGTCTTAGCGATTGGGAAAGGATATAATCCATTGTAATATCTTGCAAAACTTACTACAGGTCTCATCTTAGATGCTCCTGATAAATTCTCTTAGATGTTTTCCGTAAATGCCTCACTCTAACTCTACCTATAAGAACTTTGACTTAATGCAATTACTTCTTGTGGAATATCTATGATTAACTTATAAGCTTAATCACAACATTGTCTTATAAGAGTGATTTTCTGGATTTTCAAATTTAATTATTTCATTCTAGCTCCCTTCAAAGAGATACAAGTATTTCCCATAGACATTGTATGCAAATTGTGTATACATAGAACTTTATATTATCTTTATTTAAACTCTTTTATCTTTATCTATAGAGGTTCTTACTTTTTACACGTATCTGAGGAGTCAGATAAAAGAAATGGTTGTAATGTGAATTTATATGAGCTACAATCTTTCTTATTTTTGCATTATCATTTCTCATTCAACTATAGTTGTCCATTCATTACTTTAAAAATATGACAATAAGCTTTTTGTGGATATGTTTGGTTACTTTGATGTAACAATTGGAATTTTTTTTGAAGCACGCATCCTTATTTAAAATAAATCTAATAGTTATAAGTATTATAAGTCTTCATCATTCTTAGCTATTGGTCAACAAAACTAATAAGTCTATTACCTCAGTAAAGTTCTAAATAATTAAACTACAATTTTGAACATCTCTAAGAAAAATCTCCGATGTTCAAATATTCATAAATTTCATGATAAAAATATTATTGCATTTTGATTGGTTGGTTTAGGTAAATATTACTTTCCTTTAATGTATTCTAATTTAGTATCCCTATTATTGCTATTTTTTTAACAGGTATCACTACAATAATATGAATGCATTATTGACTAATTATGATATAATGTTAGTAAGAGTTGTGAAAAGATAAATTGCTTGACGAGTGAAAATGATAGAGATTTAGTCATGATAGTTAATAATTGTAGCTTTAGGCATCCAATAATGTAACTATTGTTCCTTTCATGTTCACCTAATATTATTCACCATAGTTCGCGAATCGTGAATCGTATCGTGAATCGAAATCTCATTTTTTTTGAATCGTGAATCGTATTGAATAGTGAATCGTACCGATTCAGTCATAAATTTAAAACTAAATGATAATTGATATATTATATTTCTATTAGCAGTTTTGAATTGAAATTATTTATTTGATATATTGTTTATTATTATTTTAGGTTGTTCACTTATTCTTAAGATAAAAGAATATAAAAAAATCAAATAAGTAACATTGTAATAGTGGCCAAGTAAAGAACATAAAATTTAGCCAAAAAAAAAATAAAGAACATAGAAAAATCAAATAAAATTTGTGATTTAAATATTAAATAATGCCAAGCTGCTGTTGCAGACCACAAAAAACAAATAGAAACTAAATGAAAAGCATCAGCATCAGCCACTAAAAAAATATCAGCATCAGACACTCAAGTGAAGAATATAAAAAGATCAAATAAAGACAATAAAAACACAATGGAGACGGAAAAAGCATCATCAGCCTCTAAAGACCACAGACCAACACTATAAAAACTAAAGACCATAGACCAACACTCCAGTAAACAAAGACGGCTCACTCTACTTGATCGGCGAAGACAACTCTTGGATTTCATTGAACTTTCAATGTCACAGCTCTTGTTTCAGACTTCAGTCGCATAAAGATGAGCTCTCTCTCCTTTTTTTATGGCTTTTAATTTTTGACTTTTGAATATTTTGATTTTGTATTATAATTGAAAATTGATGTTAAATTTAAATGAGCTTTTCTTTTTTATTTTGTTTGTTGAATTGGGTTCTCTTTTTTATTAATGATGAGCTAAAATTGAAGTGTGCTTTTTTTTGGGTGGACTTTTTGAATTTTTTTTGTTTTGACCCGAATCGTGAACGATTTAGCGAATCGTACGATTTGCTCTGATTCGCTTAACGATTCACCCTAATTAACGATTCACTAGTTAATTCGAATCGTTTTTCGTATGAATCAAACCGAATCGTACGATTCGCAGCGTGAATCGTACGATTACGAAAACTATGCTATTCACATTAATAATTATAAATTTGATGATGTCCGTAGCGACAAGCACTAAGAGACCATTTTTCAAATAGATTAAATCATTATTGAACTAATATGCAATGTGATCCAAAAAATAATATAACTTATTTTGCAAATTTGTTTTAATGTTTCAAATATAGAAAATATTCCTCCAAGCATGATAAATAACCACAATAGAAGTTTTGACTCATGTTGTCGATTTATAGTTAATCATTAATCTAATTGTGTTAATTTATAAAATTTTACATCACACATTTTTTAATACTCCACACTAAAATAATGCTCAATTGAGAGTTTGTTAATTAGCCAACTGAACATATATTAAATCACATATATTGAACAATAAAGTACAAAAAGTTCTACCTTCGTTTTTTCTAAATCACAAAGTATTCATCGTAAAATTATTTTGTTTTTCAATTAAAAGATTGATAACGTAGAATATTCAATCTAAATCAAATTAAAAAATTATAAATAAGCCAAAAAATACCTGCCATGTGTAAGCCAATAATCACCCCGCTTACACTAAAAAAAAGCATCTTATATTGAGAATTTTGTTTTACATTTTTATATACGACAACTCTAGAAATTGAATTAGTAGCTTAGCAATTGAAAAATAATTCTAGATCTAATTTTAATTTTTTATATATACTTATACGAATATATTTTATCGACTTCAAACATAGTCTATTTGAAATTATTGAACAAGTTTGCAAAGTGAAAGCGATAACATGAAAGTTGTATTAATTTTAACTCATTACAGAGTCATGAGTGATAGAAGTATATATTTTAGTTATTTATGATCAAACACTAAAATAATAAGTTTTTATTTAGTTTAAGAAATTTGATTCATTAAACTTCTAATGGTAGAAAATGATTTTATAAGCAAATCACTTGTGCAAGAAGAAATATTAAAGTCAAACTAGGGCAGTATGACCTGAATTTTGCAAAGATAACAAATAAAAGAAGATGATACATGTATCTTTTAAAAGCTTAGATTTTTCTAAAAAAATGCTTACTATCACACTTTTGCGAAAATATGTGTTTATTTTATTTAATCATTTAATATAATGGTATATTATTTACAGTAGGTACATATTATAATCTTTTGATAGTGTGACTATATAATTGAGAAAATTGATTTCATTTTCATGTTTTTGGTGTATTCACGTTACACCGTGCATCGCACGTGTATAAAAATAGTTTACCTTAAGTTATTAACCCTTGTATTATTATACAGTATCTAACTTAAGTGGTTAAGGTTAAGATCTTGAGACCACGATGTTTCAAATTTGACACTCACATGTGTAGACCCCTTTATCTATAATTAAGATTACATGACTTTTATCTCCATAATTTCTTTATTGGTGAGCACAAACAACCTAGGAGGATAATTTCATTTTCGGTGAGCACTAATAACCTACGAGAATAGGTAGACCATTGATGGTGAAGTTATAGGTAGAAATAGCTAGAGCTAAGGTTTTTCTCTCATCCTTGGCAAGGCAAGGGGATTATTATTAGGGATTCCCAACTTGTGACTCAAGTTAGGCCCACTGTCGTATGGGCTCAAGTTAATCCAAACTCAATCTCCTATCTAAGAATAAGGCCTAAATCTTAATCAAATTTTGACCACTACAATGTGTATGTAAATTATCTATGTTCTTTGTGGTTATTCATTATTACTGTATTGGGAGTTACTTATCACATAACAGTTTCTTAATGTTGGATGGATTCTGGTAATTGAGCTTATATGTTTTCGTTCTAATTGCATCACTTGTAAATGTCCTACATTAATCGATTCTCCAAAATAAAAATAAAAATAAAATATATACACACATGTATACAGTATGTACTACTATATATATATGACCATCCTATTATACTCATAAGTGAATTAGTTTAATTTGAGTTTCTTTAACTACTTTTATACATAAATTTACACCATATGTATAAATAGTGTTAGACTCTGTTTTGCCTAACTGTGAAATTTTAGTTTTTAAGCAGAGCTTTGGTTAGAAGTACTGTTGAACAAAAACCGTTAGACTATTTGGCCTATATTGGGCAATGTTGAAATTTTAGAAAATTTAAGAATAATGTTGAAATTTTAGAAAATTTAAGGGCAATGTTCGGCTTTAAAAAATATGAATGGATATATTTAAACCAAACCAAACCAAACTAAACCAAACTAAGCATTGTCCTACTAGGTGGGGTCGGCTATATGAATCATGTGACGCAATTCCTTCTTGTCGAGAATCATCTCCTCTATGAGATTCATGCACGTGAGGTCTCGTCTAATTGTCTCCGTCCAAGTAATCTTAGGTCTACATCTACCTCTCTTCTAGTGTATTATTTCTAAACATTCGCACCTTCGAACAGGCGCCTCCACAAGTCGTCTCCTTACGTGGCCAAATCATCTAAGATGATTTTCCCTCATCTTATCCTCAATCAGGGCCACTCCTACTCTTTCACGTATCACCTCGTTCCTAATCTTGTCCTTCCTAGTTTTGCCA
Source organism: Ehretia macrophylla (assembly GCA_037974665.1). NCBI lineage: Eukaryota > Viridiplantae > Streptophyta > Magnoliopsida > Boraginales > Ehretiaceae > Ehretia > Ehretia macrophylla. Next base: position 25,386,712 of record CM075779.1, on the reverse strand, counting down.
CACATCCATCTTAGCCACCGACATTTTATGAACATGTTGATATTTCACCGTCCAACACTCTGAACCATATAACATAGCAGACCTAATGACTATCTTATAGAACTCCCCTTTTAGCTTAAGTGGTATTTTTTGATCACACAAGAATCCTGACGCATTTTTTCACTTCGTCCATCCTACTTTTATTCTATGATCAACGTCCGCATTAATCTCCCCATCTTGTTGAACCATAGAGCCAAAATATCTAAAACTCTATTTTTTTATATTCTTTTTGAGTCTAATCTTACCTTTATCGCATTTATCGACTTATTTTTTGCTAAACATACATTCCATATATTCTGTCTTTGATCTGCTTAGCTTAAAGCCCTTAGATTCTAAAGTAGATCTTCATAATTCTAGCTTAGTATCTACACATTATCTAGAATCATCTATCAAAACAATATCATCTGCAAATAACATGCACCACGGTACTGCATCTTGGATTTGACTAGTGAGTTCATCTATAACTAGTGCGAAAAGATATGGGCTCAAGACAGATCCTTGATGTAGTCCTATTGTAATCGAAAAAAGACTCTCCTCCACTCGTCCTTACGCTAGTCATCGTTCCATCGTACATATCTTTTATCATCTCAATATATGCTACACACACACCTTTTTTTTCCTACACCCTCCACAGAACTTCCCTAGGAACTCGATCATATGCTTTCTCCAAGTCAATAAACACCATATGTAAGTTTTTCTGTTCCCTCGATATTGTTCTATTAACCTTCTTAGCAAAAAGATAGCTTCCATTGTTGATCTTCCAGGTATAAAACCAAATTGATTTTCTGACACCCGTGTGTTTCTCCTTATTCTCCTTTCAATCACTCTATCCCAGAGTTTCATAGTGTGGCTCATTAATTTATTTCATCGGTAATTGGCACAATTTTGGATATCTCCTTTATTTTTGTATATTGGGACTAAGGTGCTCTTCCGCCAGGCATCAAACATCTTCTTGCTCATCAAAATTACGTTAAAAAGCCTTGTTAGCCACGTTATACCCTTATCGCCCATGCATCTCCATACTTTGATTGGGATACCATCTAGACCTACAGCCTTTCCAACTTTCATCTTTTTGAGTGCCCCTTTAACCTCTTCTCTTCCTACTCACCGGTAAAATGTACGGTTTAACTTCTCTTCTGATCTTTCTAGTTGTCCCCAGTTTATGTTACTAGAGTGACCCTCATTAAAAAGCATGTCCACCGCTCATTTATCTCATCTTCTATAACTAGTACCTTATCATCTTCATCTATGAATGGGTATGTTTAAGAAGAAGAAAAAAATTCCCGTATTATGTAAAAATAGTGTTGCAAAACTCTCATTTGGTGTTTCTTGTTTTTTCAACTTTTTTTCAGCTTCAACTTTGACCGGCCAAATAGGGTAGCCTCAGTTTTTAACTCACGGTAAGTATTTTTGAGTGTCAAAAAGTTAGACCAAACAGAACCTTATACGTACATTATTCTAGCTTTTGGCTCATGAGCTGTTAAATTAAGGATGATTTAATTTGGTTGATCAAGAATAATTACGTGGGCTTGAATAAATATAGGGCTCAATCCAATTCGAGCTCTAGATAAAACATCTATGCCTAGTCTCGACAACAATGTAATAAGAGCGAAATAATATAATATCTTAAGTCACCCAAGTGTTTCTAACTCGAAAGCAAAATATAGCATATTGACAAAGGCTTAGGCCTCATCGTTGCACTATAAAAATGGGAGGAAAAAAAATTCCTTTTAACCCAATTTACAAAAAAAATAAAAATGAATGTTGAAAAAAATGTGCTAAATGAATTCCTTGCTTTTTATTCTATATTGTGTTTTTTTTACCAATAAAAAAAAAATTCTGAAAACTGAACAAATAGTTCTTATATTTTGTGATGAAGCTATTTTGGGCCCAAGGGGGGGGAGTAGTGCCCAATCCCACATAACAAGAAAGGTGTGATTGGCCCCTCGAAAAGGAGGCTTGACACTCTAGTTGGTGTTGGATGAGGGCTTGAAGAAGCCCATTGGAGTGGTCAGCACTAAGCTTAAAGAATTGGACGTACAGTGAGTAGAGTAAGAGAGAAAACATGTTTGTGTCGAGATGGAGATGCCTCTTAAATAAGTCTTCTGATAGTTTTTCTTCTCCCGAGGTAGTCGCATGTTTGGAACATTAAACCCAGTGGCCGACTTATGTAGCGATAAGGGTATGAACTACTTCAATTTAATTTTTTTTTTCTTTCTTTTTTTTGGTTTTTTTTTATTTAAAAAAATCATTTTGTTGAATATTTTTATTGTATGAGTACACACCCTAATATTTTTCATTGCACAATTACATATATTGAATTTGGGTGCCTGAATCCGTCACTGATTAAACTCATATTAATTTGTTTTATAAATTTGTGAAATATGCGACAAAACAATAATGCAACGTTTGTCTAAGTATCTGATATCACACTTGTTAATGATTAATTCTTGATATTATTCTCTATTTTATGCAGAGTCTAGAAGACGCGGGACGCTATTGTTGAACAACAACAACAACAGCCGGGGGTTTCTCATCCACCGAAATGTTTGTAGGCACTTGGGCTTCATTCAATCATCCAAACAGATAGAATTAGAAGGTTTTTGTTTTTTTTTCCTTCTCGAAGTAGAAGTGGAAACTGAATTCTCCAGAAACAGAGGATTGAATAGATAAACATTATTGAGATCTCAGGTAACATGGTTGATGCATACCAACCCATGTCGTCACATTTGACAATTCCATATCATATGAAGCCATTATAAAATTTTACATGAATAAAATAGTTGATTTTGCTTTTACATAAATTAACTTATTGATTTTACTTCAAATTATTTGACGTTAAAAAAATATCTCTCTATATAATATGGGCCAAAAACAAATGGTATAGAGTTCATAAAGTTTTTAAGCTAAACTCTTAACTTTTTCATTTCTCAAATTAAAATCAGTTAGTAAATTAAATTTTTTAGGACCAATATCAGTAGAGTTATATTTAACTAACCTCAACCATATAACCTTCAACCACTACAAGAAATTTCGAAAATGGTAACAACACATTTCTATCTCTTTTTCATCTCAAATGTGGAAAGGCGATGGAAAAGAGATGAAAAGTAGTCGTCACCCTTCGAGTCATCGAAAAAATTGAATTTTGTCTCGATTTCGTCTTAAAAGGCGATGAAAAGTCTAAGACTCACAATAGTCGCAACATTTCGTCTCCCTTTCGTCTCAAATTATGTTCGTCTCCGGTTAGTCTCCATAAGAAAATCGTTTTTGATTCGTCTCTGTGTCTAGTTTGTCTCCTATGCATTGTCATCTCCAATTCGTCTCACTCCAAGTCGTCTCCGATTCGTCTCCCTTGCAAGGTCGTCTCCAATTCGTCTCCTGTGCGCTATTGTCTCCAATTGGTCTCCCACTCCAAGTCGTCTCCAATTCGTCTCTCCTGTTGTGTCGTCTTAGATTCGTCTCCATTTCCATGCCACATCGTCTCCAGTTCATCTCCCTTTCCATGTCGTCTCAGATGTGTCTCTCTCACCAAGTCATCTTTGTTTTGTCACTTTTTGTGATAATTTTTTTTAAAAAAATAAAAAATAAACCTATTATAAATTCTCAATTATTTCAAAATTGATATACTAATTTTAAAAAAATTAAATTAAAGAATACCTATGCTTTCTTTTCTATTCTTTCCTATTACGAGAATACAAAATTCTCGAAATACCAATGGATTGCTGAGGCCACAGAAAATTTAATACAAGGGTACCATTTTAAGAAGAACCAAAAATCCTTTAATTTCCTTCAAGAGGAAGAAAAAAAAGGATAAAACAGAAAAGTATCTTTGTGGTGCTCAGCGAACTTTTTAACTTAATTAAAAAGATTAGTGCCATAGATTCAAACTGAATTCTCACTCTTTTCTCGGGACCTTTTCTGAACTTACGTATAAAAAAAAATTTATACACCGAACTATCTTTTAATAAAAATTTATATAATAAGACATAATGTACAAGTTATTCTACGTGAATACTTGAAGAGAATTCTACAAAGCAAAAAAAAAAAAAAAAAAAAAGATTTTTGCTAATATAAATGATCATATATAGACAATTGAAGATGCTATTTTCAAGGATTGAAAATGAAGTTGCCACATTTACACTTCCAACGCATAGGTTTATAGTTGGAGATATCATCCCCTCTGGAATATGCTATACTTGGGGTTGCATAAAACTGGTGGGCAGTGCTTTCTTGTTGGTGTTTGATGCTGGGAACAATGGGGACTTGAATTGCCTTGCAGTGGCCACAAGAAGAACCACATCTTCCTTCACATCTTGGTGGGCTTGATCCTATCAAAGATCTCACCATCATTACCTTCTCTTCATAATTCCGTTTCTGTAAATTTTACATGCACAACAAATCAATCACCAGCTTCTTCTTTTTTTCTTTTTTTCTTTTCAGAATCACACGCTAATGCATTTTTTATTTATTGTACTCTTAAAATTATTACAAAAAAGTTAAAAATTCGTCACAAAGAACTATATGGTTTTCTAACCATTGTATATAATCTCATTCCAAATTCTCTACCGCAACATTTTCTTGTAAATAATAAGCAATAGTTTTAAAAACTATTGTAATTAGACTATAATTTTAAAACTGTTGTGAAACAGTAATTTAATTACCAATAATAAACAAAAAATGATAAAAAGATATTTAATAGTCAATTAATAAGACCATTATAAAAAAATTTAATTTATACAACAGTTAAAGAAATCATTGCAATAAGACACCTCCTGTAGTGGTTTTTTTATTACTCAATTGGAGTTTTGCAAAAAAAATGTTGTAATCACCTTTAAAAAAAAAAATCCCAAACTTAATAAGGTTAACATGTTCAACATAGTAAATCACAATACCCTTGTAACAACTCTTACATGAGAAGCCTTGACCAGCTTGGGCATTGCTCTACCTGCATGAAGCATAAAGTGATGAATTTTCAATTCAAAATGGTATATAACTTTACAAATACTTGTAGTTTGAACCAATTCTGATAGTGCCACTCTTACCTTCAGCAATGAATCTAACATGACTCAAGCTTAAGATCAAGAAAAGGAGCCAAAAAATGCTTCGACATTGAGTTCTTCTTTGGCAGAATATGCACTTAGATTTGCAGGCCATTGAAATCTTTCAGAAAGAAGCTGAGAATGTGAAGAGAAAACTGCAAAAAGAGTCTACAATGGAGTCGATCACTGACTGATAATCAATGGCTCTTCAATAACGCTTAAGAGATTAAGAACACATTTTTCAAGAACAAGTAATCTTTGTTATAATAGTTGAACGTGCAAATGCAAAAGGGAATGCTGCAAAAAGGTAAAAAAGAAAACAACTTGAAAGCCCCTGAGAAGGGTAAGACCTCAAGCCTCGTTTGATGAGCCCTTAAAAAATCCAAGACTAGATTTAAAATTACTAGTTGAGCAGGCCAAAAAAAAAAAAGAAAAAAGCAGCACTGTGGTGTACAGGAACAGCTGCAAATGAGTGGGTGATATCAATACAGTTAATGGTACAAAAAGAAGTATGACCCCTTATCAATGCACAGTCAAGAGAGCAGGTGATTGAGGGTTTTCTTTTGCAAAGGGACAAATGGAAGGCTAGTATTGTTCATGGCCTTTCTCTTTCCTTCATATTTTCACTCATTCTGTCTCCCTCATTTGTGTGTAACTTATATTTAATAGTGATTACTTTAGAATTTGAATTCTCTCGTAATATGTAAAGTTACAAAAAAAATTTAATAATTGTAAATTGATTTGATCATTTTATTACATCAATATTATAAGTACATTAGTATTAGATTTATTTTATAACATATTGTAAACTCAACGAATCTATAATTAAGGTTGTCAAGCTCTAAACTGAGTAACCTTTCTTCGTGATGGGCACTTTCGATCGTCCGAAAGAGACTCTGGTTTGAAGCTAGTCTCTAGACCATGGTGCATGGTTTTAAGGCTATACTCAATTGAGGTTTTAAAAGATAATTTGGATATTTAACTCTCAAATTTGGGTCTCTAAAAGATAATAATTGAGATTTTTAGAGACCTTATGAAAAAAAAAATGATACTAATGGGATTTGTAAAACCCAAATATATATGGGGTCTCCTAATTTTACCATCATACATGGCTTTTTAAGCAAAAATAGAGTCAAGTCTCTATTTTCTTTAACAAATTTATTTAAAAAAATAAAGATCGAACTTTATTTTTGTTTAAAAAATCGTGAATGATGTCAAATTTGAGAAAAAAATGTAAATTTGACATTTATAAACCTCTATTAGCGTTACTTTTTTATCCATAAAATTTTTAAAAATTTTAAAAATTATTTTTTAAAACCTTCATTAAAAATCACCTAAGTAGTTATGGATTGTGGAACCTGCAGATCCTGAAAGTGATGAGAAGGTTTACCTCCAAATCCACGCAAACTGTTTTCTATGACAGTTCTCTATTTTTCTGTTCTACAGTTACTACATATAGTCATGTCACGTGCTCAATCGACTTTCACCAACCCAAATGATTCAACCTCGACTCGAAAAATGATAAAATAACAGAGATAGAATGACCATACAAAAGGAAAAATTTAGAAGGTTCGGTTCGAAATTTTTATCATTACAACGTGCATAGAGGCTATTTGCCGTAAAATAATTTATTTGTAAAAAATATTTTTTTATAAAAATTTGTTTGTCGTAAAATAATTTATTTGTATAAAATATTTTTAAAAAAAAATATTTTTTAAAAAATAAAATATTTTTTTGGGCTCTATTGTTTGTTATAAAATAACTTATTGAAGAAAAATATTTTCTTAAAAAATAAAATATTGAAAAATATTTTTTAATATTTAGATATACAGTGAGTTTCGAAAAATATTTTTTTTTTTTAATAGTTATAAAAATATTTTTTTAAATTTTGTACTCGTCGTAATATTCGATCGAAATATATTTTATAGTTGACCAATTTTTCGGTGTTACCGCCTACCAAACACCGGAAAATTGAAAAAAATAGCTACTATTTTTTACTGAGAAATATTTTTCAATTAATTAATTTTTCGGTATAAATATTAGAAAATTAAAAAAATATTTTTTGGAAAAATATTTTACAAAAAAATATTTTACGACACACAAATAGAGTCAGAGTATGTTATTATACTACGAAATTTGTAGTATTGAGATAAATTTAATGTAGAATGATTTTAGATGAGTTACTGACCATTAAAAAGGAAAAAGATGGAAATTTGTGTTGAATACAGAAATAGCTCATCTGATCAAATACACAATAAATAAATAAAAAAGAGCCTTTTTTTCATAGTAGAGGGAGTATTAGATTTTCGGGCGCAGTCATATCAGTTAATCAAAAAGACTAGACACGACCACACATTCGATTTTATAAATAGCTATAATTTGCCCTAGTGGATGAAGCCATCATATCTGATGATCCGTTACCAACCGAACTTTAAATGACCTATCCTTAGTAAGGAAGAGGTTTTGTGTATGATAATTGTCTGACTGCAGGGTTGAGTAGTTATTATTTCTCCTTTTGTTACTGTTTTAAGTTTTACTTGTTCTAGATACCGAAGGAAATAGACATTATTCGATCAGTTCGATTTATTAATCTCTTATATGTTTGGTAAAATTGGCCCAAACTTTCTTTGAATGAAAATTACATCCATCTCGCTTAGTCAAAGTTGTATTTGTGATCCTCCTAGCATTTTTTCTTTTTATGACAAAGAACAGCTCAATAAGTTTTTTGAGTTTATGTTATAGATCAAATTTTGGAAAACGTAATTCTATTCAAAATATGCACATTCCAAATTAGTTAGACAAGATACCTATTAAGATTAGTTTAAAAAAAAGTAGTCTCTTAACTGATTCAAATATAAGATATAAATTAATTTTTTGTCTTCATTCTAAATATTTTAAGACTAAATTAACCCGCATAATTAATCCTCCCAGCATTTACGACTAGGAATTTCAGTACACTTGGGTCCACATGGTGAAAAAATTGAATTCGATGGTCCACCTACAGATACGGCTATTGGAGAGGTACTCCGATAAGCTCATCTGCAATATGGTGCATTATGAGTCAAGGCACCAGCGACAAGGGCGACATTCCACCTGAATTATATATTAAGCTTTGCTGTTCTTACCAGCTTTTGAGAATTGCATATAGGGCATGATGGAGCTGGACTTGCATCAACACAAATAGATTCAAAGAGATATCTTCATGTACTTTATTCAAGGGAGAGTTATGGATATGATAAAATAGAAAAAAATAATATACTCATTTAACATAAAGGAAAGTTTTTAACACGTTTCATTTGTGTGAGGCTCATGGGATTCACGTCTCACACACATGGGTGACGGACGTTTTAAAATATTTTCATTAACTTAAAGTTGTATAGTCTTTTTTTTTTTCTTTTCAAAAATTTTTTAGGGTTTGTGTTTGGAAGAGTGGGAGGGGAGCATTGTGAGACGGAATGTGTGTTTCGGCCCAAACGATGCTGACGGCTTAGTCGAAATGTGCCCAAAATGGAGTCGATGTGCTCGGTGCTAAAATCTGCCTAAGGCAAACTATGGCCCTCACCAACGTTTCTAGAGCAAAGAAGCTTGTTTAGCAAGTCTTTGGATGAAATTTGGAGGGAAGAATCAAATGTGAACCAAGAAAAATCCAAAAAATGGCGAGGGAAAATTTGCCCAAGCTGCCCAGCAGATTGCCCAGACTACCCAATTCTGTCCAAATTTTTCTAGCTGCTTGCTTAGGTGTCTAGACTGGAATTTTCCAACAGATTATCTATGTTAATATCTTGATAATCAAATTGTAATTGTGACAAATGTAAAGATCATAGTGGTGACACTTGTATAGATCATAGGCATTGATCAAAGCTCGTAACACGTATAAATAGGTGTTGTATGATGCAATGAAAAACAGACTTGGAAGGCTTTACATAGCCATTTTCGTGTGCTTATTCCAGCCTTCATACTCGGCTATATTGTAGCTCTATACAAGTAATAGCCCCTTGTGTTCAACTTGCCAAGGGATTGCACTACACCCACATTACCCTTTGCAAGCTTGTGTGTCCAAATTTGCCTAAGTATTAGGGTCTGTAAACCTCTAACACCCCATACGATCACTCACTCATAGGCGAAACTTAGTCAGCCCACAGCGTTGGCTAAAGCCGCATGAGGATGAGATTTTCGATCTAAATCTCTGATCCCATGACAATTGGCACAACATAAAGTTGTCCCCGTATGACTTGGAGGTCACGAGTTTGAATTATGGCAACAACTTCTAGTAAAATATAAGATAAGACTGAATACAATAAATTACAAAATAAATTCAATCTTTCTCTGAACCTACGCATAACGGGAGCTGTATGCAGATTCTATCACCATTTACAACTTCCCCTCTTTACATGTCCACATGAAGTCACCCAGTACTCTATAATCTTTCTAACACTACAGCAGCTATACAGAAGCAAAAATGGCTTCATTTGGCTTAGCTGTCCCAACAAGAATTTCCGATTCCTTTTCTAGCCAAAGCAGATCAATAGTGCTTATCAAGTACCAATTCCTGTATTGCCCTTACACAGTTGCCACCCCCAACAAAAAGAAAACGAAAAAAAAGATTAAAGAAAACAATGGTTATCATCTACTCAAAGTTGATAATTTTCTGAACCAATATTTCGAGAAATAAGAAGCGACAACAAATGTAATTTTTTGTTAAAAAATTGCACAAATCTGCTCCTCATTCCACAACATCCAAATTGACATTGAAGCTCTACATTCACAAATCTGCTCCTCATTCCACAACAAATGTAAGATTGGCTTGCATGGATTATGGATACAGGTACTCAAGAATTGGACCGAGCGAGAAACTTTTTCAGGTCACTTCTATAATAGAAAATTGTCAACCATATGTTGTATTACATCAGCACCATCAGAATTAAGATATTTGGTTTTGACCTGAATATTAAAGAAGAAGTAAATTCATGTTAGTTGTCACCGACCTCTTGTGGCTTGCAACAAACAACACTAGTTTACACACTTAGATGTGCTAGGCAATAACATATTTTTTGAACAAGAACTTGGAAGAATTTTACCGGATCAGAAAACTGTATAAAGAAGGGGAGAGAGGATGAAGGGATTTGATAGGGAGGCACAAGAATGTAGCATCTGGAATGCAGGTATGTAGTTTGTGGAAAGCTGAAGCAAAAGATTAAAATACAGAGCACTAACTTTTGGCTCCCAATGGTACAGAGAAAGAGACATGAGCTCAAGAAGGATGATTTACGTACCTGAATTGTACTGTGTGCAAGGTATCTTTGTTTACTTCCTTTGAAATTAACATCAATCCGCTCCCAACTCATTTTAGTTAAACCTCTAATCATTGCCTCTGCATTGTTGGTAACACCAAAACAATAAAACATGCTTTAAAATTAGGAACAATCATGTTAGAAATTAAAGACACGAAACAAATTTTTGAGCTACATTATTAGAAAGAAATTATTATATCTACATGCACTAACCAAGCTTGACATACCAGGACAAAAGTATTTACATGAAGTCAATTTCCTGTAGCATCTCTAGCTCTACTTATTCTCTAAGGTAAGTTAGTCATTAGTGTACAAACGAACATTTCGTTACATTTAAACCATTCAGTAACATAGATCTTTCATGAACCAAGATGATTATATATCCAAATTGTTTGTTAGAACATATGCTAATTAGGAGGGGGGAAAAACGGAAAAGAAAATGAAAAGATATGTAAAGAACTTCAGATTCATAGCTTATTGATTATTTGTTGCTAACCCTTATTCAGACTCCCTCTTTACGTTCTACAACTTATCACACTTTAACAAACTAATTTAAGTATGGATCTTCAAAAAGAGACGTAGATGCAAATTACTTGAACATGTGATGTAAAGGCCTGACTTACTGTAAAATGCTCCAAGCCTCCGACCATTACAGACTCCCGATAAGGAAGTCATCATGTATGCAGCCTTGGGAATGGATCTACTCAACGCTATGGCGTTATGAGCAAGATCCAACTTGTTGATACAGTTATATTGAAATGGTGTGGAAAGTTCACAACCATTGGATCCCCACTCATAAGGTTATGAACTTACGATGTTATGAGAGGATCCTTACTCATGCAACCTTATCTTGCTATTTACCTAGCAGACAAAACCCAAACCACCTGGTAGTAACTTGGTCTCTTTTAATGCCTGTAGCATCTAGGTCAATGAAAGGTGATCCAATAGCATCATTCTTTTAATGGGCGCAAATGGACCATCTTCACCTCATTCATACCAAGAAAAGCCAATCAAATTCTTAAATTTCCAAGCCAATCTTTGCCGTAAAAGAATTCAAATTACTACTACTACATTTTTTTTAAAGACAAGGCTAAACTCTACTCTCTCTCTGTTACATATGTCTGCACTCTGCACACATAACATTTCCAATGAAAGTCTTAGACATTTAGTAAAATGGGTGAGAGGCAAAATCTAGAGGCCGATAAGAGAGAACACTAACATGTGGATAAGAATATAAACTAAAATATGGAAGATGGTAATTCTTTAAATATTCCTCAAATATGCTCATAGAATGAAGAAATAAGAAATTGGATGAAATTTAAGGCAATTGATTCCGATAATATCAGATATATCACAAAGGCAAACAAAACTGTTGAACTAAAATTGCAAAGTGACGCGAAAATTTGGGAGTGCATATTTTAAAATGAAATACATTGTAATTTCTCATTTCATACGCAAAGGAAAGAAATTGGTTAGACATGAAAACAAAAAGCTACTCCATGAAAACAAAAAGTTACTCTTACCGGTAATAGCAAATAAAAAATTGCCTTTCAAAATTCACCATTTTTAATACCTTAAAATGGAAAAGGATAAACCAACTGACGGTCATATTTCCAAATGATATTCCAACAGAAACAATAATTTTATTTCTCAGTTGAATTGAGCAACTAAAAAGCTAACCTTCCATGTCTGCTCTGTTTCCCACTTTGAGTTTAGCCTCCACAGATATGTCGTCTTGCACACTGGAAGTCTCTGCTGTCTCTATGTTCACAATGTGCGGGTATTTATCATTCGGCAAAAGATTACGACGCTGAAAACAAGGATATGTCAGATGCTCTGGATAAACAGTTCAAAAGTTTCATATATGCATTAAATATACCTTCGGGAGCTCGTTTCGACGCCGCAGTGATGACGTACTCCACCCAACAAGTTCTAAGTTATGAGTCAAGTTTCTTGTCTAAGCAAGGTATACAACCAAAAATAAACTATTAAACAAATAGTTTGGACTATGCCAAACTGATGCTACCTTGCATCATATTTTATCCATTTGGGGCTCTGAATTGCAAGATATATCAGAGAAAAAGAGAAGAGGAATGAAGACAACAACAATTAAGAAAAGAAGAACAGAAATACTGTAAAAAAGGATACGGTCAAAACTGACATTAGCATATGCCACACGACGTTTGAATGACCTCAAAGCAGATCTGGGGAAAGAATCCAGCATGTAAAGGCATTCTCCATCAACAAAATAAGTAAATAAATAAATACTTCATGAAGGCTTACATAAATTTCAAATCTTCCATGTCATTAGCCATCCGTAGGAGGAGAGGTGGTTTCCCATCATCAGAATCAGCCAAAAACAGATGCTTTCCTGTTCTTCCAAATAACCATGATGTATTCAGTGCTACTTTCTCCAAGGTGTGAAATCCACAAAACATTGGAACCTGAAATTTTTGGGTATAAAAAGAAGCATGAAAAACCATCATGTTGTTCATGTTCAAAAGAAAGGGCGCGAAATGCAACTCCAATTCTTTGGCATGATTAATAAAAGATAATGTACTGGAGTAGAATCAATGAACCTAAAGAAGATCCTAAGAATTAATAAAAGAGAAACATTGCACGAAGGGCATCCAAGATATCAAGCTCAAGCATGCATGTGAAATCTGCAAGGTGCATATGAGAAACACACTTTAAAACGGTCCTTTGCAGATTAATCTCCCTTATGATGCTTACTGACACTCTGACATAAAAGAAAGTCTCAACGTAAAAACCCGTGGTGTGAGAAACTCATGTTTCTCATCTTTCCACTTTGACTAACTTCTTAAAATGTTTACCTCTGCATTCAGGTTTAGAGTCTTCTAATACTTTCAACAATTAATTAATTAATGAAAATATAAATTCGAGTGTCAGACTTGCAAACTCCTTCACTATGTCATAGATCATATCATAGGAACCATTTAAAGTATCTGCTGTTGGTAAGTAGCCCGTACACCCCACAGTCCCCCACCCCGAGCGCGCAGTGGGGCCACTTTGAGCAACACTAGTTAATATTTTAGTTTAGTTCGTCATTTGAAACAAAATTGGAAGAACTTGCTCCATAATACCAAAGTTGAAAATCATAACAAATTTGACGAAGCAGGTGTTCAAACCCTTTAGTCACCTGTTTATGCCCCCTTGAACCAAGGTGTGGTGTTGCAGATGTTATGAAGCTCAAAGGTTCCAGTCCAGCAATCTTGCCCTTAGATTCATTCTCTAGGCATGAGTCATTAGATCCATCAAGTCGACATTCTCCATTTTCTTCAGAGACTTTCTTTGAGCCTTCTTTCTCGTAAAGCCTGGCAATAGCATATCTTGATACCACGCCACCAAGTGAATGACCTATAAAAGAAATCTTCTGAAGATTTGGATAGCGTCGAATAACAGATATAACCTATTGAAATAGAAAGGAAAAGATTAGCATTTTCCGGAGTTTATGGCTTGATGTGAAAATTCAAATTTGAAATTTCATTTTCAAACTAAATAAATAACCTGTTCTAAATTGACTAAAAATCAACGACCATGAGTTAAAAGCAAGTTCAAGTGCACGTACACTAAAATGAGAATGGATAAAACTAAAAGGTAAATACAAACATCAGACTATCAAGTGCAGCAACAGGAGGATGTGAAAATGAGGACACATTGGCCATCACGGCCATTTCATGAATACAAAAGAAACAGAATTCACCAATAAAGATACTTTTAAGGTGCATCAGTATAATTGAGTGATAATGAATATGAATGCCATTGACCATATGTTAATAGAATAAAGCTCCATCCAGCTGAGTTTATTTATCAAAGTAAATTAAAGGAGCACATTAAGAACAACTAGCTATCTAATGGAGAAAAAGCCGAAACTCACCTCGTCAGCTAATCTGTTCCCCATTACATCAACACCATCAAATGTCAACATATTAGAATTAGAATCACTGCCTGAAAATAGAGCGCTGATTAGACAAGTTCTTATTAAATATAGAAGCTCATGGATCTAGTCATTATGACATTTCATATCAAGGAACTTCAGAGCTTTATGAGTTAATATGAAGACTTTTATCATTTCATAAAAAGAGTTGCATACACCACACAGGTCTATGAGTGTTGTTTTATGAAGCAACATTACCACAAAGTTGGTGAGTTGTTTCATTGGTCAGCACAAGTCCTGGTCAAAATCCCCCATGATCTATCGTACTTAGAAGGTAAACAATTAAGCAAACCTATTTCCCATAATATATGTGCGAAAGAAGCTTTAGCCAATTAAACTTGCTTTAATTATCTAATAATTTATGTAAACACAACTAGCTAGTAGATTGCCTGAGTGATCATGCTGACAGCATACTCTCAGTTAAGCGACTGCTGCATCTATGGAAAAGCCGTTGTCAGACACAACATTGCTCCTTTATTTTGATCAGAAAGTAGATAAATTTGACCTTCTATACAATTGCTGCATTTACACCTAAAAAAATCAATTTTCGGCATTGTATTTCTCAGTTGTACAATTCTAACCCTGATCGCAAACCATTTATTAATATGCCAGCACAACCGAATCCCAACCCTAGAAGCGAGACTAATTCCAAGACTTATTTATAATTGGCTTGAGCCTCTAATCCTCTGGCCCAAAGTAGTAATTTGAGTTATTACTTAAATTTACAATACTCATTTCTAAACCGCTCTCACCTGGCCCAAAGTAGTTAATTCGAGTTATTACTTAAATCTACAGTACTCATTTCTAACTTAAATCTACAATACTCATTTCTAAACCGCACTCACCTGGCCCAAAGTAGTTAATTCGAGTTATAACTTAAATCTACAATACTCATTTCTAAACCGCTCTCACTTTACATCTCACACCAATGTTGGGCGTCACACTGTCAGTTTATCATAAAGAGAGCAGCAGAGGTCTGCAGATTACTAAAGCCAAGAAATTTATCCCTGGGCATTCCTCAATGTAGAAAGAGGATCCTGCCTCTAACACTTAGAGATTAAGATTTTGCATCAAGCTACCACTAATAGGACTAAAGGAGTAATTGTGCAAACCAGATATACTGGATTTACGCAACCACGTGTGTATTTAGGTCATCAAACAATGACATATGATACCAAATCAATCACAATTGACATATATCTATGTGACGATCATATTCAAACTACCATCCTTCTGTGTATGTGTGTGCACATATATTGAAATTAATCTTATACAGTTTCAGGAAAAAGACGCTTTCTTCTAATTTCTTTTATTTCATTTTCAATACCAACTAAGTATTTGCGCGATGTAAACACATCAACAAAAGTTAAAACTCCAATTAATATATATGAAATGCAAGAATAGAAATGTAAGTAAATAGCATGAAGAATTGAGCTCACAATGAACTATAACATCCTCAGGATACGCCTTCACCAATTGCTTCGCAGCATATCTCCAATTTTGAGCACTGCACACATAAAATTATCAGCATCAATAAAGCATAATACAGAATCGGATCATCGAGCTCATTTTGATCTTACAATAATTAATCGAGGTCATTTCGATCATACAACAGTCCTTTTGAGTTATCAGGACTGGAGAAATAGTTTAGCGCGCTCGGAAATAATTACAGATACTAAATCCAGCAATATCTATGCCTATTTCAGTCATTTAACAACTATCATATGAACATCATCATTTCAAAAATGCACATTCACATCAAACGCATTTTATTTACAAACAAAATATTTTTCCTCGTAACTGACCTGCCAACGAGTCCGTTAACCATAACGACGAGGTGAGACGGCGCGCGAACCTTTCCATCGCCGGCAGCCTCCACGTCGAAACTCCCGTCGGCCTCCGTTGAATTATCACCGTCAGATCTTATACATCTAAATTTGCGTAAAATCAAATAAGATTTGCTTCTCTTCTTCTTCTTCTTCTTCTTCTTATCATTATTAATATTATCAATATTATTATTGTTATTTTGCTTGTTATCTACATCTATCTCAACTATTTTACTAGTATTTTTAACTTCGACATTTTCTGATCCATTTTCCATCTTCATGCAGAATAACATCTGTGCTAATTTTTTTCTCCTCTTTGTTTAATACCTCTGTAATCTACCTGAGAGTGTGTGCGTGTGTATATATATGTGTATATATATATAGAGAGAGAGAGAGAGAAGAGTGTGTAATGAAATTGAAATGGAGGGAGGGGTTAGGCTGTTCGATACGGAGATATTATTTGATGAGGTGTTTCGTTAAGACATGGGACCGTTTATTTGTTAGTCTAGTGTCACGCTCGGAGATTGAGGACGAAATTCCGATCAACGTGCGGCCTTAGTTAATGTGGGTGTCGATTAAGTACGCCTGCGTTATCAGAGTTAGTACAGCGTGACACAAGTGTTAGAGGTTGAGGACCCTAATACTTTGCACGTTTGAACCACAAGAACTTGCAAAGGGTGCTTGGGTACAGTGGCAGACCCTTGTGCAAGATGAGCACCAGTAGGCAATACTGGTAGGAGTTTGAGAGAATGCTAAGTTAGATGGCTGGAAGATGGCACACAAAAATGGCAAGGTAAATGGCTTGCATTTCATTGCACTAGAACTCATATTTATACATGTACAAGGCCTCAATCAATGCCTATGATTTATGCCAAGTAGCTACAATCCTAGCCATACATTTGTCTATTTACAAAGACAATTTCTAGAGTTATCTACACTCAAATATGCTAGAAAAATCTAGAAATCCCGTCCATGCACAAAGCTGGAAAATTCTGGACAGTTTCGGGCAGTCTGGGCAGTCTGTCGGGCAGTTGGGCAGCCTGGCAGATTTTTCTCCATACTTAGCCATTTTTCTGGAACTTTCCAGGCTCAATTCTGCCTGTCTCACACCAATTCCGCCCTAAATGCTTCCTGAGCCATCTCCACTGCTCTAGAAGCTTCCATAAACGTTGGGAAGGGTCTTGGTTTGCCTTGGGCTGATTTTCACACCTGGACCATTGGCACTGTTCATGGCACGTTTCCGCTAAGCCGTGGGCATCCTTGCGACCGAAATGCGCGTGCCGTCTCACCCTCCCACACCAAACTTGTCGTCGCCCTCGACGACGCTGCACACACAAACAAGTGGCCTGGGCTGCACCTGCTCGTTGATCCCCACTCGAACTAGTGGCCTTGGCTGCGCCAGTTCTTCGTCTCTTTCCGTCCTCAGGCTAGTTCCCCACGAACTGGCCCTTCCGTCGAGCTAGCTGCTCGGACCGCAAGTACACGCCTGGGTTGCCAAGGCTCTGTCTCATTGGCGCTTGAGGTTTTGCACACGAGCACACTGATTGTGCTGCACGACCTTGCCTGCACAATGGGTGACTGTCTCCCTGAGTCAGCCCGTCTCCCTGCGGGTGTCCCTTGACCAACTGCACGGCACAAAGGGACCTGAAGCCTGCCTTTACCTTTCGGGTCATAGGGATGGCATAACGGTTGGTTCATGTCACCACAATAGCATCCTCGAATGGGACGATGATTGCCCGTACATTGTCAAGCCATTCCATGCCAAGCACAACATCGTAGTCATCAAGCCGGACGACTGTGAAATCCACGATACCCTGCCATAGTCCAATCGATGTTCTCACCCGTTGAGCAACACCGACGATTGGAATTGCTTGGTATTCACTGCCTTGATCTGGCCTTCCATTGGTTTGACTCACATGCCGAGTCGCTTGGCAACATCCTCGTCAATGAAGTTGTTGGTAGCACCCGTGTCTACCAATGCCTTCAAGCCGTGGCCCCTAATTGTGATAGGGACGAATATTGAACCCTTCGGCCACCCCTTTGGCTCTGCCTCCACTTCGGTCTTGAGTGCTCCAAGGAACCGAAGTGAGCCAATCTGTTCTTCCTTTTTGTGGGATGGTTGGGCATCATTCTGCTGCAAGATTGATGCTAACTTGCTCCGTTGTGGGCAATGAGCCACCCAATGTTCCTTGCTCCCGCACAAGAAATAGTCACGGTTGTTGTTCTGTTGCGTACCGGTTCCACAACTCCGTCTGCCCTGCGACCTATCCCTGTCGTGTGACGGGTGTGGCGTGTCCTCCCTCCGTTTGGGTGAATGCGAGCCTTCTCTGTGGCAAGAAGGTGTACCCTGGTCATGGCGATGTTCTCCCCCACCAAAGTCCTTGCCGTCCTTCAGGCCCTGTCCCTTGCCTTTGTGGGCTACATCATTTCCCCGCTGAAGGTCAATGAGGCTCTCGGCTGCAGCGATGGCCGAGGCTAAATCTTGTACCCCACGACGCTGAAGCTTCTGTTTCGCCCACACTTGTAAGCCGTCAAAGAATGAAAAGAGTGCCTCATTGTCTGACAAATCCGGGATCGTGACCCTTGTTTCACTGGCAAGTTCTGGTCTGAGCTGTTCAAGTTGCTTGGTTCTGACTTGGCCTTCACAACAAGCTTTCATCCGTAGACCGATGGGCAGACGGAATGGGTGAATGCATTATTGGAGTTGTACTTGCGGCATTATGTGAGTGCCAATCAGCGGGACTGGGTTTGGTTGCTTGATGTGGCCCAGTTTTCCTATAACCTCCAGAGGTCAGAATTAACAGGACAGAGCCCGTTCGAACTAGCCATTGGCCGACAACCGCTAACCCCACACACAGTTGACTCTGGCTATACAGGGAATGCCCCAGCTGCCTACAAGTTTGCCAAGGAGATGCAAGAGGAACAGGACATGGCCCGTGCCGCTCTTGAGAAAGCAGCCAAGAAAATGAAGAAGTGGGCCGACAAAAAGAGACGGTTCGTGGAGTATAACGAAGGTGACATGGTGATGGTGAAGCTGATTCCTCAACAATTCAAGTCACTTCGTTTGGTGCATAAAGGATTGGTGAGGAGATATGAAGGACCGTTCAGGGTGGTGAAACGGGTTGGCAAAGTTTCCTATCAACTTGAGCTACCACCCAAGCTGAAGATTCATCCGGTGTTCTATGTGAGCTTTTTAAAGCCATATCTTGCAGATGCGGAGGACCCGAGCCGAGGTGAATCAAGTCGTGCCCCAACAGTCGTCGTCACTTCATATGACCGGCAAATGGAGACAATCTTGGCTGACCGACGGAAAGGCAAACGTGGTGTGAAGAAATGGACTGAGTACTTGGTGAAATGGAAAGGCTTGCTCGAGAATGAAAATAGCTGGGAGCACGAAGATTTGATGTGGAAGTTCAAAAAGGAGATCGAGGAGTTCCAGCGTGCCAAGGCGTTGGGGACGACGCCTACTTAGATGGGGGAGGGTGAGACGGAATGCATGTTTCGGCCCAACGAGACTGACGACTTTGCTGAAACGTGCATGAAATAAGGCCGATTGTGCATATGCGAAAATTTTCCTAAGGCATTTCTAGACCCTTCCCAACGTTTCCAGAGTATTCTAGGGTGGTGGAGCTGGTTCAGGAAGCTGCTGGGCGGAAATTGGTGGAGAAATCCAGATTTTGGTGCAGGAATATTCTAGAAAATGGCTGAAGAAGGAAGCTGCCCGGCGGGCTGCCCAAGCTGCCCGAGACTGTCCAGATTTTTCCAGCTGCATTTCTAGTGCTTAAGTCTGGAATTTTCTAGCTAATTATCTATGTAAATATCTTTGTAAAGATGACAAATGGCAAGATCACAATGGCGCCAAGTGTATAGATCATAGGCCTTTGATCATTCTTTGTGTAAGCTATAAATAGAGCATTGTGTAGCCATTTTTGAGCAATGAAAAACAGATTTACACAGCCATTTCCGTGCATCCTTCAAGCTCTCTATACTTAGCCAAATTTCAGCTTTCTACAATCAATAGTCCCTCGGTTTAGCTTGCCTTTGGGTTAGACTTCACTCAAACTGCCCATTGCAAGCTTGTGTGCTGAAAAACGACTAAGTGTTGAGGCTGCCAACCTCTAACACCTTAGTTTCGTGCTGCTCACTCTGATCTCAACCACTCACAGGCGCACTTAGTTAGCCTTCAGTGTTGGCTAAGGCCGCACGGCGACAGGATTTTCAGACTCAATCTCTGATCCCGTGACATTAGTCTTAACCTTAAACGGTAATAGCCAACTTTGGTCTCATCAATTATTGGGGGAGTGTAATGACAAAAAGACAAAAAATTTAAAATAAAAAATAAAATAATGGGCAGTGTTACAATTATGCAAATCCCAGTGGATCTCTTAGTATTTTTAGAACGAAATAAAATGGATGAAATATGTATTCCTATATGATTATTGTGTGCTTAAATTTTGATTAGCTTGTCGAGCCAATTAGTGTAATGTTCTACCACTTGACTGGTTATGCAATTATCCCTTTTCGGCTATTTAGTAAGCTTTTCTTTTTTTAATTTCCACCTTTAAGAATTGATTGACATCTTGCCACTATTATAGATATGAATTTTAATTTTATTGACCAAAAAAATATAAAAATAAAACATGTGATCTTGTCATTATTATCAATCTGCGAAATATAAATCGGATTAATTATTATCCACTGATATTAGATGGGACACGACGACGTCCCCTTATTGATTTAACGATTAAATGTGAATTAAAACTCTCCAAATATAGTGGCTTGAAAATATGAATTTCAATTTTATTTGACCAAAAAATAAATAGATAAAACTTGTGCAATTGAACTAGAGAGAATAATAATAAGGGTAAATTGGAACTCGAGTTTTGACTTGGTAAAACTTTGAAGATGGTCAAGGTTGGCACACCGCGACTGTTTGTCATCGATGGTTAGAGGCAATCACTTAATTATTATTATTATTGTTGAGGTTGAAAATCTCACAGTTGAATTTGAGAGCTGCTTTCGCTGAGCTGAACTTCTCAGGTCGGCCTCCGAGCTGTGCTTTCCTGATCGGCTATCGGACCTGCACAAGGAAAGGAAGGAAAAGACAGGGTGATGACCCGGATTTTCCCCTCAAGCGTGCGAATGATTAGTATGTCCGAGCTGGCAAAGTAGCTGAGAGCATTTAATAGCGAGATCCCCTTAAATGAAGAGGATGGAGCTCTATTTATACTAAGTTCGGGTCTGACAGCATTTAATGCGATGCAGCTTTATGTCCCATCAGTGCTTTATGTCCCATCGGAACAGCTGGAACTCAGGTCGGAGTTAACGGGGTCGGGTCAGTCATCTAGGTTGGGCATCGAGCTGAATGCACTGTTAACGGAGCACGGATTAGCCCGTCTCAGCTCGGAATGGTCGGCCTACTTGAATTAGCTCGGGAACCCCTTGTCAATTCCCCCCCCTCAAGTCGAGATCGAGAGGGTGAGATCTAGAGATAGAAGTTCATCCCGAGCTGTAGGTGCCCGACCCCGATAGAGTAGGGATGGCCACGTCAGCGGTGCATGCCCAACGGATGGCTGCCACGTCACCTAGCGGTTCTGACGAGATGCGACGTTTGGGCTTCCCAAGGCGACTTTCAGGGGCGCCTATAAATAGGGCCATATTCTCCGAGATTCACTTCATACTTCGCTTTCACTTTCTCAAGGAATTCAGGTCGGACACCAGAGTGGTCGGATGCAACTCGCTCGGAAAGAATCTTCTCGGGATAATTCAGCTCGGACCCAGCTTAGTCGGCCGTACTCCGCAGTCAAGAGCAGTAGGTACGTCCCGACTCCCTTTAGTCATTCCTGTTCATTCATATTTACTGTAAGCAGGATGGGGAGGTCGAAATCGGAAGATTCTCAGGCTATGGAAGTTAGGTCCTATGGTGGAGATGAGAGTCCGCCGAGCTCGGCATCCACCTCAAATAGGGCCCGTGATGGAGGGAACGCCAGTTCGTCTTCAGGGCCGGCTCGGAGATCTGGTCGCGGGGAAAGCGATGATGACTGCCAAGTTATTGGGGTCAGATTGGGGCAAGAAGAGGCCGAGGCAAATCCTTTGGCCGACCTGGGAGACTTGGGGGATGGAGAGGACGACGAGCCATTGAACAAGTTGGAGGGGGTCGAGATATCACATGAGTATTTAGCTGGAGTTTCCACCTCAGAGCCGACTGCAACGATCCTGGTTAGGGCAGTCCAACCTCGGAGCTCAGCTACAGCCAGTGGTTCGTCAGGTCGGGGGAAGAGGATAGAGCAGTTATTCGCTTGTTGCCAGCGCGAGTGTCATTCAACCATAGAGATGGCCAACGCTCGGCTGAAAGACTGGTCGGTGAACCGGCACCATAAACTGAAGGTCCCCGGTCGGAATGACCCTGCCTGTTATCCCCCGCCCAATCACTTTACGATGTACAACCTCGCTTTCGATGTCGTCCGCCTTCCACTTCCCGGCTTTATTACAGGCATTCTGAACTACTTTGAGCTCAGCCCGGGTCAGATGTCGCCAAACGGTTGGGCCATAATAGTGGCATTCTTCGTGTTCTGCCTCGAGAGGAAGATAGAGCCGACCTTGCGCCGTTTCAGGCATTTTTTCGTTTGTAAGCCCAACCCGAAGTAGCTAGGCTGGTTCCACTTCGCGGCTCGGGTCAACAATGCCATATTCACCAAGTGGCACTCCTCCAACAAGGGCTGGCACAATGACTACTATTGGGTCAAGTCGACAGTGAACCCGGGGTGCAGGATGGACTGTAATCTTTCACTGAAAAAGACTTTAAATGACGACCCCAAGCTTTCCAAAGAGGAACTCGCAAAGGTCAGCGTGCTGAGGCCCGAGCCGGGTATGCTGATCAACATCGATAGTGCCCTCAGGTGGGACAGGATATGGAAGTCCAAGTTATTCGGGAGAGAACCCGACCTGGGCGAAAAGCATCCACACTTGCTTCCCGAGCCTGAAGAGAAAGCTCATTCCGACTCAGAAGAGGGTCAGTTCGAAGGATCAAAGCCCGACCTCCCCATCTCCTAGTTTGTCGTTGCTCTTCTCGATTGGTAATCGGTCATTTTTCACCTTCTTTTTCTTTGTTTTTGCAGGCATGGCAGATACAGTGAAGCTCGCGTACCTCCAGAGAAGGAGAAAGCCCGACGCCAGTGGCGAGGTGTCGGCTCGGTTAGGTCTTGGCTCTGTCTCTCAGGAGTAGAGGCAGAGGCCCGGGGGCCATGCGCGAGAGGTAGGCGCAGAGGTCTCGTCGGGATCTCCCCTGACAAGGAAGACGAGCTCGGGTGTGGCGATCCCTGAGCGCTCGGCATCCCGTCCTGACAACAGGAAGCGGCCCCGGCCCGGGTACTCCGGTAGGGGCAAGGCCGCGGAGGTGAGCCCTCCAAATAAGGATTTTGTGGAGGCTGCGAAGGTTGCCCGTGATCCCAAGTTGGGGTCAGTCTCGGCGGAGCAGCTTTCACTGGAACTGAGGACGGCCATAGTTACAGTAAGACATACCCAGACGTGCTGTCATGGTTTCTTTTGTTGATTACTTTGACTAACCGCTTTGCTTTCTTCCGTGCAGGCTGAGTCCCATATCCTTTCGGCGCCTGGCCTGCTTGCCCGGGCCCAGACTTACTGTGTGGAGCTCGAGCAGCGCTACACAGATTCCCGAGCCGAGCTGGAGTCCTTCAGGACCGATGCGGCCGAGAGACATAAAGCGGATGAGGCGGAATCGCCCGACTAAGGAAGGAGCTCGAGATTGAGAACTCCCGGCGCGAGGCTGCGGCCAAGGACGTTGAGCGCTACAAGCGGGAGAAGCGCGAGGCCGAAGCAAAGCATAAGGACCTCTTGGATCAAGTCGGCCCGCGAGGGGAGAAGGCAGTGGAGGCCTTTAAGTCCAGCCAAGAGGCTGTGGACTGGCTAGCCACTGAGGGTGGGGTGATGGCCCAGTACGCTGAGTTGGAGTACTACTTCCGAGGCCAGGTTGCAGCTCGTGATAGGGCGAAGACCTTTTTCCCCGCCGCCAAGAATGATTATATCGAGATCTTGGAGGCCCCGCCCCTGGAATTCTGGGAGATTCCCGAGCTACCAGCCGATCTGACGTCCCAGGCCAAAGAGGTGCTAGCGTTCGTCGAGAAGGGTATGGACCAGGTCGGCGACGTAGCCGTGGCCACAACCTCCACCGCTGCTCCCAAATTATAATAATTTCTTTTGTAGTCACCCGGGTCGGGCTCTTGTAATTGATTTCAGCATCAATGAAATGTTTGCTTTAATGAAATGTTTGCCTTATCTTCATTTGCGTTTTAATTGAGTTCGTACACATGTACTTTTCTTTTCGCAAAATTTTTTCTCAAGTAGGTGGGGTCGGACCAATTTTAATGGACCGTACAAACTTAAGCGTAATGAACCGAGCTGGACGCGACTAGTGAGTTAACACCCTAATCCGAGCTGGTTAATTGGGCGACTTATTTAATTGTCGCCGACCTGGACTCGTCAGTCCGATTTAAAACTGGTCAAACTAACGTTGACAAATGTTGACCTCGAGTTCGGACCCCAAACTAACATACCGACCCGAAGCCGGACTAAACCAAGTTGGAACTTAAATCAATTTGTTATTGATTATACCCGAGCTGGAACTTAGTCCGAGCTGGTTTACTTCGTGATTAAGCGTGGCCACTGCGTTAATCCCAGTTGGAGTAATTTTGTAGTTGAAGCACTTGGGCCCGGGTCGGGTATTGCGCCGGTTTGTGTACCGATTCTTAGGTCGGGTATTGCACTAGTTTACAAAATTGCATTGCATTAAATTTGTACAAGTAATGTCTTGGCCCGGGGCCTCTACAAGATACTTCGGCTCGGGGCCTTTTACAAAATGTTTCGGCTCGGGGCCGTTTACAAAATGTTTCGGCTCGGTGCCGTTTTTAGACAAAATACCGCTTCAGATGTTCTGAATGCCATGCATTTTTCAACAGTTTTCCGTTCTTGTCGCGAAGGTAGAAGGTCCCGGGTCGAACTTTTTTCATGACTTCATAGGGTCCCTCTCAGGTCGGAGAGAGCTTGTTAATGGATCGCGGCAAAAAGATGGACTTTTTGAGTACGAGGTCGCCGACCTTAATAGGCTTAGGCTTGACCTGTTTGGAAAAGGCTCTTTTCATGGCAGCTTTGCTGGCCAGCATCCTGATTTGAGCTTTAGCTCGGAGCTCTTCTGCGAGGTCGAGCTCTTCACGAATTCGTGCTCCGTTTGTTTCTGGATCATGGTGGAGGGTTCTACTGGTCGGAGACCCGATCTCCACTGGCAGCACCGCTTGAGTACCGAAGGTCAGTTCGAAGGGCGATTCTCCCGTGGCCGAGCTGGTGTTGGTCCGCTGAGCCCACATCACCTCGGGAAGAATTGATGCCCATTGGCCCTCTGCTTCCTCCAGCTTGGTTTTTAGGCTCTGCAAAATGATTTGGTTAGTCCTTTCAACTTGGCCATTACTTTGAGGGTGAGCAACGGACGAGAATCTGAGGTCAATCCCAATCTCAGCACATTTGTCTCGAAAGTATGCACTGTCGAATTGTTTGCCGTGGTCAGTGACGATGACCTTTGGCACCCCAAATCGGAAAATGATGTTTTTCCATACGAAATCCCAAGCTGCCTTTTCTGTTATTCTAGCAACACCTTCAGCCTCGGGCCATTTAGTGAAGTAGTCTACAGCCACGAAGGTGTGCTTCTTTTGGCCGACACTGGTCGGAAAGGGGCCGATTATGTCTAGACCCCACTAATAGAATGGCCAAGGGCTCACCATCACTGTGAGGTCCACAGCAGGCTTTCGTTGCACGTTGGCGAACCTCTGGCAGGTGTCGCACTTTTTTACATACTCCTTGGCATCTTGCTCTAAGGTTGGCCAGAAATAGCCTTGCCTTAATGCCTTCCGAGCCAGAGTTTTACCCCCCAAGTGGTTTCCACATACCCCTTCATGAATCTCCCAGAGTACATAGTTTCCTTCTTCGGGTCCTACACATTTCAAAAAGGGCCAGGTGTAGGCTCTTTTATAGAGTTGTCCGGTGATAATGACAAACCTTGAGGCCTGTTTCATGAGTTTTCGAGCTGCTTTTTCATCTTCTGGGGTCATACCCCCCTCCAAGTAGTCCATGATTGGTTTGGTCCAATCTGGACTTAGATTGAGCTCGACTACTGCCTGTACTCCCAACTGAATACTAGGTTCGGATACTTCCTCCACATGGACCAGTGCAGGTCGGCTTTCGCCCAAGGCTAACCTGGACAGGGCATCAGCCTTCATATTCTCTTCCCTGGGAATCTGCTGTATCGTGAACCTTCTGAGTGCTGAGGTCAAATCCTTGACTCTGTTGAGGTAGGCTAGCATAGCACTGTCCTTGGCTTCGAACTCTCCCGATATCTGACTAGAGACCAACTGAGAGTCGGTGCTCAGGTCGACTGTCTGTGCCCCGAGCTGAGTTGCAATTTTAAGTCCTGCAATCACCGCTTCGTACTATGCTTCATTGTTGGTCGCCGGGAAGGTGAACTTGAGGGAGTACTGGTGCTCATGCCGGTTCGAGTCAAGGATGACCACCCTAGCTCCACTTCCGGACTTTCCTGAGGCCTCATCCGCATGGACCTTCTATACGTCCTCCGGGTCATGCTCTGCTCGGCCAGTGCATTCTACAACAAAGTCCGCCATGGCTTGGGCTTTGATGGCTGTCCTGGGCTGGTAGGTGATGTCGAATTGACTCAGCTCAACTGCCCATTTCAGTAGTCTGCCCGACGCCTCTGGCTTGTGCATGATGAACTTGAGCGGAGCATCAGTCATGACCTTAATTGGATGAGCATCAAAGTATGGCTTCAACTTTCTAGCTGCTGTGATAAGCGCGATGGCGAGTTTTTCCAAGGAGGAGTATCTCGCCTCGGCTCCCTGCAAGGTTTTACTAACATAATAGACCGGCTTCTGTTCTTTTCCTTCTTCTCGGACTAGTGCCGCCACGACTGCTGTGCCCGAGCATGCTAAGTATACTACTAGCTCCTCCCCCACCTCAGGTCGGGATAACAGGGGTGGCGAAGCTAGATACTTTTTCAGCTCTTGGAAGGCGTTCTGGTATTCCTCAGTCCATTCAAAGTTCTTAGGATTCCTCAATATTTTGAATAGAGGAGCACACTTGTCAGCCGATCGGGACATGAATCTGCTCAGCGCCGCGACCTTGCCTGCTAACACCTGGACGTCCTTCACGCAGGTCGGTGGCGCTAGGTCCAGTATCGCCTGGACCTTCTCTGGGTTGGCTTCTATTCCGCGGGCTGTGACCATGAAGCCCAGGAACTTGCCTGCCTTGACGCCGAATGCACACTTTTCCGGGTTCAATTTTATCCCAAAGTGCTCCATGACGGCGAAGGCTTCAGCCAGGTCGGCTACATGGTCTTCCGCCCTCCTACTCTTGACCAACATATCATCTACATAGATTTTCATATTCCGGCCGATCTGAATTTTGAAGACCTTGTTCACCATCCGAGTATATGTGGCTCCGGCATTCTTGAGGCCAAAAGGCATGACCTCATAGTAGTAGAGTCCTTTATCGGTGGTGAAGGCGGTCTTCTCTTTGTCTCCGGGAGCCATTTTGATTTGATTATAACCTTTGAAGGCATCCATGAAGGAGAGTAGCTCGAATCCGGATGTGGCATCCACCATCTGGTCAATCCGTGGTAGGGAGAAGTAGTCCTTGGGGCAGGCTTTGTTGAGGTCGGTGAAATCAATATACAATCTCCATCCACCCGATGACTTAGTAACCAGCACCACATTGGATAACCAGGTTGGGTACTGTATTTCCTTTATGTGGCCGGCGTCCACCAACTTGTCCACCTCTTCTGCTATGATTTGTTGCTTATCATAATGAAAGTGCCGGCGCTTTTGCTTTACCGGATAGTGATTTGGGTCGGCATTCAGATGATGCTCAACCACATTCGGGTCAATCCCTGTCATGTTAGAGGCAGACCAGGCGAATACATGTTCATTCTTTAAAAGAAATTGGCTTATACCTTTCTTGAGGTTGGCAGATAGTTCACTCCCGATCTTTGCTCTCTTGGTTTCATCGGAGAGCTCCACCTCTTGAAGGTCTTCAACCGGACTTCCTCTCTTAGCATCTCTCTTTTCTTCGGGCAGATCTGGTCCCCAGCAGGTTTGATATTTGGGCCGGAGTGAGTTTTCATAACATTCCCGAGCTGAGAGCTGGGCTCCGCGAATGGTGGCTACCCCGGCCGGGGTCGGGAATTTCAGGGCCTGGTGGTAAGTTGAGGGGACGGCTCTGAAGTGATTAAGTGCCACCCGACCTAAGATCCCGTTGTAAGTGGAATTACAATCCATTACAATGAAGTTGGCCTGCATTGACGCCCACTTATCCCCATCCTCCAGCTTCAGGGGGAGGTTGATGACTCCTTCGGCTCGGTGGAACTGCCCAGTAAAACCTGCCAAAGTACCCCTCAACGGCCTGAGTCGGCTCCTGTCCAACCCCATCTGCTCAAAAGCGCTTAGGAACAAGACTTCTGCCGAGCTCCCGGTGTCCACCATCAGCCTTTTGACGGTGAAGTTGGCTATTTCAGCGCTAATCACCAGGGGGTCGTCATGAGGTAATATCACCCCCTCCAAGTCTTCTGAAGAGAAGGTGAGCTCTTGCATCTCCGGGGCCGGTCCCCTCACTGGTCCATATTCCTTCCCAGCACGAACATAACTTTTTATGCCTGCTGAGGTCTCGCCTCCTGACGCCAATCCTCCCGCAATGGTTTCAATCACGGCCAAGTGTCTGCCCACAGCCTGGCGCCTGGGCGGACTCCTCTCCCTATCCCTGCGGTCTGGATTCCGGGTTGGCTGCGGATCTATATACCTCCGTAGGTGGCCTCGGGCTATTAGTGCCTCGATCTCCTGCTTCAAGTCTTTACATTCCTCGGTGGTATGGCCGTAGTCCATGTGGTAGCGGCAATATTTAGTCCTATTGCGCTTCTCGGGTCGGCCTTTCATTCTCGGAGCGGGAGGCAAGTGGTTCTGGTACTGGATCTCCATTAGGATCTGCTCCCTTGAGGTGTTAAGGGGAGTGAACATAGTGAACCGGGGGTTCAGCTTCGGCTGCTGAGGCTGCTTGTCTCGGTCGTTCTGGGCTTTGGCCCCAGGTTGGGCTCGGGAGGCCTCTCATTTCTTCCCAGCCTCATTTTCTTTGTCATCGTCCCTTTTTGCCTGATGGATTTCCTCCGAGTGTATGTACCCTTCTGCTCACACCATCAGCTCGGACACAGTATCCACGGGGTCAATTGCCAAGGAAGATGTGAGGGGGCCCGACCTGAGCCCGCTCTGGTAAGCCATCAGAGCCATGGAGTCCTCCAGGTTGGGAATTCGGAAGGACTCTTCATTGAATCTAGCCGTGTAAGCCCTCAAAGTTTCCCTTCTATGCTGCTTCACCAACAGCAATGTAGAAGTATGGCGGGTGGCGCGGCTGCTTCCCGCGAAACGGGATAGGAAAGCCTCAGCCAGCTGGTGAAAACTTGCAATTGAACCAGGATGAAGTTTTTGGAACCAATCCAAGGCATTGCCAACCAGGGTGGTCGGGAATGTCTTCGCCTTCATGAGATCTGGCATGTCATGCAGAGTCATGTGGTGATCAAAATTGAGCAGGTGGCTGGCTGGGTCTCCATCTCCATTGTAGACGGCCAGGTTGGGCATTCGGTTGCCGGTGGGTAGAGGCGTGGCCAGTACCTCGGGAGAGAGTGGGCTTACGCCAAGTTGGTTGATGACCTTGGCTATGGCAGCCGCGGTCTTTGCCTGCTCGGGGTCGGCTTGAGCCGCCCTTTTACCTCTCGCCGCGTCGGACCTTGGTATCGGCTCTAAGAAGCCCTCCTCTTCCTGCGTCCGTTTTCGCCTAGGCTCCGGGATGTGGAATTGGGGGCGCGATGGCCGCGGCACAGCCTCTTGCGGAGCCAGGGGGCCCTCAGCTAGCCGGGCTACCTGCTCCTTAAGTTCTTCGAACATCCTCAACATCATCCTTATCTCCGGTGACAGGCTGGAGTTGGGGTCTCCTTCCGCTGCGGGGTTGGTTTGAGTGGCTAAATGTATACGTTGGCTCGTTCCAACGTCGGCTTGGGTTAGGTTTTGGCTGGGCGCCTGCGCGGGTTCGAGGTCCCCTTCCAGGTTGGGCGAATCCTCTACCGGTATGTTGTGACTTCTAGTTTGTACCATGGTGGCTTCTCAATGAGTGGCGAAGAGAGTTATAAAAGAACTCGTCGGTTCCCACAGACGGCGCCAAACTGTTGAGGTTGAAAATCTCACAGTTGAATTTGAGAGCTGCTTTCGCCGAGCTGGACTTCTCAGGTCGGCCTCCGAGCTGTACTTTCCTGATCGGCTATCGGACCTGCCCAAGGAAATGAAGGAAAAGGCGGGGTGATGACCCGAATTTTCTCCTCAAGCGTGCGAATGATTAGTATGTCCGAGCTGGCAAAGTAGCTGAGAGCATTTAATAGCGAGATCCCCTTAAATGAAGAGGGTGGAGCTCTATTTATACTAAGTTCGGGTCTGACAGCATTTAATGCGATGCAGCTTTATGTCCCATCGGAACAGTTGGAACTCAGGTCGGAGTTAACGGGGTCGGGTCAGTCATCTAGGTTGGGCATCGAGCTGAACGCACTGTTAACGGAGCGCGAATTAGCCCGTCTCAGATCGGAATGGTCGGCCCACTTGAATCAGCTCAGAAACCCCTCGTCAATTATTATTATTATTATTTTTTTGTCGAAAGGCAATCACTTAATTAATGCTAAGTTGCTTTCATACTAACCACTTACAGATTAATCTGTTATTGCTATTGCTTAAGACGAACAAGGCAGCTAGATTCGACTTTTGGTCATAATCCTAATTAGCAGCAAAGCAATGTCTTTCTATTATTGTAATAATTTATGACAAAAAAATTATCAATGTAATAATTAGACAATTATCTTAATCCGCGTATCATTTACTATTTTTAATATTCATTCCAAATTGTTCTGCGATCTGCATCTAGAACTCACGTTTTATCATTTTTCTTTATCTTGTGTTTACATTCATGTTTGCACTAAAATAATCTTGTTTAGGTAAAAACCAAAATGGAGTGCTTGCATGGACGGCTCCTTTTTCTGAACATATTTTATAGCAGGACTATAGAAAAGATTTGTTTTTTTAATTTTTCGTAAAGAGAAATTTACTTTGAGTAAGACATTAAATTCACTCAAGATTACAATGCTCAATGCATACTTTAATTTAATAAAAAAAATCAAGTGATATTTGTACTAAAAGTAAAAAGAAACTCAAGATTTTTTGGACACAATAAGACAATAAAGTGTTGTTATTTGACTACTCTACGTACTCAACCAGTGGACGCTACATGAATAATTATTTCTTTCTTTCTTGAAGACACAACATATGACGACCAGGGGGTGGATCCAAGTGCAAAAAATATCAATTTGGTATTCATAAATTTTTTTTAGTGGGAATTAAATTGATTTTTTAGTCTACAAATTCCTTAAAAACACATATTTTTTTGACAATACAATCTCAATTCACTGCTTAATAACTTTATTTTTAGAGTTAGTGAAAGTTATAACCTCCGCTAACTATGAACGACATCATCTTACCAACTATATGTTTTAGTAATTGTCTAGATGGTTCTAGCAGTTTTAAATCTTTACCGATGAATTTTTTTTTTTTTTTTGCTATTACCAATTCAATTGTTTTTGGTTCTTTGATAATTTTTTATATCTTTTTCTACATCAAAGTTTTTAAATAATTCATAGCACGTGAAACTTGTGAGAATTTTTAGCCTAACAAACCCCTACATCAACCTAACATGTGGAATAATTTATTTTTATTTTTTTTATTTGTGAGGAACATTTAAACTTGTTTCAATTATTAATTGTTGTATGTCTTGACCAAAAAAAAAAGCCTAGTATTAGCTGTCTTGATGGCATTATTACCATTTCCAAAATATTGCAGCTAAGACGAGAGAAGTATCATTTATGTATCTTCTCACGGGCAATTGTTAGGGCTTGCATTTCAGCAATTTTTATTTTATTTATTTATTTTTACAATGAAAGCCAAGCCGATAATACACTAAACAACTAATCTAGGGGAAGGATCTTTTCTTTTGTCCTGTTCAATAAGAAGTTGCAACTAATTCAGCACTTGACTCATTATTTGCAAACCCAATAATTGACTAAGGTCAAAATTGATAATTTAGTCCGTATAATGATTCGCCTCTCAAAAGATATGTCATGAATAAAAAATTAAATATTCATTTATGTGAAGGATCAAATGGAAATCTTCAATAAATTATTTCAATAGATTCCCTAATTTATGCGTGTGTGAATTACATGTATAAGTAAACATGTACATAGGCTTCTAATAACTTGATAAATTCTTGCAAGAAACCTAGTGCCATGAGGACACTAACTATTGTCTCCTAAACTAACACCACGATTAATATAGATGCTATATACATTGACATTGATGATGCGGAATTCACTCATATTAAATTTGTTAAATTTCATGACACATGATTTCATCCGATGTTTCAACTATGTCGAGGTCGAAAACCTCACAGTTGAAGTTGGGAGCTACTTGCGCCGAGCTGGACTTTTCAGGTCGGCCTCCGAGCTTTACTTTCCGGGTCGGCTTCCAAACCTGCACAAGGAAAAGAAGAAAAAGGCGGGGTGATGACCGGGATTTTCCCCTCGAGTGTGCGAATAATTAGTATGTCCGAGCTGGCAAGGTAGCTGAGAGCATTTAATAACGAGTTACCTCTCTAAATGAAGAGGGTAGAGCTCTATTTATACTAAGTTATGGTCTGACAACATTTAATGCAGCGCAGCTTTATGTCCCATCAGCGCTTTATGTCCCATCGGAACAGCTGGAACTGAGGTCGGGGTCTCCGAGGTCGGGCCAGTCATCCTGGTTAGACATTCAGTTGAACGCGCTGGCCTTGGCGCTGATTAGCCCGCTTCGGCTCGGGACGGATTCGTACCTCAGCTCGGGAACCCCTCGTCAATTCCCTCCCCCCCCAAGTCGAGATCGAGAGGGTGAGATCTAGAATTGGCAGTTCCTCCCGAGTTGTGGGTGTCCGACCCCAAGAGAGCAGGGATGGCTATGTCAGCGGTGCATGCCCAACGGATGGCTGACACGTCACCTGGCGGTTCTGACGAGACGCGACATTTGGGCTTCCTGAGGCGACTTTCAGGGGCGCCTATAAATAGGGCTTTGACATCTGAGATTCATTCCACATTTCACTTTCAATCCCTCAAGAATTTAAGGTCGAACACCAGAGTGGTCGGAAGCAATTAGCTTGGAATGAATCTTCTCGAGATTTGTCAGCTCGGAGCCAGCTTGGTCGGTCGCCCTCCGCAATCAAGAGCAGTAGGTACGTCCCGACTCCTTTTAGTCATTCATGTTCATTTATATTTAGTCTGTAGACAGGATGGGGAGGTCGGAGTCGGAAGATTCTCAGGCTATGGAAGTAAGGTCTTACGGTGGAGACGAGAGTCCGTCGAGCTCGGAGTTTACCTCAAATAGGGACCATGGTGGAGAGAGGACCAGTTCGTCTTCAGGGTCGGCTCGGAAATCTATGCCCCGGGAGAGCGATGATGACTGCCAGGTTATAGGGGTCAGAATGGCGCAAGAAGAGGCTGAGGAAGATCCTTTGGCCGACCTGGGAGACTTGGGGGATGGAGCGGACGACGAGCCATTGAACAAGTTGGAGGGGGTCGAGATACCACATGAGTACTTAGCTGGAGTTTCCGCCTCAGAGCCGACTACAGCGATCCCGATTAGGGCAGTCCGACCTCGGAGCTCAGCTACAGCTAGTGGTTTGTCAGGTCGGGGGAAGAGGATAGAGCAGTTATTCGCTTGTTGCCAGCGCGAGTGTCATTCAACCATCGAGATGGTCAACGCTCGGCTGAGAGACTGGTCGGTGGACCGACACCACAAACTGAAGGTCCCTGGTCGGAATGACCCTGCCTGCTATCCTCCGCCCGATCATTTTACGATTTACGACCTTGCCTTCGATGTCGTCCGCCTTCCACTTCCCGACTTCATTATAGGCATTCTGAACTACTTTGAGCTCAGCCCGGGTCAGATGTCACCAAACGGTTGGGCCATAATGGTGGCATTCTTCGTGTTCTACCTCGAGAGGATGATAGAGCCGACCTTGCGCCGTTTCAGGCATTTTTTCGTTTGCAAGCCTAACCTGAAACAGCTAGGCTGGTTCCACTTTGCGGCTCGGGTCAACAATGCTATATTCACCAAGTGGTACTCCTCCAACAAGGGCTGGCACAATGACTACTATTGGGTCGAGTCGACAGTGAACCCGGGGTGCAGGATGGACTGGAATCTTTCACTGAAATAGACTTTGAACGACGACCCCAAGCTTTCCAAAGAGGAACTCGCCGAGGTCAGCGTGCTGAGGCCCAAGCCGGGTATGCTGATCGACATCGATAGTGTCCTCAGGTGGGACAGGATATGGAAGTCCAAGTTATTCGGGAGAGAACCCGACCTGAGCGAAGAGCACCCACACTTGTTTCCCGAGCCTAAAGAGAACGCTCATTCCGACTCAGAAGAGGGTCAGTTCGCAGGATCAATGCCCGACCTCCCCGTCTCCTAGTTTGTCGTTGCTCTTCTTGATTGGTAATAGGTCATTTTCACCTTCTTTTCCTTTGTTTTTGCAGGCATGGCAGATACGGTGAAGCTCGCGTACCTCCAGAGAAAGAGAAAGCCCGACGCCAATGGCGAGGCATCGGCTCGGTCCGGTTTTGGCTCCGTCCCTCAGGAGCAGAGGCAGCGGCCCGGGGGCCATGCGCGGGAGGTTGGCGCAGAGGTCTCGTCGGGATCTCCTTTGACAAAGAAGACGAGCTTGGGTGTGGTGATCCCCGAGTGCTCGGCATCCCGTCCTGACAACAGGAGGCGACCCCTGCCCGAATACTCCGGGAGGGGCAAGGCCGCGGAGGTGAGCCCTCCAAATAAGGATTTTGTAGAGGCTGCAAAGGTTTCCCGTGATCCCAAGTTGGGGTCAGTCCCGGCGGAGCAGCTTTTACTTTGACTAACCACTTTGCTTTCTTCCGTGCAGGCTGAGTCCCACATCCTTTCAGCGCCTGGCCTACTTGCCCTGGCCCAGACTTACTGTGTGGAGCTCGAACAGCGCTACACAGATTCCCGAGCCGAGCTGGAGTCCTTTAGGACGGATGCAGCCCAGAGGCATAAAGCAGATGAGGCGGAGATCGCCCGGCTAAGGAAGGAGCTCAAGGCTGAGAAGTCTCGGCGCGAGGCCGCGGCCAAGGACGTTGAGCGCTACAAGCGGGAGAAGCGAGAGGCTGAAGCGAAGCATAAGGACCTCTTGGATCAGGTCGGCCCGCGAAGGGAGAAGGCAGTGGAGGCCTTTAAGTCCAGCCAAGAGGCTGTGGACTGGCTAGCCACTGAGGGTGGGGTGATGGCCCGGTACGCCGAGTTGGAGTACTACTTCCGAGGCCAGGTTGTAGCTCGCGAGAGGGCGAATACCTTTTTTCCTGCCGCCAAGAACGATTATATCGAGATCTTGGAGGCCCCGCCCCCGAAATTCTAGGAGATTTCTGAGCTACCGGCCGACCTGATGTCCCAGGCCAAAGAGATGCTGGCATTTGTCGAGAAGGGTATGGACCAGGTCGGCGACGTAGCCGAGGCCACCACCTCCACCACTGCTCCCAAATAATAATAATTTCTTTTGTAAGGTCGCCCGGGTCAGGCTTTTGTAATTCTGCCCAGGCTGGGCTTGTGTAATTGATTTCAGTATTAATGAAATATCTATTTTACTTTTGTTTGCGTTTTGGTTGAGTTTGTACGCGTGTATCTTTCTCTTCGTAAATTTTTCTTAAGTAACTGGGGTCGGACCAATTTTAATAGACCATACAAACTTAAGAGTAATGAACCGAGCTGGACGCGACTAGTGAATTAACACCCTAATCCGAGCTGGTTAATTGGGCAACTGTTTAATCGCCGCCGACCTGGACTCGTCAGTCCGATTTAAAACTGGTCAAATTAATGTTGACAAATGTTGAGCTCGAGTTCGGACCCCAAACTAACATACCGACCTGAAGCCGGATTAAACCGAGTTGGAACTTAATCCGAACTGGCACAACTTAATCAAATTATTATCGATTATACCCTAGCTGGAACTTCGTCCGAGCCGATTTTACGGATCATTAGCTCATGATCAAGCGTGGCCACCTCGTTAATCCGAGTTGGTAGTAGCTTTGTAGCTGAGGAAATTTGGGCCCGCGTCGGTCATTGCGCTGGTTTTGGTGCTTATTCCCAGGTCGGGAATTGTACTTGTATGTAAAGATGCATTGTATTGAGTTTGTATAAGCAATGTCTTGGCCTGGGGTCTTTACAAGATTTCTCGGCTCGGGGCTGTTACAAAATATTCCGGCTTGGGGCCATTACAAAGTATTTCGGCTCGGGGGCGTTACAAAGTATTTCAGCTCGGGGCCGCTTAGACAAAATACCGCTTCAGGTGTTTCGAGTGCCATGCGTTCTTCAATAGTTTCCCGTTCTTGTCGCGAAGGTAGAAGGTCCTGGGTTGGACTTCTTTCACGACTTCATAGGGTCCCTCCCAAGTCGGGGAAAACTTGTTACTGGAACGCGACGAAAAGATGGCCTTCCTGAGCACGAGGTTGCCAGCCTTAATAGGCTTGGGCTTAACCTGTTTGGCAAAGTCCCTTTGCATGGCAGCTTTGCTGGCCAGCATTCTGATTTGAGCTTTAGCTCAAAGCTCTTCAGCGAGGTCGAGCTCTTCACGGATCCGTGCTCCGTTTGTTTCTGGATCATGGTGGAGGGTTCTACTGGTCGGAGACCCGATCTCCACTGGCAGCACCGCTTGAGTGCCGAAGGTCAGCTCGAAGGGTGATTCTCCCGTGGTCGAGTTGGTGTTGGTCCGCTGGGCCCACAACACCTCGGGAAGAATTGATGCCCATTGGCCCTCCGCTTCTTCC
Source organism: Ehretia macrophylla (assembly GCA_037974665.1). NCBI lineage: Eukaryota > Viridiplantae > Streptophyta > Magnoliopsida > Boraginales > Ehretiaceae > Ehretia > Ehretia macrophylla. The sequence goes on along the minus strand of CM075779.1, from coordinate 25,349,546 downwards.
AGCTTGGTTTTCAGGCTCTGCAAAATGATTTGGTTAGTCCTTTCAACTTGGCCATTACTTTGAAGGTGAGTAATAGATGAGAATCTGAGGTCGATCCCAATCTCAGCACATTTGCCTCGAAAGTATGCACTGTCGAATTGTTTGCCGTGGTTAGTGATGATGACCTTTGGCACCCCAAATCGGCAAATGATGTTTTTCCATACAAAATCCCAAACTGTCTTTTCTGTTATTCTAGCAATACCTTCAGCCTCGGGCCATTTAGTGAAGTAGTCTACAGCTACGAACGCGTGCTTCTTTTGACCGACACCGGTCAGCAATGGGCCGATGATGTCTAGACCCCACTGATAGAATGGCTATGGGCTTACCATTACTATGAGGTCCAGAACAGGCTTCCTCTGTACATTGGCCAACCTCTGGCAGGTGTCGCACTTTTTTACATACTCTTTGGCATCCTGCTCTAAGGTTGGCCAGAAATAGCCTTGCCTTAATGCCTTCCGAGCCAGAGCTTTGCCTCCCAAGTGGTTTCCACATACCCCTTCATGAATCTCCTGGAGTACATAGTTTTCCTCTTCGGGTCCAACACATTTCAAGAGAGGCCAAGTATAGGCTCTTTTATAGAGTTGCCCGGTAATTATGACAAACCTTGAGGCCTGTTTCATGAGCTTTCGAGCTGCTTTTTCATCTTCTGGGGTCATACCCCCCTCCAAGTAGTCCACGATTGGTTTGGTCCAATCTAGGCTTAGATTGAGCTCGGCTACGGCTTGTACCCCCAACTGAATACTGGGTTCGGATACTTCTTCAACATGGACCAGGGCAGGTCGGCTCTCGCCCAAGGCCAACCTGGACAGGGCATCAGCCTTCATATTCTCTTCCCTGGGAATCTGCTGTATCGTGAACCTTCTGAGCCCCGAGGTCAAATCCTTGACTCTGTTGAGGTAGGCCAGCATAGCACTGTCCTTGGCTTCAAACTCTCCCGATATCTGACTAGAAACCAGTTGAGAGTCGGTGCTCAGGTCGACTGTTTGTGCCCCGAGCTGAGCTGCAATTTTCAGTCCTGCAATCACTGCTTCGTATTCTGCTTCGTTGTTGGACGCCGGAAAGGTGAACTTCAGGGAGTATTGGTGCTCATGCCTGGTTGGGTCGAGGATGACCACCCCAGCTCCGCTTCCGGACTTCCCTGAGGCCCCATCCACATGGACCTTCCACACGTCCTCCGGGTCATGCTCTGCTCGGCCAGTGCATTCTACCACAAAGTCCGCGATGGCTTGGGCTTTGATGGCTGTTCTGGGCTGGTAGGTGATGTCAAATTGACTCAGCTCAACTGCCCATTTCAGTAGCCTGCCCGACGCCTCCGGCTTGTGCATGATGGACTTGAGCAGGGCAACCGTCATGACCTTAACTGGATGAGCGTCAAAGTATGGCTTCAACTTTCTTGCCGCTATGATAAGCGCGATGGCGAGTTTTTCCAAGGATGAGTATCTTGCCTCGGCCCCTTGCAAGGTTTTGCTAACATAATAGACCGACTTCTGCTCATTTTTTTCTTCTCGGACTAGTGCCGCCGCCATTGCTGTTCCCGAGCATGCTAAATATAGTACCAGCTCCTCCCCCACCTCAGGTCGGGACAACAGGGGTGGCGAAGCTAGGTACCTTTTCAGCTCTTGGAAGGCGTTCTGGCATTCCTCAGTCCATTCAAAGTTCTTAGGATTCCTCAATATCTTGAACAAAGGAGCACACTTGTCAACCGACCTGGACATGAATCTGCTCAGCGCTGCGACCTTTTTTGCTAACACTTGGACGTCCTTTACGCAAGTTGGCGGTGCCAGGTCGAGTATCGCCTGGACCTTTTCCTGGTTGGCTTCTATTCCGCGGGCTGTGACCATGAAACCCAGGAATTTGCCTGCCTTGACGCCGAATGCGCACTTTTTCGGGTTCAGCTTTATCCCAAAGTGCTCCATTACGGCGAAGGCTTCAGCCAGGTCGTCTACATGGTCTTCCGCCCTTCTGCTCTTGACCAACATGTCATCTACATAGATTTCCATATTCCGGCCAATCTGATTTTTGAAGACCTTGTTCACCATACGAGTGTAGGTAGCTCCAGCATTCTTGAGGCCAAAAGGCATGACCTCATAGTAGTAGAGCCCTTTATCGGTAGTGAAGGCGGTCTTCTCTTTGTCTCCAGGAGTCATCTTGATTTGATTATAGCCTTTGAAAGCATCCATGAAATAGAGTAGCTCAAATCCGGAGGTGGCGTCCACTATCTGATTGATCCGTGGTAGGGAAAAACAGTCCTTAGGGCAGGCTTTGTTGAGGTCGGTGAAGTCAATACATAGTCTCCATCCACCTGAGGACTTAGTCACCAGCACCACATTGGATAACCAGGTTAGGTACTGTATTTCCTTGATGTGGCCGGCGTCCACTAACTTGTCCACTTCTTCTGCTATGATTTGTTGCTTGTCATAATGGAAGTGCCGACGCTTTTGCTTGACTGGATAGTGATTTGGGTTGGCATTCAGGTGATGCTCAATCACGTTCGGGTCAATCCCTGTCATGTCAGAGGCAGACCAGGCAAATACATGTTCATTCTTTAAAAGAAATTGGCTTATACCTTTCTTGAGGTTGACAGAGAGTTCACTCCCGATCTTTGCCCTCTTGGTTTCATCAGAGAGCTCCACCTCCTGAAGGTCTTCAGCTGGGCTTCCTCTCTTAGCATCTCTCTTTTCTTCGGGCAGATCTGGTCCCCAACCGATTGATACTTGGGCCGGAGTGAGTTTTCATAACATTCCCGAGCTGAGAGCTGGGCTCCGTGAATGGTGGCCACGCCGGCCGGGGTTGGGAATTTCAGGGCCTGGTAGTAAGTTGAGGGGACGGCCCTGAAGTGATTGAGTGCCACCCGACCTAAGATCCCATTGTAAGTGGAGTTGCAATCCATTATTATAAAGTTGGCTTGTATCGATACCCATTTATCCCCATCTTCCAGCTTCAGCGGTAGGTTAATGACTCCTTCAGCTCGGTGGAACTACCCGGTGAAACCAGCTAAAGTACCCCTCAATGGCCTGAGTCGGCTCCTGTCCAACCCCATTTGCTCAAAAGCGCTGAGGAATAAGACTTCTGCCGAGCTCCCGGTGTCCACCATCAACCTCTTGATGGTGAAGTTGGCTATTTCAGCGCTGATCACCAGTGGGTCGTCATGAGGCAATATCACCCCTTCCAGGTTTTCTGAGGAGAAGGTGATCTCCTGTATCCCCGGGGTCGGTCCCCGCATCGGTCCATACTCCCTCCCAGCACGAACATAACCCTTCCTGCCTGCTGAGGTTTCTCCTCCTGACGCCAATCCTCCCGCAATGGTCTCAATCACGGCCAAGCGTCCGCCCCCAGCCTGGCGCCTGGGCGGACTCCTCTCCCTATCCCTTTGGTCGGGATTTCGGGTCGGCTGCGGCTCTACATATCTCCGGAGGTGGCATGCCTCAATCTCCTGTTTCAAGTCTTTACACTATTCGGTGGTATGGCCGTAGTCCATATGGTAGCGGCAATACTTGGTTCTATTGCACTTCTCGGGTCGGCCCTTCATCCTTGGAGCTGGAGGCAAGTGGTTCTGGTGTTGGATTTCCATCAGGATCTGCTCCCTCGAGGTGTTAAGGGGAGTGAACATGGTGAACCGGGGGTTCTGCTTTGGCTGTTGAGGCTGCTTGCCTCGGTCATTCTGGACTTTACCCCCAGGTTGGGCTCGAGAGGTCTCTCCCTTCTTGCTGGCTTCCTTCTCCTTGTCATCATCCCTTTTCGCCTGATGGATTTCCTCCGAGTGTATGTACCCTTCTGCTCGTACCATCAGCTCGGATACAGTGTCCACGGGGTCGATTGCCAGGGAGGACGTGAACGGGCCCGACATCAGCCCACTCTGGTAAGCCATCAACGCCATGGAGTCCTCCAGGTTGGGAATTCGGAGGGACTCTTCATTGAATCTGGCCGTGTAGGCCCTCAAGCTTTCCCCTCTATGTTGCTTCACTAACAGTAATATAGAAGTATGGCGGGTGGCGCGCCGGCTTCCAGCGAAGCGAGACAGGAAAGCCTCAGCCAGCTAGTGAAAACTTGCAATTGAACCGGGACGAAGTTTCTGGAACCAGTCCAAGGCATTGCCAACCAGGGTGGTCGGGAATGTCTTTGCCTTCATGAGATCTGGCATGTCATGCAGAGTCATGTGGTGATCAAAATTAAGCAGGTGGCTAGCTGGGTCTCCATCTCCGTTGTAGACGGCCAGGTTGGGCATACGGTTGCCAGTGGGCAGTGGCGTGGCCAGTACCTCGGGGGAGAGTGGGCTTACGCCGAGCTGGTTGATGACCTTGGCTATGGCAGCTGCGGTCTTGGCCTGCTCGGGGTTGGCTTAAGCCGCCCTTTTACTTCTCGCCGCGTCGGATCTCTCCATCGGCTCTAGGAAACCCTCCTCGTCCTGCGTCCGTTTTCGCCTTGACTCTGGGATGTGGAATTGCAGACGCGATGGCCACGGCATAGCCTCTTGCGGAGCTAGGAGGCCCTCAGCTAGCCGGGCTACCTGCTCCTTAAGTTCCTCGAACATCCTCAGCATCATTCTTATCTCCGGTGACAGGCTGGAGTTGGGGTCTCCTTCTACTGTGGGGTTGGTTTGAGTGGCTAAGTGTATACGTTGGCTCGTTCCAACGTCGGCTTGGGTTAGGTTTTGGCTAGGCACCTGTGTGGTTTCGATGTCCCCTTTCGGGTTGGGCGAATCCTCTACCGGTGTGGTGCGGCTTCTAGTTTGCACCATAATGGTTTCTCAATGGGTGGTGAAGAGAGCTATAAAAGAACTCGTCTCTTTCCCACAGACGGCGCCAAACTGTCGAGGTCGAAAACCTCACAGTTGAAGTTGGGAGCTACTTGCGCCGAGCTAGACTTTTCAGGTCGGCCTCTGAGCTGTACTTTCCGGGTCGGCTTCCAGACCTGCACAAGGAAAAGAAGGAAAAGGCGGGGTGATGACCCGGATTTTCCCCTCAAGCGTGCGAATGATTAGTATGTCCGAGCTGGCAAAGTAGCTGAGAGCATTTAATAACGAGTTACCTCTCTAAATGAAGAGGGTGGAGCTCTATTTATACTAAGTTCTGGTCTGACACATTTAATGCAGCGCAGCTTTATGTCCCATCGGAACAGCTGGAACTAAGGTCGGGGTCTCCGGGGTCGGGCCAGTCATCCTGGTTGGACATTCAGTTGAACGCACTGGCCTTGGCGCTGATTAGCCCGCTTTGGCTCGGGACAGATTCGTACCTCAGCTCGGGAACCCCTCGTCAAACTATTAATTATTAACTGCTACCAATATTGAAATTACTGTGAGGAACACGAAGCAAAGCAGCAGAAAAAATGTCTTGTTCAGTAGGTTTAGTCTCCTCATAGTGTAGCTTAATCTCTCCAGTAATGTTCGCACCTAAACAGTTTTGTGAACGGCCCAAAATCTTGGATTACTCTGTTTTGTTACCAGCCCAAAATATTTGGATTGCTAGAGAATCCTGAGATGTGCTAAACTTGGTTATTGTCCTAATAGACTTGAGCTTAATAATAAGGAATTTTTCAAATCGGAAAACACGTTAAATAAATGTCATGTATATGTTGAATAGATACTTTGAAATAAAGATAGAGTAATTTTTATACAAAGTTATTGATGGATACATTTTCCGTTTGAAAGATTATCCCTAATAATATACAAAGAAAACGGAGATGATGATCGCATTAAAAAAAAAAAAAAACCCTAAAGTAGCAAGTAGGCATTGAAATATCTAATTACTATGAACCCATCTTCCTCGTTAATTAAATTATGATGAATTTTGAACTTCTTATTAAACGAAAATAATTTTGAAGTTATGAACAAAACAGAAAGACAAGTCTCTGGAAATAACATAACTTGATGGACAAAACAAAAGAGAACCAATGCCTATATGCCTAAAATCTTTTACTTTCAATTGAAGCATAGCAAAAACTATATGGAGTTGACCCAATCTGCAAGACAAAGAAAACTCTTTCCACAAAGCACCCTCGGAGAAGGGAAGAATAAAAAATCAAATAACAAAGCAAAAATAAGAAAGAAAGTATCAAGTCTAAAAAGACTATTTTTTCTAAAGTGTTGTTTAGATTAATAAGAGTTTGTTAACTTTCAGCTGGACCATCGAATCATTTATATAAAACACAAATTATTATTTTTAAATTTAAACCGTAAATCTGAGTTTTCAAAATTACAAAAATTCAATACTCAATTAATAAAAATACTATTGGCTATTGGACACCAATACTGTTTAAGACAGAAAAGGAAACAGTTGTGTCAGGAACTGTTTCTTTTTTTTTTTTTTTTTTTTTTTTTCTTTCTGTTTTTGCAATAGCCCGAAAAATATCTACACAATCAACCCACAATGAACGGAGAGCACCATGTTCTAGACTTCACTTGGCAAAAATTTGCCGAAAGCAGCAAAATCTTTAGACATAGAATGAGGTGGCTCTATGCATGCTGCTTCACCAGCAAAGCCTCTAAAACCTTTCCCAAGTACAGCCATTCACAGGTGATGTATCACATACTGTTACGTGATTAAATTTTCTTGGTTTCTTATCATTAATTCAATGCCAATAAGATTAAAAATAAACATTATTTTTTATCATCCGTTTTAGATTTTTTTTTGTTTAACTTATGTTGATGTTACTGTAGAGATCAGGAGAGATTATGGAGAACCCATCATCGAGCAGTGCCAACAATGATCTTCACTCTGAGGTATGAATGGTGTTGCCATCAGGCCGTGGCGGGGGCGGCCAGTTGTGGATACTTTATTTTTCGAGTGCAAGTATTTTTTAAATGAGCGGCTGTGAGATTTGGACTATAGTTTTTGGCTAATCATTTTTGACTACATGTTAATTGAACACTCAATCTAAATTTGAGCTATTAGAGAAATATTTTATTTTTTTATTATCTCCGATAGCTTCTTCAATTTCAAAACGAGGTTTAAGCATTGGAAGCTGAAAACCATGGATACAAGGTGTTTGATTAGTGATCTGACATCATATGTTTAAGCCCACAATCCGAAATTCATGGCTTCCAACTTCTTGCCGTTATATATAGGCCATTAAGCTGCACCAAAAGTAACAAAACTGCTTACCAATGTGAATGCTAATGTTTGATTTGGACTTATGAGTTTAAACAGGTTATGATTTTGCAGAAATTGTGAAGTATAGGTGTGTTGTAACTGGAAACAGTAAATTTTATGACATGAATTGCTTGTTAGTGGAAAAGTTCATAATGCACTAGATATATAGGATACGAACAATTGCTTCTTTATTGGTGGCACGTTATATTTTGAGCCTATGAAGCCAGCACTAATAACCAGAATAGGTTTCTCATGAGGTAGAAAATGATGAATAATATCGACTACCGGGTTTATCTTCTAAATTCCCTCTTTTCTGTTCAGTAGGCAGATCCATTTTATTACCAAACAAGGATTTTGGTGATCAAAAGGTAAAACACATTTCTAAGGAGAAATTAGTTCTCAAATGACAGCGTAAGACCCAACCTTAGAATGAATAAACTAACAATGAAGGACTGTTGGTAAATTGTTGATTTTAATAATGTTAAGCTCTCTCTTAATGCGGGCGGTTGTAGTAAGTCTAATAGTTAAATTTCCAATACTTCTTGACAGATATTAGACAAGAAAGAAAGTAATTCAAGGAGCGATCCTGCTACTAATATCATACTTAATAATGACTTCTCTGGAGGTCTGCACTCGTGGCACCCCAATTGCTGTGATGCTTTTGTGGTTTCTGCTGAGTCTAATTACCCTGAAGGAATACAAGCTAAGTTAGGTATTCCATATGCTGTAGTCACAAATCGCAAGGAATGTTGGCAAGGCTTGGAACAGGACATCACAAGTCGAGTTTCCACGGGTTCCACTTATATGGTCTCTGCTCAGGTTAGTGTGTCTGGACTCTTTCAGGGTTATGCTGATGTCCAGGCCACGCTGAAGCTAGTATATGGGGATTCTGCAACTAACTATTTGTTCATTGGAAGGTAATTGTTTTTGTTTTCTTCTTTTATTTTCTTTTTTCGGAGGGAGCGGTTATTCTGATGTCATCTCACATGTAGAAAGCCAGTTTCGAAAGAGTGTTGGACAATCTTGGATGGCACATTTTCTTTGTCAACTATGCCTGACCGAGTAATATTCTATCTCGAAGGGCCTTCGCCTGGAGTAGACATACTCATAAAGTCTGTAAAAATATCCTGTGTCAGTGATACAGAGTGCAATGTAAGTTTGTTATCTAGCACATCTTCCCTTCAATTGATTAGGATGAGGAACATGTCTTAGTATAATGAACGAACTTACCAGGAAGGTGTGTTGGTAAATTGTAAAATTTAATAATTTTATTCTCTTTCTTCGAGCTGGACTTGTAGTAAGTCTAATAATTAAATTTCCAATATTTCCTGGCAGATATTAGACCCAAAAGAAAAAAATTCAACGGGCAATGCTGCTACTAAAATCATACTTAACCATGACTTCTCTGAAGGTCTGCAATCCTGGCACCCCAATTGCTGTGATGCTTTTGTGGTTTCTGCCGAGTCTAGTCACCCTGAAGGACACACTAAGTTAGGCATTCCGTATGCTGTAGTCACTAATCGCAAGGAATGTTGGCAAGGCTTGGAACAGGACATTACAAGTAGAGTTTCCACCGGTTCCACTTATATGGTTTCTGCTCAGGTTGGTGTATCTGGGTCCTTTTATGGTTATGCTGATGCCCAGGCCACGTTGAAGCTAGAATATAAGAATTCTGCAACTAACTATTTGTTCATTGGAAGGTATTTATATTCGTTTTTTACCTTTTAGTTTTTATTATGGGGAAGCAGTTGTTCTGATGGCAGTCGCATGTGCAGAAAGCCAGTTTCAAAAGAGTGTTGGACACACTTGGAAGGCACATTTTCATTGTCAACTATGCCCGACCGTGTAGTATTTTATCTTGAAGGGCCTTCGTCTGGAGTAGACCTCCTTATAAAGTCTGTAATGGTCTCATGCACCAGTGCTAGGGAATGCAACGTAAGTTTGTTATCAAGCACATCTCCTCTTTTGATTGATTAGGATGAGGAATTTGTTTCAATATATCTTAAGTTGTTATTATCTTTTATAGAAAATGATGATGGGATCAATGCCAGAGAGTGCTTTATTAGTCAAGAACAAACACATAGAAGTTAAATCTTTTCAATTCTCAAGTTTAATTTACTTCACAATTTTACAAGTTTCTAACATGAACTTCTCATGTACCTCTGCAGAATCATGTTTGCAATTGTCAACTTTTTTTCTTCACTGTTCTACAAGATTCTAATATGAACTTATCATGTACCTCCACAGAACTGGACCACGGGATCTGTCACACTGAAAGATGATAACATCATATTGAATCCAAAATTTGAGGATGGCCTTAAAAATTGGTCTGGAAGAGGCTGCAAGATAGTTTTGCAGGACTCTATGGCAGATGGAAAAATCCTTCCGATGTCTGGGACGAAGTTCTTTGCATCTGCCATAGAACGTACTCAGAGCTGGAATGGCATTCAGCAAGAGATTACTGGGAGAGTGCAACGAAAATGCGTTTATAAAGTTACTGCAATTGTCAGAATATTAGGTAACAATGTCAGCAGTGCAGATGTTCGAGCTACATTATGGGTACAATCAACTGATCTCTGTGAACAATATGTAGGAATTGCAAAGTGAGTTATCTCCACCTCACCCAATATCATTATGATGACATCTTCTGGAACTGCATCTAATCGCTCAACATGGTGATGGTCAAAAAGTTTTCATGGCTTCTTTTGAATTTTGTTCTATATTACTGAGAATATAGACATTACAATTTATTCCTAATTCCCTCATGATGTCTCCTATAAATTACAAAGGTGAACTTATCAGATTAGGATCCATATTATTTTCTTTTTTCTTTCTTTTCCCTGCATCTAGTGAAGACCTTTTGGACCCTCTAATGATACTGTTTTCGTTGCTTTCTTCTTATTTTTCGAATATGTTGAATCCTCTCCAACTATTTTTTTATCTTTAAGTAATCGCCTCTTTTACATATCAATATGTATATTATAAATTTTACTTAATTTGCAAATAGCATGCGATGCAGTTAGTTTCAGGCTTGATATTTCTGAGACATAATCTATTAGGTTGTTGGGAAGAATGAACATTTACACTCACCCCTCCCCTTTCTTGCATTGCCGTCTCGTTTTCATGGTTAACTCTTTGGTTCCAATAATAAACCTTTTCTTTTGGCATGAACTAAAAATTTTATATTGCACAAGCAACTACATATAATATCTATTATTCTGTCTGTCTTATCTGATGAAAAATATAAAGACAACTCCAGTAAAGCTCTTTCACCTTGAAGCAATAATAGCCAAAGTTATCCACCATTTCCAGAGTGTTGTATATTCAGAGACAGCTGTTTGTAACTCATCCACTTTCTTAAACTTTCTTATTTTATATTTTTCTTCCGCTGATTGTTTTCCTTGAAACTGGTTGATCATATGCATTAACGTTTTTAACTAGTTTGCATACTAACATTTGATTTTGGATAGTGTGCAAGCAACAGACAAAGACTGGGTGCAGTTGCAAGGAAAATTTATGTTAAACAGTTCACCATCAAGAGTTGTAATTTATTTAGAAGGTCCACCATTGGGTACTGATATTCTCCTCAGTAGCTTAACTATAAAACATGCAGCAAAGTCCCCTCCACATCCACCAGTTATTGAGGTCAGTTGAATGTGTTGATATGGTCCAGGCTATTTTGTGTATGATCTTGCAGACTCTTGGTTCTTTTGTTTGTTGGAGGGATAATTGATATTTTGAGCATGTCAATTTTCTTTCATGTTTTCAGGATGAAGCTTTTGGAGTTAATATTATTGCAAACGGCAACCTTAGTGATGGCACAAATGGTTGGTTTCCCCTAGGAAATTGCACTCTCAGTGTTGGATTTGGATCACCACGCGTCCTGCCGCCCATGGCTAGAGATTCCGTTGAGGTTCATGAGCCTTTAAGTAGTCGATACATTTGTGTGACCAATCGCACACAAACATGGATGGGTCCTGCTCAGATGATTACAGATAAAGTGAAACTCTATCTGACATATCAAGTATCTGCATGGGTTAGAATTGGCCCTGGAGCAAGTACCCCTCAGAATGTAAATGTTGCACTAGGGGTGGACAATCAATGGGTCAATGGAGGTCAAATTGAGATTAATGATGACAAATGGCATGAAATAGGTGGATCTTTTCGAATTGAAACGCAGCCGGCTAAAGTGATGGTTTACGTTCAGGGTCCCGCTGGAGGTATTGACTTGATGGTTGCTGGACTTCAAATCTTCGCTGTTGACAGACACTTGAGGATTAAACACTTAAGGAGACAAACTGACAAGGTAATTCCTAAGCATGTTTAATTTCCGATAAGTATCTTAAAGTTAGTCATGAGACATGATATAGAGTTATTACATGGTAGTGCAATAGAGACTCTCTCCTGCTCACGTAATTGAGCTGAATCTAACTTGGGTTGCATTCTGAAACTAGTTTTCGCTATATTTTGTTGAGTACATGACTTTAGTTGCATTTTATGACCCAAAGTATTAAGCTTGGGCATGATCATTTCATTCACTATGAATCAATGTTAAATTAACACTTGGGGGCAACAGGCAAATCAATTTAAGTTTTTGACAACATGCCTTTGTTTTCATTTTCTTAATACAATTCTCATATATCTTCTGTTGATGCAGATACGCAAACGTGATATCATCTTGAAATTCTCTGGTTTAGGTTCAGATAGTCTGGTTGGCTCATCTGTGAAGATTAGACAAACTCACAACAGCTTCCCCTATGGATCATGTCTGAGCAGGACCAACATAGACAATGAAGACTTTGTTGATTTCTTTGTTGAAAACTTTAACTGGGCTGTCTTTGGAAATGAGTTGAAGTGGTACTGGACAGAACCACAGCAAGGAAATTTCAACTACAAAGATGCTGATCAGCTCTTAGATTTCTGCACGAAACACAATATTCAAGTCCGTGGTCACTGTATCTTTTGGGAGGTGGAGGACACAGTTCAACCATGGATACGTGCTTTAAACAAGGGTGACTTGATGAAAGCTGTTCAAAACCGTCTAACGGGTCTCCTCACATGCTATAAGGGAAAGTTCAAGCACTATGACGTGAACAATGAGATGATGCACGGTTCATTTTATCAAGATCGGCTGGGTAAAGATATTCGAGCAAACATGTTCAAGACTGCAAATCAACTGGATCCATCTTCCATCCTGTTTGTGAATGATTACCATGTTGAGGACAGTTGTGACACCAGATCATGTCCAGAAAAGTATATTGATCACATTCTTGGGCTTCAGGAGCAAGGGGCACCCGTTGGAGGAATAGGCATTCAGGGACACATAGATAGTCCTGTTGGGCCAATCGTTCAATCTGCTCTTGATAAATTAGCCATTCTTGGACTTCCAATCTGGTTTACAGAACTTGACGTCTCTTCAAATAACGAGTATGTTAGAGCTGATGATTTGGAAGTCATGCTTCGAGAAGCTTTCGCACATCCTGCTGTGGAAGGAATAATCTTGTGGGGATTCTGGGAGTTGTTCATGAGTCGAGAAAATTCACACTTGGTCAATGCAGAAGGTGACATAAATGAAGCTGGTAAAAGATATCTTGCTTTGAAGCAAGAGTGGCTTTCCCATGCTCATGGCCATATCTGTGATCAAGGTCAGTTCAGCTTCAGAGGATTCCAAGGATCGTATGAAGTGGAAGTTGTTAACAAATCAAAGAAAGTTACCAAGACATTTGTTGTTGACAAGGGTGAGGGGCCTGTAGTGATTACCATTTAGCATTATAGTTTGTTATTGGTTCTTGAAAATCTGGTCAATCAAGAGATAAAATCATGCTTCATGTGTTATGGCGAACCTGTGGCGTAACAAGAAATGGGCCTTAAAGAAACGTGTAAACTTCACTAGTAACCCAAAAAGGTTAAGAAAACTGGTCTTCAGCCTACACATGCATGTTAATAGCTCATTCTTCTTTTAATCTTCTTATGTGGGACGGAATATTCCTTATTCCTTGAGTTTACCGTGAAAAACCTTAGCAAATTGTGTTTATCGATTTTATGGAAAGACTGAATGAACAGAGATGTTGTATATTTCATTGTACATTGTATGAAGTTTATGAGGGGGTTAAATTTGATAGAGCATATTTTTCATTCTTATTCGTTCTTTTTAACAATCTAAAGTCCATTATGCAATACACCCTATCATTTATGTTAAAATGGAGAAGCATCTATAAGGGGAATGGTTAGAAGGGCTAGTCTATTCTCAAATTTGGGGCTATTCTAACTGGTGTGAACATATAATGGCCCAAATAGGCAGCCAGAAACCATTAGTCCACTGGGCTAATACGAAGGTACAAGGGTTATGCATGGAAAAAGATTAATAAAGGCCACTAAGGCTTTGGTCTGCTAGTAAAGTTACTTACTTGTTTGCGAGAGGTTATGGAATCAATTTTCACTAGTTACATATATGTTTTACGGCTATAGATCTCCCTTAAATAAAATAATAATAATAATAAAGAGATGTAAGTTTTAAACACGGTTGCGTTAATACATTGGTCTATTTACAATGTTTCTTTAACCTTTCCTTTAATTATATTATTTTTTTTTAATAACAATATAGTCATTATAAATAGAAACTATTCAAAATGGTTCTCGTATTACACAAATTTTCTATAAAGAATAAAAATTGTAGTTACACCTTTTGATTAGGTATTTGCTTATAAACAAGATTTGATGATATATTATTTTATCCAACTTAAGGCTTATTCTTCTATCTAATCACTCAATTAAACACCTAAAGTCACTTCATTATGTCAGAAAACTTCATTACAACCTTATTAAATTTGGTTTCCATCTAAGGTCCTTGCAAGTATTATTGCCTAGGAAGACTAATTATAATAGGGATAAATTTAATTTAGTCTCTGAGGTTTAATATAAAAATTAAATAAATCCTTATATTTTAAAAAAATATAGTTTTCCAATGATTTATTTGATCTTTATATTAAATTTTAGAGACTAAATTGTCTTTATCCCAATTATAATATGATGTTAGGATTATGTGGCATTACTATATACGAAGTTAACCACACGAAGGATATTGTTTTCAACAATCATTTGTGACTTCCAATTAGCAAGAGGGGGACCCATGGGCTATAAAGCTGAAGGCCCACCCATCACATCCACTGATAGACTCCCACCATCTACTTCTCTTACTATTGTCTATGAAAGGACAATTGTTGGGCCATCACATCTCAAACACAGTCCCATCCTTGTCTCTCCCACCTTGGCTCCTTATACCCCACACCCACATGGTACATAGTGGATTTAGATCAGCTAAACGTTATGAAAAAAAAATTAATGACAGTTAATTATTATAATTGTTTTATTATAATTATATAAATAATTAATTATTATTAGATTTCTCTACTATCACGCCTGATGTCCAAAGTTTCCCGGTTCGCTAACAAAATTAGTATCACAAATTTAAAAAATAATTAATTGGGTCACAAATTTATTGACCTAAAATGGTTAATGGAATTTATTAGTTAAATCTCATAATATTTAATGATAAATCACTCACATATTATATTTTTCAAAAATTTGAAACAATACAGTTATTCTCATTGATAACTTGATGTCCTCATTAGGAGCGCAAGTCACTCAAGACCTCAAATCTCCTGGGTGAAAAATAGTTAACATAAATTATTACTTAAATCCATTATATTTATCTATAATTACTTACTTATCACATTTTCTACTAATATCGGAATTACATTGGTAATTTTGATTAGAGGTTACCTGGCTTGACTGGATTTATGTACAATTTGTTAAGGTCAAGCATTTTATGGACATTGTTGGCAAAAGACTTTGTCTGTTGTTAAAGTAAAGAATGTCAGCATACAGTTATAGTCTCTGCTTAGTTGAACATTAAGTAAAGGTGAAGCAACAAATGCTGTCAATCCATTTGCCCAAAATATTGCAAAATCAGGAGTAATATAACCATACTCTTGTCAATAACTGTATCGAGACAATCAAGGTTTTCTATTCAACATTAATCCTCCGAGAAAATGAATGAGATTACAACCAAGAATTACATGAAACGATCGAGTAATAATTTATTATAACACAATAAGTGTCATATATGACTTTTATTATTGTTTTTTCACTTCTTTCCTTAATTGTGTTAATGAGATACCTCTTTCATTTTTTAAAACCACTCTATAAGAATTATAAAATCATTTCTCATATTTTGGGTAGTGAGAAACTTTTGAATTTCTACCCCTGAATTTTATTTATAACATACAATTTTCATGTAATACTGGACCTTTTGTTTTCATCAATAGAGATAAGTTTCTTTTAATTCTTATAATTACTAGTACTCAATCACTAAATTGATTCAAGTTCCGGTCAAAAAGAATAATACTTCAAATTATTCTTTTATCTTTTTACCTCTTTTATTTAAATTTTTAATGTATACAAAATGGATTTTATTATATAAAAAATAGTGAAAGACCGTCATACAGTTATCATACAACCTAATTTCAGAATTATTCTTCTTCCGCTAAGACAAAGTCGTCCCTTTTAATAACAAAACCCTATTTACAAAAATAATAATAATAATAAAACCCTCAATATTTTTTTTGTTTTCGCTAATTGAACCCTTATTGTATCATGCTCGGTCAAAATTTGACAAGAAAAAGTTTCGCTTTACAAAAAAGTAATCACTCCAAGTTTGCAAAGATATATCAAATTACTTTGGAGAATAAAAACTCAAGATAACAAAAATTCTGTTAGTTGGGTGAACTAAGACATTAATGAATGTCAAGATCAGATGGGTAGAGTAGAGAGTTAACCTATGACATGACAGGAGCTGGGGCCAAATAGAATCCATAAGTATATATATATATATATATATATATATATGAGTTCTTGCTCTATGAGATATATGATAAATTTATCATAATTATATGAACAAAAAATATTTTAATTAATTGATAAATATCAATTAATTGTTATAAGTGAAACATCATAATAATTTATTTAAAATTTTAAAAGATTAAATTAGTAAAAAGAGAAACTTTTAATATTTTGATATGATATGTCTATACGATATAAATTAACGTAAATTAATTTTATAAAATAATAATTTAATATATAGATATAATAGATTTATCACATGCTCCATAAAAGAATTTTTCATATATATATATATATATATATATATATATATATATATATAAAACGACTGTGAGTTAGAAGTGTGGGGGTGTGTGTGTGGTGCGGACTGACAAAGTAGGAAGAGTTATTATGTCAGTGTTGTGTGCATCGGGAAACAGCTCCCGCGCTGTTTTCGCGCGCTCTGAACCAGACGACACCCTTCACGGGGGACCCCTCCCCCCCACCCCCCGCCCCCCACCCCACCATGTATGAGATTTCTGAGACTTGAAAGGACGTGTCTCTAACCGTATACATGTACTGCACACTTGAAAGAAAGAATGTGCAAAGGATTAGGGCATCAACAGTTCCCTAGAGATAGAGAAATGGAGAGAGAGACAAGGTGTGATTTGATAGTCAGCCTATCACAGAGTTTTGCTCTTCTGTCAAAAATATGTGGAGTAAAAGATGTTACATTGTCACAGGCTCACAGCATTTATGTAAGGAACATTTTTCCGTTGTTGATGGGTCAGTCTCAGGTGAGTAAATTTTATTATTATATAGGAGATTAATATTAATTTAAAATAATTGAAAAGCTTTTTTAAATGTAAAATCATAAATATATTGAAATGATATTTTTATTTTATAAATTTTATTAATATATGATAGATTAATATTAGTTTGAAATAATTGAAGAGTTTCTTAAATGTAAAACCATAAATATATTGAAATGAGATTTTTATTTTATAAATTTTATTAATATATGAGATATTAATATTAGTTCTAAATAATTGAAGAGTTTTCTTAAATGTAAAACCATAAATATATTGAAATGAGATTTTTATTTTGTATGGAGAGAAGCTCCTTTGAGAAACTCTTTATATTCAAAATAAGAATGTCAAATAGCCAAACATATAAATTAAGTTAATTAAAAAGATAATTTATCTTGAAAAGATCTAAGAAAATTAGTATCCAGACTAATTTAAATTAGATATTTGAGCAAGTCTCTTGATCGCCTAAAGGCTTAACCAATTGATTCACAATCTTTTTGTCAAACTTTTAAACACTTAAAAGCGTGACATGTGAGTTTTTAAATTAAAGTTAACTTGTTTGATATATTTTTTAAAGTGTTTTTAGACAAAATTCAAAGTTAAAAAACTTTTAAAAAATAAGAAGCTCCAACACTACTCTCCTATATTTTTGAAAGCTCCAAAATTAGAAAATTTGTTTTTATATCATGAGAGAAATTATTATTTTTGTCTAAAAATTACCTCTCTATATTTTTAGAAGCTTAATATTACTCTTAAATTTTTTAAAAACTCTATAACGCAACAAGTAAAATTTCACAACTAAATTAAATATATTCTAACGCCCTGTGAGTACTAAAATAAGATTTTACATGAAATGAGAAGATTAAGAAAAGCACGAACAGTTAAAAGCATATTGATTGACGTTAGTGACATCAATTTTTTATTCTTACGAATATCAAACTCATGATTTTAGTCCGAAGCTTATAGTTTTATTCTTTGGAAAGCAATTGTGCCTAGGGTCCCAAAAGGAGGAATTTAGTATGCCTTTTGCCTCTCTAAATGAACAAGCGACACCATCTAAATTTTTGCTTTCCTCCTTGCTTTTCAAGATAAATTTTAGGTTTAATATTTTAAAATAAGTGGGGCTGAAATTATAAGTTAGAGGTAGTCCTAGCATATGAAAAGTAAATGTTGCATAAATACGTTACAATTTACATGTTATGTATTACTAAAAATATATTTATTAGGTAATATATTTTCATTTTCAAAAGCGAATAATATTTTGCCACATTTGATCATATAAATAACACAAAAGAATTATAAAATATTTACATGTAATTATTTAATTAAATGTTTGAATATCATAAATGGGCTTAATTTTAGAATGAATGATTTATAAAAATAAAAAAGCAAAAGTTTACATTTATGGAAGAAGTAATTCATTAATCTAGGTGACGAGGGGCTTAATTGAATTTTGGTATGTGTCTCGTTCCTTCCTATCCAGCCGTAACATTTTCTTCTTCCTTGAATATGTAATGTGCGGAGCGAAACACGAGACACGCAATCGACTTGGAAGTAAAAACGAGTACCATCACTTGGGAGGCTATTCCTATTTTGTAAAAAAAAAGTCCCTTTAGATATTGAAATACCTACAGTAGTTAACAAAATAACATTAATAGAAATTTTTTAAAAAAAGTTTGACGGACCGAAACAACATTAATATTGTTTGGATCCTACATATATAGAGCTCACCTCATATATTAAAAAGACTAGACGGTCAGTCAAATTTTTTGAATAGTTTTCTTTTTTTCTATACCTAACACCATATACTGTACATCAATTTGAGCGAAAAAGTTAAAAACAAGCCCAGGACAGACATTATAACTAGAACTAGGGGAAAATATTACGGCCCCTTACGTATTGTTTGTTCCTTTATTTCACCCTTCATTTTTCTAATATTTTAGAGCTTAAATCTTTCAATGAGGAAACAAGTCTCTCTTTCACATAGAGATGAAATGAAAGGTTCACCAGGGTTTTTTTTTTATTCAAAACATTTCATTAAAATTAAATCTTAAAGTTACATATAAATATCCTACTCCTATAGGGGCCAAGTTACTTATAAAAATATACCGTTCTAATCAATTGTTGAGGTTCAACTGTTCACCCCTAACAATTAATACTACTTTTAGAAAGGTAAACTACGATAAGGAGTTGACATCTAATCATGACCGTGCCGATATTTATATTTTTTCTTAACGCTGCTGCAATGCGGCAACGTTCCATGGGAGACGAGGAGTGCCAGAATAAATCCACCATTGTCAAATCAAAAGTGGATAAATGTTTTGAAAATTTCAAGTCAATAGACAAAACTAAACAACTAATTTATAGATTCTCGTGGTTGTGATATTGGCCGTCATTAGGACCACTTGGTGATGATGATGAGTATTAATATTGCAATATCTTTATCTATTAACATTGTTTAATTATCAAAGCATTAAAAGTTTTCCATGCAATTTAGAAACAAGAATTAAAGAATCATTAATTAACAAAAATCTTATATTTTTTATTTGACATAACGTCATAAAGTGATGGATCTTGTTCTTTTGCTCAATGCATTTCTACATAATCATGTGCATGCAAGTGACTCCCAAGTATAAAGTGCACAAATCCACTAACGTAAAAAAGTGAGTTATAGAAGTTGTAATTGAAATGATAGTATACTTGTACTTGAAAATGGAGCTTAGAACAATCAAATTAAAGTAGATATGTTTTCCTTCTACTTTTTCTTATTTTATTTCGTATATTCAGTACTTCTTTTTTCCTCTTGGTTTAGGGAGATCTATAGTGTAACTTTTCTAAATGAGCAAAATAATTACACCACTTAGCCTTTTAGCTAATAGTTTGCTTTACTTTATAGATAGATTTAAGTTTTTTGTAAAGTTACTATTTTTTTCAACTCTTAAATAATAAAAGACAAGGAAAACCTAAAGATTGTTGAGATTATTCTCGACAATAGAAAATGGAAACTTGTTGAGATTTTAGAATTAATAGAAAAACAGATTGAAAACTTGATGATTTAACTTGCGACCATAGTCTTTTCCCAATAGCATCGATGGGCCATGTCTAGCTGACATGGTCGACACGTGTAGAATGCTAGTTTCCGTTTTTTTATTTTTTTATGAAGAGAACCAATAATTTATACAATAATGTAGTTCGTGAGAGATAATCTACAACTTATAAATATGAATAAGGTTTTATGTCATCTTTTTATTTTTTATTTTTTATGTATATGATAAAATTTTTATTGTATAAGAAATAGTGAAATTATGATATATAACAAACCTATTATAATCACAATAAGACAAATTTTAATAGTTTTCTTATTTTTTTTCTGCTTATAATAGGAAGTCAAACAAACAACTTTTACAAACTATTTTAATTTCACTCGTACATCATTTACTGTACATAGGAGAATAGCAAACCATTTTATAGCTCTCTACATTTGTTGAGGACTTCACATAAAATAGGGACTCCCAATTTTAGGAAGTTCCTAATAAAAATGTTGTTAAAGTTCTTTTTAAAGATTTTATTCCCTAAAATAGTTAAAGAGCTATTATTAATACGTTATTAGAGATGGTGTCAGAGGAATAATGGTTTTTGAGTGCATTCTCAAAAAGTTTGCTCTGTACCCCAGTATTGAAAATTAAGAAAAATACTTGCATTTGGTCTACGATCATTTTGAGTAAAAAAGTAAAATTTACACACAATTTTATGAGATGATCGAATGATCGAAGGGGGAGATGCAAGTTTGACCCTTGAATCAAACGAAGTTCAATAGGAACTAGAGCTCTGTCCAATAAGAATTGCAGCGTCAAGTTATATCTTTAGTCAATATTCCAATCATTAAGATCTGTGTTGTTCAGCGAGGTTTTTATATGTTAAATAATAGAACCAAATTATAGTTAAATATTTTACCTAAAAGCAAAAAACAATAAGGGCCTGTGGACTTTGGCTTTTGATACATGCTAATAATGCTTAGCAGCTGGAGGGTCGATTATTGGACAAATTATTCTATTGATTGTAAGAAGCTCATTATGTGAACAACACTAATCCACGTTGCCCTAGCTAATTTTGGGATCATGGACATATATTATCCCCTTGGATCCTTGCTTTTTGTCTCTGATTGGCTACTTAAACAATCATTATCCAACTATATACATAGTTTGTGCATAGTTAAAACTATTTAAACTTTTTTATCAATGGAGCTATCGTTAGTTGTACGCCTTTAATTTTTTCAATGAGGTGGCCCCTATGAAATCTAAGTTAACGAACCATGTTTGTTGCATCTGTTTACATGAAAATTTCATTAAGTTTTGTTGGTATTGTAGAAAATTTACTCAATTTAATAACTTGAATTTTAAGCTTTGTATCTTCTCCACTTTTTTGAAGACAGTAAATGGATTTTTGTTCAAAAATAAAATTCTGCATATGTTGTTCAGGTTGATCGAAAGGTTATATGTGACATGTTTTGATAAATATAATAATTTTTAAAAAAAAATTTAAACTTTAATATAAATTGATTAATTAACATAGTATCAAAATCAAATTAACAAAGATTGTTAGTTCAATCTCACTAATCTCCCATCTAAAATAATATGTTCACAAACAAGCTACGCCAATAAAACACAATTTCACATCACATAATATAAGTTAGGTTCTCAAATTAAGACCTTAGACAATATAAAATTCTTAAGAGTAAAAGATAAAAAAATGTTTCATATATCATGCTAGACGTCGGACCCTCTCTATGAGAATGTGTGGTTTATATGTCTTGATTTCACCTCATATAAGATGACTGATAACTTATTAATGTATAAAAGAGTTACCTGTAACATACTTGTTTGGAATGTGAAGGTATGTATGGGGAACAGGCTAAGAGGCGAAGAGACCCCTGGAGACAGTGAATGACAAATGAACGTGGAATACAAATACTTGAGGCTCAAAAAGTACTCTTAACCTGTTGGTCTGCGTTGGAAATGTCCAATCTCTGCTTCAGTAATGTAGTAGTGTGAGTATTGAAACTTACAAAGCCTTAAAGACACCTCTCTCTCTTGTGGGTGGGTCGTCTAGGGTAAGTGTGCTGGCCCCCGCCCTTTCGCAGCGCGCGCGTCTCCCGGGCGTATTTAAGGGTTGAAAGAAAGGCCCCACCAATATTCCAAAACCTTTTTAGTCTTTTTGCATTTTTTGGGCACTTGAAAAGGTAGCATTTTGTGCAGGCACTATGTTATTTACTCTTTTGATTGCGAGTTTTCAATGCAATAAACCACCCTTGTTTTCTTTTTCCAAATCTAGTCTCTTGTTAGGTATTTACTCTTTTCAGGGAATGTTTGAACTATATATATTAAATTTAAAAGAAGTTATTATCCTATTAAATTTGTAGTTCGAATCTAATGGAACTACTCATTTTTATAAAAAAAAAATCTTCTATTCAATTTTTTATAATGGCTAAAAATTGTAAAGACAAAACATGAGTTGGTCTGACTTTTTACTCCTAAAAAGTCTGCCATTTTGTGTCTACATACATTCTCCATACGTCCGTCATCTATATTTTTAGCAGTTTTCAATAAAAAAGAACGAATCAACGTCACAATAATCAAACTTAAAAGAACTAAAAAAATTACATTTTAAAAATAAGAAATCTAGATGTCAAAAATTAATTTTATTGTATCATGTCATGAAAAGGGAGCAATGTGTATGCAAATAATTCAGCCCACACACAATCATCAAATGCATACAGTTCTTCCCAAGGAAAAAAAAAGGGAGGATGATTTGTGGTGATAGCCGCCAGCTACACCTTTTGTTGAAAAAAGCAACGGGGGCATATCATCCAGCAATATATGTCAATCTTGTCTCTCTTTGAGGCCAACACACACTCTCTCTCAAGTATTATGACTCTGTGTTTCTTACCTCGTGCACATGGTCAATCTGCAAAACTGGGTTATCGCAAACAGTGCTTGACTCTTATCAGATCAGTATGATCACTGCCCCTTTTCACTGTTTACAGTTGAAATTTCGTACTATTTTTCTATGGAAGGCTGCATCTACTCTTTTTCCTTCAACACGTGAGGTCTTTTGCCCACATATACATTAATGGCCTTTGGAGCCCAAGGTGCAACGAGAATTTATTTTTGTGAAAGTAATCGAGTAATAATTTTATTATAATTAAAAATTGTAAGTTAAAATTTATGTTGTATTATTATAAATATTATTTAATTTTTAACTAATTTTGAAACATATGTTGGAATATATTTTTACAATACTAAATTTATAACCTTAAAATAAATTTAATATGATATAGTTAAGATGAACGGCTTGTCTCAAGAAGCCGAGAAGTCATTTTTTGTTTCAATTCTTTTTCTTTTATTTTGCCACCAGGTATTAGTTTATGCACATTCTAAAGATATGAGCAATGATGATTGCTGAACTCGAAAATATATCTAGGGGTAAATTATTTATTTAGTTATGTATTTTAACTATTTATCTTAAATTAGTTTTTATTTTTTAAAATATATTTTTTTAGTCTCGTCTCTTTATCATTTGTTCTAACTTAGTCCTTATTTTTTAAAATATATCCTTTTAGTCGTATCTTTATAATTTGTCTCAACTTATTCCTTATCTTTTAAAATGTACCCTTTTAGTCTCGTATTTTTACTATTTATCCTATCTTAGTCCATATCTTTAAAAAAGTACTATTTTAGTCTAATATTTTTGTCATTATAGTCCACGTTAGTCCTCTACTATTTTTCTGTCCGAAAATCTAATGAAATGATCACGTAATTAAAATGGTACATTTTGAAAGATAAATATTAAGGTAAGATAAATGATAAAGATACACAACTAAAAAAGTATGTTTTGAAAAATAAGTATTAAGTTGAAATAAATAATAAATATATGAAATTAAAAAAATATATTTTAAAAAATAAAAATTAATTTAGAACAAATAATAAATATACGAGACTAAATATATAATTTACTTTATACATAGAGGGGAGTCAATGGACATGGCTTTTCTTTTTCTTTTTTCTTTTGGTCAGTCAAAAAAGACATGGCTTTTCCTCCCAGTTCTGCGTAATAATAGTTAAACTTGAACATATGCCTCAAAATATAATTTCCGATACCGATCAGCCATCCTCCGAGAGTGCAACGCAACAAGATATAAACACCTCCAAACTACAATTCTTCCTTGGTATATACTGAATTTGTTGCTCAAATTAAATGATAATTGGAACATAAATTAATGCAACTTAAGGATTTTTTAAATTACTTTACCAATGAAGTTTGTTAGAATATGCATTTGTCCTATATAAAAAAATTATAAATTCTCAAATCACCTTATAAGGTTATGGGTTACTCCACTTAGTACTAATTAGTTTTAAGATGGAAACTCATGATACTTAACATAGTTATAAGATAGAAACTCAGTTATCTTAATATTTATCCGCGTGCGATCCATCTCAAATCAAGTTTATTTGTATTAAATCTTTTGCGTGCACATGTGTTATGTTCCATGTATCTTCAATCTTCCACATGTGTCCCACGTGTGTTCAATCTTCTAAGTGTGACATATCTCAAAATTAGGTCCATAAATATGACTCATCTTAAAATTAGGTTCAATCGTGTTTAATTTTCTATGTGTGATTTCTCTTAAATTAGGTCACATGTGAGGGAAGTGTTAGAATATAACACTTGTCCGATATTATAAAATCTTAAACTTTTAGACTATTTAATAAGATCTTAAATTACATTATTTGACACCAATTAATTTTAAAATAAAATCTCAATTACCTTAACAAATGTAAAGAAATTTACTAAGTTTACAGAAAAGATTTTTGTTTTCTCATTAAATAACACTTTACTGACTGTGGCCGATAGAGTAATAAAAATGCGGCACTAAGACTATCTTCTG
The DNA here is from genome assembly GCA_037974665.1 of Ehretia macrophylla. NCBI lineage: Eukaryota > Viridiplantae > Streptophyta > Magnoliopsida > Boraginales > Ehretiaceae > Ehretia > Ehretia macrophylla. The sequence goes on along the minus strand of CM075779.1, from coordinate 25,324,785 downwards.
TAAAGGTCAAATATTAATTTGAAAATCATGATTGTGGCTGTTATAATTGGTTCTTATATACATCTTGCTATTTTTTTTTTGGATAAAATCGCTTAGGCCCCTACAACAACGATACATGCATTGAGAGCCTTTCTAACTCTTTAAATACCAAAGAATTCCTTAATCACAATAAAGTATACCAAATAATTTTACAACAACCCAAAAGTATCAATAGGTGATTGCCTTTGAATTTTCACTTGGTTGAAAGGATAAATGCTACTTCTTGTGCATACTAAAATTAATATCCAGGTAAAGCGTATCTATCAAAATAGTAGAATGTAAACAGTAGCAAAACTTCATATTAACAGAAATCAATTTCAAAAACTTAAGTGGTAAATTGACAATATATACCATTTACATTCTGTCTAGCATCATCTTTTAATTTGGTTATTAATATTGTTTAATTAAATATTAAATCACAATTCTCGAGGTTAAGGATTCAATATTTTTAAGTTTATTTTCCCTATATTCTTGTTACCAAAAAAATAAAATTGTTTATAGATAACTAGTGAATGTTATCAGTAATCTATCATCATTTTGATACAAATCTTAGTGGCGCATCATACTAGCAATTAGCTAGTCAAAGTTCTCCATGCTTGATATGCATGGCTAAGGCTCAAGGCGGGTCCTATGTAGGGAAGAGATAAGGTTTTTCATGTATTGGTAATTAAGAAATGTTATTGATAGTGAGATATACCAGAAATATCTTTTGATATGCGATAACATCGACTATAAGCAAATGCCAATTATAGTAGTTTGTGGTGACACAGGCTCCAATGCATCCAATAATAGTAATGGCAATTAAGATAGTCTACAAACTCAATTATAGAAAAGGAAAAAGAAAAAAAGAAAAAGAGAGAGAGTGGAATTTGGACCTTTCCATGGACAACATTTGAGTATATTTATCAACGTGGTTATAATTGCTTAGAAGTAATTGGCTAACGGATGGTTCATGATGATGATATATATTAGTTTTGTGTTGCACTCTATCATTGTAAAGTCGATTTTTGTAGGGATGACAAAAGGTTGAGTATCACAATAATTAGAATAATCAAAATGGTAACTGTTTAGCATAACATAAAATTAAATTCGTATAAAAAAATTAATAAGTTTGAAAATTATTAACTACAATCATTATCTTTAAGTATCCAAAAATTGTTGTACTCGTACCTATAGCCTTTTAATTTTAAAGAAATAAAAAATTTATTTGTTTAAATACAAAATTAACCTAAAAATGTATAAAATCAATTTAATTATCAAGAAAGTCCAAAAATAAAATGAATCAGAGCTTTATTATTAAGATGATAATATTTCGAGTACATTATATAATAATTATTGAAAAAATACTATTGAGTTAACAAATGTAGGCATAGAAGTGTAATTTTAGGTATTAATTGATTATGTTAATATAAGAAATTATCTATTATTTTTTGTCAATTTTAAACATTATATTATATACGTGTCATGTGTGTATATATATATACACATAAACATAAATATATATACATTGATATATATGTTTTATAAATTCATAATTATGTTTTTGAGTTTCAATTTTTTCTTTCTTTTAAAGTTTAACACCAAAATCTATCAGATAACCTGTTGACTACCACTTATAAAAATTAAACTCTAACGGATACCAATCAATTATGTTATTGATTTGGATATTTATCGATTTTGAATTTATACCCTATCTGCTACCATTCCAAATTTTTTGTGTTCCTAATATTATAATTTGAAGGATATGATACCAGAAAATAAAACACTGTTATACTCAATATATCAAATTAATAAATTTGAAGCGTACCTTGATTGGATGCCATGATACTATCTCGTGTGATAATTCTGCAATAAAATCTTTAGCAATGTGTTATGGTAAACACACTTAGATTATGTACTCCTTCGTCTTCAACATTTGTATGGTGGCTTTTGATGGGGGTAGTCCAACGCTAATTAGCCTGACTATTAGTATTTGGAGGGTAAACATATATTTAGCTCTTGAGGAATTTTTTATTAGGAACTTAACGCATTATATAAAAAAAAAAAAAAAAATTGATGCATTTTTATATATTTGTGATATACTCTCTCCTTCTCAAGTGTTGGGACTTGACATTCCTGTGAAAAAGACTTCTAAGTAAGTGATGTGTCCTAATACAATTCTACTATAGCACATATTATACGAGCACAAATAAATTACAGTCAGCCACATTAACGTTAAAGTGAATTTCTCTAATAAGACTATGTATAATTGGCCATATGATTATCACTTAGTATTAAAGTTGGCCTTATCCCAATGGCAATTTCTTTTAGTAATAATTTTCACTTATTATTTTCTAATATTCATTCAATTTTATGTTTCAATTTGAATTTAATAATACGAATTGCAACAATTGGATGGTACTTGAGACTTACAAGCTTCTTGACATTAGTATATAACACTTCTTTACATAGTAGAAACATAATTTTGAGAAGGAAATGAATTAAAATTTAGCACAATTTGTTGAATAGTGCTGTTGTTATTTACTCATTCTTCAAGAATAAATAAATATAATCTTGTGCTTATACTCGATCATGATTTTTTTAAGATTAATTTTTTTAAATAATAGAAATGCATATTAAAGTGAGAACAAACTTTTTGTCCTGTAGTTATCAAAAAATCATAGTGAAAATCATAAATAAAATAATTCATCATTTCAGAATCAAATATTTTAATTTCTAAGTTTCTATATTTCAATGTTGAGTTGACGAACGTAATGCGTGTAATAACATACGAAGTTATTCTCCACTCAATTTGTTTAGGTTTTTTTATTGCTAATAAAAATATTTATCTTTAAGTAATGTTACAAGAAATACATTTTATTATTGCAATTAACTTAATATATACAAAAACATTACGAAGCAAATAGTAATATAATTGTTTAAAGATAAATAAGATACTATGCTAACTTATTATTATGTTTGACTGGGTACAAGTATAAGTTTTTTTTAATAATGTTTTTAAACATAATAACACAATAATATCTTTATCTATAAAGACTAGTAAAATTTTATCTCTTAATGCGTAAAAGGTGTAGTGATTTACCTCCTTATCGTTATATGTGTTATTTACTCTCTAAAGGGTAATTTTGTACATTCAAATTTTAATATATTGCTTTGAGTGTCATTTTATTAGAGGAGGTTAAATGATACAAAAAATATAAGTAATGCTTTATATCACTTTAATTTTCACATATTTATACCACTTCTTAGTTGGAATGTTGATATGGCATGTCAAGTTGACAAACTTAATTTTTTTTTCTCTCCCTTGTTTTTTTTTTCTCTCTCTTATTAACCTTTCGTTCTATTCTTTTTTTTTTTACTAACGTTTTCTTCTTACTATTCCTAACCAAAAAATCCCAAATCAATTCAGCAAAAAGAAGTTTATTATTCTCTTCTACTGTAGGGCTATAGGTAATCATGACCCTTTACATCTCTTGGAAGTAAATCTGAGAAAATGTAACAGTGAACAATAAAAGAGAATACTAAACTTCTTTTTGCTAAATTGGTTTGGGGATTTTTGGTTAGGGTTAGTAAGAAGAAAACATTTGTAAGAGAGAAAAAACGATAATAAGAAACGTTAATAAAAGAGAGAAAAAATAAACAAATAAAACAAGGGAGAGAAAAAAAAATTAAGTTTGTTAACTTAACATGCCATGTCAATATACTAACTAAGAAGTGATATAAATGTGTAAAAATTAAAATAAAATTCGAAAAATATATTAAGAAATAAATCGTTACACTATTAATACAATAAGGGAGCACAGTATAATTAATCCAAAAAGAGGAAGATAATAAAATACAATTAATACAGCCACCTAAGGCCTTTTTATTTTCTTCTTTATTCTTAGGCCACGTTTTGAGGATGTTGCAGTTTGTAAACTCCGATTAGTGAGTACCTCAATTCTGTTGACCAAAAAAAAAAAAAAAGAGTACCTCAATTCTGAACAAAACAATTTAATATTGAAAAAGGAAAATAAAATCAAAACAAAAGTAAAGGGAAAAAAATAAAAAATTCCAAAAAAAAAAAAAGTTGAGAAAGTGAAAAAAGTAAATGGTTTCGCCAATTATATAGCAGCACTGTTCTTTGCTTTTATATATGCAGTAGTACTCCAATTCAATTATACTTATTTCTTCAACAAACCTCTCGTCATCCACCCAAAACACACAAAAATCTTTGCCTGTTCCGGCCAATATCCACCGCGTCTCACCACCATACACCGCCGCAATCTGGCCTCACCGTGTGAAAGATCGACCTCTCTACCTTCATGGACAATTACATGGCCAATTTCTAAGATACTAAAGCCACAGTGCAACTTCACCTCTTGGCCTCCTTGACCAAAAACAGTATAAGTTCCTAAAAATTCTATTATTCACTAAAGAAAATAGGCAGATCTTCATGACCCTTCAATTAAATTTAGTTAAAGTTTCAATCCAATACATCTCATAGTTTATCTCCCCACGTTGTGCACACTCTAGGGTTTCATTATCTTTTCTCTCTTCTTAAATTTAGGGTTGCAGCTGACTTGCCTCCTTTGAGTATTATAGTGAATTTTTTGCCATTTTTGGTTCATAAATGGAGGAATATAATCAACTAGGTGAAAATACAGCTCCAAGCAGAAGCTTTTTATATGGTGGATCAGTTCTTGGACCAAGCTCATCTGTGTATGGAAGAACAAGCAGTGGCTCAAGCAACCAACAAAACCATTTGCCAATCAATACTTTTCATCTTCAATCTAGCGAGTGTTATGATCATCAATCGGAAGGGCAAGAGCATCCAATAGTGAAGACTGAAGCCGGTAGTTCACAACATGCACCAAAGTTTCATTACCCTTCAATTATTAGAGGGCATCAAACAGTTCAAGATCATCATTTGCAGCAAAGAGTGAGTGAGAATTCAGGTGAAGTTGAAGCTATAAAGGCCAAGATTATTGCACATCCTCAGTACTCAAACCTTTTGGAAGCTTACATGGATTGTCAAAAGGTAAGTACAGAAGAAGGATTATGTAAACGCTTACTCGAAATCTCACGTTAGTCCAACAATCTAAATACTAGCATGTTTAAACTACCCAACTATACTAATCGTTATGATTCTTTCTCTCATGAATCCATTTTAGCTCTAATGGCTTATCTTTCTTTTGTCTTCATCTTTTTCTGGCTGTTAATCAGGTGGGAGCTCCGCAAGAGGTGGTGGCGCGCCTCACGGCGGCACGGCAGGAGTTTGAGTCAAGGCAGCGAGCTACCATGACTAGTAGAGATGCTCCAAAGGACCCAGAACTTGACCAGTTCATGGTGATTGCATTGTTCTACTGGATAATACCTGTGTTTTAATTTACTTAAACTCTTAGTTGAATGAATATATTCTCCTTATTCTTCAAAAGAATGCTTCATTCTTGTTTCTTTCTCTTTCCTTTGTTGGTTATTTCAATTACATGACTTGTTATTTTATTCACTTAATTATTTTTGTCGGGGTTTAATAATCTTTTTTTCTATATTTATTGATTTTTATATAGGAAGCTTACTGTAACATGCTATCCAAGTATCGTGAGGAGCTAACCAGACCTTTACAAGAGGCCATGGAGTTCATGCGAAAGATCGAACTGCAGCTAAATATGCTTTGCGATGTCCCCGTGCGGATCTTTAGTTCCGGTACTTTTTTTTTTTTCTTTCTATTCCTTTAATTCAAAGGGAGACATAAGCATTCTCAAAGGGATGTTACACCCCGAAAATTAATCTCCTCCACATCAAAATAAGAATCATACCGCTAGAACAAATGTTTAATAGTTTTGCACTTTAATTTTCCATGTAAAGAATCTTTTTCATCTTCTACCATTTTCTCTATTGGGCCTTACTCTTTTTTTTTTTTTTTTTGGGCGGGTGGGTGGTAGGGGAGGCAGATCTATGATCTATCATCTATCATCGTCATTGCCTACCATGGAAACAATGCAGAGAAGAATTAACAATAGTAGGGTGTATAGAGTCCCAAGATGGAGTAGTTTGACAGAGATGGATGTGGTTGAGCTTTCCTAGTGCAGTGGATTACTGATAGTTGAAACTGTCTAGTGTAGTGACTCTTTAGTGCCGTAGGCCTGTACAATTTTTGGTTCGTTCAATGCTGTCCCATGCCATTTACAGGGTAAGTTTGACCCATAAATGGCATAATTTTTTAATGATTTTGAGAGGCTTTTGAGATCATAGAGAGACAAACGAACCGTGCCACGCGGGGCTAAGCAAAACCCTAATCATCTAATAGTGAAAAGATATGATTTGGTTCCATTATGCAATAAATTAAACTATGTGAAGGGAACAGAGACAAATCGATCTTCTTCTATATATATAAACAAGTAATGAACTCACACTTTTGTTTTTCTAATCATTTAGCTTTATCACTCTGAAATCTTTTGGCCAAACAATTCTCAACAGAAGTTTGTTGCCGATGCTAAGCCCAAAAAACTAAACAGTAACCTCTCCTCCCCACCCCCCACCCCCCAAATACACACCATACCTCAGATTTGGAACCGCTCTTGCTACTTGCACCGAAATAGTGTTTTATCTCGGGATGTCCACACGCACCACTTTTCTCCTTTTTCTGCCTTCTTCTTTTGTTTTGCTTCTATTAGATGGACGACCATGGTGGAGTAATACATTTATTATGCTATGTGGATGTACATGTATTTATGTGACTTGACATAGACGATCTTATTATTGATCGACATTTACGAGTTGGCATTGCTTTTGTGCGCAGAACCATTTATTTTTGGCTTGCTTTGGTAGCTTTTTAGGCTTTGGAAAAATGATGAACATAGGATGCTGTTCATATCAGTGAGACCCCATGTAGCCCGTACGGCATTGTTTGATTATGTATATGCATGTGAATACATTTCTTGGATTTCATGTGCTATATACTTTACTCTTTTTAGTTGCTTGATTTTTAAATGATGGGTGGTGCTTGTTCTTGTATTTCTTTTTTACTATTCGTTGATAACTTGTGGCATCATCATTTCTTTGATTGGGAATCTTTGTTTTCGGAATTAGCAAATGGCTCAGATTTAGCTCACCTTCCTTTCACTTTGAAAGAAAAGAACCCAAAAAGGACTTTTAAAATGCCACGAATCTTCACTGTCGTGATGTCTAAGCAAATTAAATATTAGAGAGTGGGGTATCGTACATGTAAAACTTTCTTGATTGGTTTACGTACTGTGTTTTCTTTGTTTCTTCTTCTTCTTTTTTTTTTTTTTTTTCCTGTTTCTTTGTATTCAGATAGGGAGAGGTGAATATTGGTTATATTCACGAGTACAAAATCAAGGGTTGAAGTTTCTCGTCTGTATTCTGTTTGATTTTATAGTATATTATCTTTAGACTTGTTTCCTTGTTACTCCTAAAAAATACTGGCTCTAGATTGCTACATTCCTATGCAGTGGAGTTCGGCTGACGAAAGGCCTGTGTTATCCGTATCTCGTGTTATTGTGTATGGATGTGATGTGCGGCCATTTCATTTCTCGACCTCCACTTTCATGGCATCAATTTCATATGGAGATTACATCAGTCTTGCCAAACTATGTACCACCACTACGTAATATGGTATTGGCAAGTAATGTTTCGTCATTTTTTTTTGTTCTTCCTCAAGTGGATGAAATTTAGATACTCTTCAATTTGGAGGTCTCTGGATCTTGCATTTGCTTTATAATAAACCGAGAGAACAGCCTGGAACTCTATATTTCAAAACAAATATAAGTTTCATAGAAGTCAATCTACGATTTTATATGGTTTGTTCTTACAACACTGACTCTACTAGATCCTTTCCTGCCACCTTATGGTTGCTACTGTTATAGTTAATAGAGCTTTAATCATAACTATAGAAATGAAAAAGAAATCCTGTAGAAAATTGTGTCGTGTTATTGTTATGTGATCCTCTATTTATTTGTAAAAGTTGCGTAACCTGTGATTTGTCTTCTCAAAATATGTCACAACGTAGATCTCAATGATTTTCATGTAAAACAATGCTTTGTTCTATTTTCCATAGTTAGGATCATATGTGTATCTCAATACAATCCAAATCTGCACTCGTAAGAAGTTTGCAATGTGTATGCAATTGCATGAGTCGATGGTAGTATTTCAGTGTCCCTATCTCATCCTAACTAGAGTAAAAAGGCATTAAAATAGTTCTATATTGTACGTCTGCAGTCGACATGGACAAGCTTCGTGTGGCTGCATTCATTAATTTAGAAGATAGACATTTCCTTGGTCCTGTGAGGTTGAACAATTATTGGTTAAATAATTTGAAAGTATACCTAGCCATTTCTCTGTTGTGAGTCTTGTTAATGTTAAGATGTGCCATTTATAGTTACAATTTTCATAAATTGTTGCTATGCATGCATCAAATGAAACAAAGTAATCATAATTATCTCTAATCTGGTGTAACTTAATATTAGGATAGCTAGTATTGCCTTACAATTGTTTCGTGCATGGGGAAACTTATGATTTCATGGATTTCGTGCATAAAGGATGAATTCACGAAAAGAGCAATATCGTTTGCTTTGAATAATGAGGGACGAGGTGTCAAAGAAAGCCAATACATCCATTAAAATATAATACCATTTAATTTAACTTCTTTGTGTGCTATCATGTATTTGATTTTTCCGTTTTGTGCTAGAAAAATGAATTTTGTTCTTTCCCTGACAACTGCTTACTGTTCACAATTGAAGATTATGGTATTCTTGAACCATGGTGGGAGTAATTGGCAAAATAAACTGTTGTTTTGATACAAAGACAGATTTAACTGTTGGAATTTATTTTTAATTTTTTTCACGTTTTCTTTTCATAAACATTCTTTTTCTTTGGTTTTCTTCTTCGGAGGTGGTGGAGGGGAAGCAAAGCAAAGTTAGTAAGCTTTTCCCTTCGTTTTCTTCTTCCTTTCCTTTTTCTTCTTCTTGTATTAGGATAAGGAGCGGTGAATATTGTTGATATTCATGAGTACAAAATTCAAGGTTGAAGTTTCTCAGCCGTATCGTATTTGTTTCTCCATTATGTATTGCATCAGGCTGATTGCAAGTGATCTTTGATTTCGTTAATGGGTCTGTCTATTCAGCTGCTGCAATTTACTCAATTTTTTTTTTTAATCTTTATAACTCCTTCGCTTTCTGCTTTTTGAATGAAACAAATGGACAGATGATAAGTGTGAGGGAGTTGGTTCATCTGAAGAGGATCAAGACAATAGCGGTGGAGAAACAGAACTTTCAGAAATTGATCCTCGCGCAGAAGATCGAGAATTGAAGAACCACTTGTTGCGGAAATATAGTGGTTACTTAAGCAGTCTCAAGCAAGAGCTTTCCAAGAAAAAGAAGAAAGGAAAGCTGCCCAAAGATGCCCGCCAGAAGCTGCTCAGTTGGTGGGAATTGCATTACAAATGGCCATATCCTTCGGTAAATATTGTTCGACTTCTATACTTTTCACCTCCACCAAACTTCTCTACTATACTAGTTGATATGTTGTGGACTTGTTCTTCATGATTTTTGGTTTTGCACGACTTCACAGGAGACCGAGAAGGTTGCCTTGGCTGAATCAACTGGATTGGACCAAAAGCAAATCAATAATTGGTTCATCAACCAAAGGAAAAGACATTGGAAACCTTCTGAAGATATGCAATTTATGGTAATGGATGGCCTCCATCCACAGAGTGCTGCCCTTTACATGGAAGGTCATTACATGGGCGAAGGCCCTTACAGGTTGGGTCCATGATATGGACTTGGATGGCTGAGAGAGTGCAAAATACGTCTAGACTCTCTTGCAAAGCAGAAAGTTGTTACTTGCACCTTAATTTTAAAGTGTGATTTTTCTTTCGCGTGTCAATACAATATTTATAAGATACTTTGAAATGCATTCCTATATTATCTCTCATGTTTTCATGAAAATGGATGTCTCATTTCGTTTCTGATTATGGGAGAACCAAAATTCTGTATGCTACATCGCTTTCTGTTTCCATGTATGCAGCATTGGAGTCTATCTGGTGTTTTCAGTGGCTAGCACCAGCAATGTGCATGCATGTTTTGGTAAACATGCTAAGTTCTTATTTGAACAGTTTCTTGTTTACAGAAATTGCATCACAACTCCTGGTGCTTTCTGACTTACCATGTGGAAAGAAGTCTCGATATTAAATTATCACATTATTCAAAAGTTTAAGTCATTATAGAAAGGTTTATTATATTTATTTATTGTATATGACACACTCTCTCTCGTGTAGGTAAGATCTGTTTCCAGTTTTGCATGTGAATAGTTTTTTTTAAATGTGTGACGGTGAGGGACATGAAATCTCAGACTGATTGATAAATTCAACTCTGCTAGCAATTGTATTAAATGACCATTTCATCTAGAAATTTAAACAGTTAGAAAAAGTGGTGTTATGAAGATTTACCACTACCCGTGATTATCTGCAAAACAATGGTTGCTGGCAGCGGAACAATATGCCAATTTTCTGAACAATGGTGATGATTGTGTTCAGAGATTTGAATGCAAAAATGGTGTTCAGCATGGCTTAACAATTTTGTGTTTAATGAGTTGCATCGCTTCATGGCTCTTTATTCCCACTCTCCCTATGATATTGTAGATCAGATTTAATTGAATGGCTCTTTATTCCCACTCTCCCTATGATGGTGTAGATCAGATTTAATTGAAGTGTCTCCTCCAACATTCCATATTAAGAAATACAACGTAAAACCCCTTATTGCTTAATGATCTTTACTTGTGATGAGGGATAATTCCATTAAGGACCGAGGGCGGAACGATATCCACAATACACAAAGGATTATCGATCATAGAAAATATTTCTTGCCCGTACAATCCGGGGATATTTTTCTAGCGTAGTATAAATAGACCATTCCATAGTGTGAAAGGTATTTAATTCTTACTACTTTTACTTGTTAAAAACTAACACATTTCCCAACTCAACGTTATGCTTATGCTTTCTTCCAGGTGGAAGGGAGCTTCAGTTCGCCAAATCTTACAGGTCCGTAGATTTATCCACGCCCCGGAAAAGTCGATGGCCATCGCTTCCGCTCCATTGGATTTGAATTCAAGCCTTTAGAGACATGTTGAAGATCAGCTTGAATATCAAACTAAAAGCATGATATCTATGGAGATTTGAATTCTCTCGTTGTAGTTTTACAAGAAAAATCAATGGTCTTGAACTAATAATGTAGTTATTTGGTCGCAAGTTAGGGGGCGGCCATAACATAAAGCTATTACTTTCACACCTCTCTCTTTCTCTATAGATAATAGATTATTTGGAACAAATGAATTCTATAAATTTTTGTGAAATTCATTACAAATCTAATTTTTGGTGTTTGGAAGCACTCTTTTAAAAAGTTAGAAATTCAAAATTTGTAAATCCTGTATTTCCTTATGTTTTGTCCAAATCTTTGCTTAACATGTGGAATTTGCAAATCCATATTTTTTGAATATGTTGCTCATCTTCTGAGGACAAAATTGCCCTTAGATTTAAGAGATGGACTTCGATTAAAGTACAAAGATTAAAAAAAAAAAAGTCTCACTCACCCTTTCTTTTAAGATTATGTTTTTTCATATTAAACATATGGTTGAATTTAAAGTTATTTTGTCACGTGGAATGTAGGTTTATTTTATAATCTTGAATTGATGATTGAAGTTATGATTATTTTGTATTGTTTAACTTTATTGAAATTTTTTCTTTGTTGTTCTTTTGCTTTGTTTTTGGACAATTTTATGATAATAGCAATAATCAATAATGAGATGAGATGATAACCTATGACAAGCCTAATTTCAAAATAATAAAAAGGGCATTTAAGTAAAAATAGAAGTATTAATTCCAATTTCACGTATATTTCAAACGCAATTTGTATTTGCAAATAACAAAATTGACTTAGGCTCTGTTTAGCCTAACTTCTACACAGTTAAAAACACTTTATGTGAGTTTAGAAGCTGAATTAACTTGTTTGACCCATTTTTAAAAGTGCCTTTAGGTAAAAGCTGAAGCTGAAAAAAGCTAAAAATTGAGATGCTCCAAATTAGAGCTTTTCAAAACACTACAAGAAAAACTGTCAAAGGTGACGGTTCGTCTCTTTTTCGTCGCAAAAAACGCGACGAAACAGAGACAAAATTGTCGTCACTTGAATAGTGACCCTTTCGAGACGGTTTGGAGACGACTTAGATATGTCGTCTCCGAACCGTCTCCAAAGGCGACTATTAGGAGACGGTTTGAACAGTCCTCTCTAAACCGTCACCAACCCGATATGATTTTTAGACGCTTTATCTACATCGTCACCAAACCGTCTCCTAATTGCGACGATTTAGTGACGATTTTACAATTCGTCTCCAAATATCACCAACCAGAGACGGTTTGGTGACGATTATCTATGTCATCCCCAATCCCAGTCCTATTGACTAAAATATATTATGCATAGCATTTTCATTACATAAAAACACTATATACTGCATTAAAAATTCATGACATTAAATCATGAATAAAAGACAACATTAACTTAATTAAATCATGAATAAAAGACAACATTAACTTTCAACCCATATATTGATAATTAAGGATTACATTTGAGTGGTAACAAAATACGTCATTTTGTATGTACATAACACCTACCAATGTACATAATCACACATGAAAAATACCAAGAAATGGTATTCTCACATTAGCGATTATTTTGCATCATCTACTTAACGAAAACTAAAATGCATACTCCTAATAACCTTAATATGCTAAACTTAGTTGAAATATTAGCCCAAAGCCTTGGGGAAATAAATCTTCAGTATATCATGAAAAACTTTTTGATGAACTTGAGCTTCTGAAATATAGCCTTCTTCCTTTGGTGGAGCATTAAGATCAATATTCGGTTTCACATCTTTCTTCAAGCTCCGTTCAATTTTTTCAAATGTGTTGTCATTTTCTTCTGTAACACAAAGATTTTGTGACTGTTGTTGTTTCTCCTCACTCATTATTGAAAAAAAACGTTGATAGCTACAAGATGAATGCAACTCATTCAACCCAAATGAAAGCTCTTTAAATAGACAGCAACAAAGACGCAACCTTGCATTTTCCGTCTCCTTTTCGTCTCTAATCGGAGACGAAATATGATTGTGGTCTCCAATTCGTCTACAAATGGTGTATTGATTTGTCTAATCAGTCAAATATGGCATGCACGCCACTACTTGTTAGTCTGAGGGGCTATGAAGCTCAGACTTTTCCGTCTCCTTTTCGTCTCTAATCGGAGACGCTTTAGTGACGGAACACGATTTTCGTCTCCAATTCATCTCCTAATGGTGTATGGATTTGTCCAATCAATTGAAGATGGCGTGCACGCGATCTTTTGTTAGTGTGAGGCTGAAACTGTTGTGTTTTGTCTCCTTTTCGTCTCTATTCGGCGACAAAGTAGTGAAGACTATTTGGTCCGTGTCCGAAATTTAAAAAAATACCCAAATTGGAGACGGACGGGGTGGTCCGTCTCCTTAAAAAAAAAAAATCTTTTTTTTAAGTCCAAAGGAGACGGATCATTAGGTCCGTCTCCTTTTAAAAAAAAAAAAAATTTGTTTTAGGGCCAAAGGAAACAGACGATTTGGTTCGTCTCCCAAATTTAAAAAAATACCCAAATGGAGACGGACCCTTTTTTAAAAAAAAAAAAAAAAAAATTTTAGGGCCAAAGTTGGTCCGTCTCCCAAATTTAAAAAAATACGCAGACAGAGGTCCGTCTCCATTTTTTTCTTAAAAAAAGAAAAAATAATTTATAAGGCCAAATTTGGTCCTTCTCCTTTATTTTATTTTAAAGCTCGAAGGATTTGGTCCGTCTCCCAAATTTTTAAAAATACCCAAATTAGGTTCGTCTCCCTTTTAAAAAAAAAAATCTTTTTTTTTAGGGCCAAAGGAGACGGACCATTTGGTCCGTCTCCCACATTTTAAAAAATACCCAAAAGGGAGACGAACGATTTGGTCCGTCTCCCTTTTTAAAAAATATATATATTTTAAAAACGAAAGGGCCAAAGGAGATGGACCATTTGGTCCGTCTCCTAAATTTTAAAAAATACCCAAAAGGGAGACGGACGATTTGGTCCGTCTCTTTTTTTTAAAAAAAAAAATTGAAAGTTTAAATCCCTAAGGATTTGGTTTGTCTCCCAAATTTAAAAAAATACTCAAATGGAGACGGACCTATTAGGTCCATCTCTTTTAAAAAAAAAAAAAAATTTTGGGCCAAAGGAGACGGACGATTTGGTTAGTCTCCTTTATTTGATTTTAAAGCCCAAAGGAGACGGACCATTTGGTCCGTCTCCCAAATTTAAAAAATACCCAAATGGAGACAGACGAATTATATCCGTCTCCTTTTTTTTAATTTTTAATTTTTTTTAAGGCCAAAGGAGATAGACCATTTGTCCGTCTCCCATTTAAAAAAACAGGCAGACGGATTAGGTCCGTCTCCCTGATTTAAAAAAATATATATATATATATTTTTAAAGTCCAAAGGAGACGAACCAAATAACAACACAACACTTTAAGTGCTGTGCTGTTATTCATATTGTAATTGAATGGGAGACGGATCTCCCATTCATGACCTTCAGCACTTAAATCTCTGTTTTTTTTTTTAACAGCCACCTATCCCCCCTTCCCCCACCCTACCCTACGCCATAAAACTCTACCCCCACCCCCCCACACCACATCCCATCTCTAAATTTTTCTTCTTCACCCCCACCCCCTCCACTTCTCTAATCACACTTAATTTATATATATGTTTATGAAATGTATATGTTTATGTAGATGTAGATGTATATGTATATGTATATTTAGATGTAGATGTAGATGTATATGTATTTGTAGATGTAGTTCTAGATATATATGTATATGCATATATGTATGTGTATATATATGAGTTTATATATGTATATATATATATTTGCATATACTCCCAAATGTTGATGGTAGACATGTTTTTTTCTTTTTTGGGGTTTTTATTCATTTTTTTCAGTTTATATTTTTTACTTTATTTTTCGTTTTTTTTATAATAATATTTTGGTTTTTTTGTTCATTTTTATGTTTTATTTTATTTATGTTTCCTTTTTTTTTAATGTTATTAATTTTATTTTATTTATATATTTTGTATTTTTTTTAATTAAGCTAAAAATTATTATTTTTTAGTTTTTATTTATTTATTTATTTTTTGATTTTTTTTTAATTTTTTTAAATATTTTTTGGTTTTTTTTTCTTTCTGTTTTAGTTTATTTATTTTTCCTATTTGTTTTTTTGAATGTTATCAATTTTTCAATATTTATATAATTTGTATTTTTTTTTATTATGTTAAAGTTTATTATTTTTTTCTAGTTTTTATTTATTTAGTTATTTTTCATTTTTTTTTGTATAATTGCAAGGTTCTTTATTGATTTGGATTAATTTATATATTTTTTCTGTTTTTTATTTTTATTTTTTTTCCTTTTTGTAAGTTTATTAATTTTTTTATAATTATTAATTTCAGGTTTTCGCTATTGGATACACCGTAATATGTTTTAGGTTAGTATTCTAATGTGTTTAATATCATTCTCACGCTACTTATTCTATATAAATGATGCTCATCCTATGTTTGGAAATGTGTTTTCATTTATGACACTTCCTTTTTATAAATGTTTAGTTTATAAAATAAGGTTTAAGATTAATAATTGGAAAAATTGAGTAAGTTGATATTTTGATATTTATAATAGAAATTACTATTACTGTTGTGTATATCACATAGGAAGTTCTTAGTCAAGATAAATTCGCTTGGCATTGTACACGTCCCAAGTCCAAGCTCATTTTGTAAAATGGTTCATTATTAATTATATTGTCCATTGGCATCATTTTATTGTGACCTAATAATACCCTAATATTGTTTCACCTTCAATTCTCCAAAATCTTATCCAAAACTTAGGTTCACTACAGTAAAATATAATATGGAGTCATCTCGTGCATGGATGGACCACATACTAACACCCGACAGACAACTTAAAGATGAATTTATCGACGGTGTAAATGGATTTGTTGCGTTCACATGTAGTCAAAGGTATTACATGGATGGTCAAAAAATAAGATGCCCATGTGCGAAATGCAAAAATCGCAGATTTCACCTACCTGATGATGTTAAGATCCATCTTTGTAAGAAAGGGTTTATGCGAGATTATTATGAATGGATTGCACACGGGGAACATGTGTCCAATTATCATGGTCCGTCTCAACATAATGTTGTAGATGAGAATTGTCCAGGGGTGACAAAACAAAATAATTATATGAGAATGGTAATTGATGCTGCTGGACCAGATTTCTTCATGGATAATAACGAAACATGTGAAGCACGTAATTCTGATGCACAAAGGTTTTTTGATCTGGTTAAGGCTGCTAATGAGCCATTGTGGGATAGATGTGAACATCGTACTGTGTTATCTACTGTGTATCGTTATATGAATATCAAATCTGAAGAGAATATAAGTGAAAATTGTTTTAACAGACTCATTGCTAAAATCAGGGATACGTTGCCAGATACTAATAAGATGCCAGAAAATTTGCACCAATTTAAGAAGGTAATAAAACCTTTAGGGTTGGGATATGAGAAGATAGATGTTTGTATAAATGGATGAACGTTATTCTATAAGGATAGAAGTCGCTTGGAGAATTGTCCTCGTTGTGGTCACCGCCAATTTAAGCCATCAACACGTGGTAATAAACAGGGTAAACTTATAGCCTACCAACATTTGAGGTTTTTTCCATTGACCCCTAGGTTGCAAAGATTATACTTGTCAAAGGCTACAACGGAACATATGCAGTGACACAAGAAACATTTACTTGAAGATGGTAAACTATGTCATCCATCTGACGGTGAGGCATGGAAACACTTTGATAGTTCTTATCTTGATTTTGCGTTTGAACCAAGAAATGTTCGGCTTGGTTTGTGCTCGGATGGTTTTAACCCTCACAGTTCAAATGCTAAACCTTATTCTTGCTGGCCTGTAATAATCACACCTTACAACCTTCCACTGTGGATATGTATGAAAGACCCTGTCATGTTCTTGACACTTCTTATACCTGGTCCGAACAGTCCTGGAAAGTACATTGATGTGTATTTAGAGCCTCTAATTGATGAATTGAAGAAGTTATGGTTAGAAGGGACACTTTCCTATGATGTGGCAATGCAAAAGAATTTTCAGTTGCGGACAGCTTTAATGTGGGAAGACTTGTTTCTTTGATTGTCATCGTCAATTCTTACCACGACATAGTTCTCTACGGCGTGATAAGAAGAATTTTATTAAGGGAAGAGTTGAAATGGATACATCTCCGCCAAGACTAGATGGCGAGGAACTGTGGGATAGTGTGAAATGTTACCCTAAAATCAATGAAATAGAAGAAGATAAGCTCCGTGGTTTTGGGGTTAGGCACAATTGGACCAAGAGAAGTATTTTCTGGGATTTTTCTTATTGGAAAACACTTCTTGTGAGACACAATTTGGACATCATGCATATTGAGAAGAATGTTTTCGATAACATTTTCAACACCGTGATGGGTGTCAAGGGGAAGACAAAGGACAACCTTAAAGCGAGAATTGATATGGATGAATTTTGTGACTGTCCAGAATTATATGGTGCGAACAAACTGAATAGGGGTGTTTACACACTCCCTGTAGCAAGCAGAAGAAAACTTCTTGAATGGGTTAAAGACCTACGAGTCCCTGATGGGTATTCTTCCAATTTGTTAAGGTGTGTGGATATGAAACAGTTGAAGATGTCACACATGAAGAGTCACGATTGTCATGTGTTTATGGAGAGATTGCTTCCTATTGCATTATGTGAGCTAATGCCGAAAAACGTTTGGGTTGCCTTTGCGCAACTAAGCTTATTCTTCACCAACATATGTTGCACAACTCTTCAAAGACATGAGTTGGAAAGGATGCAAGAAAATATAGTTTTGATTATTTGCAACTTGGAAAAGATCTTACCCCCTGCCTTCTTCAAGTCAATGGAGCATTTGCCAATCCATTTGGTGTATGAGGCAATATGTTGTGGTCATGTACAATATCGATGGATGTATCCATTCGAGAGGTTCTTGCAGCGATTGAAAAAGAAAGTTAAAAATAAGGCACGTGTTGAGCGATCTATATATGAAGCATATCACATCCTTGAAACGTCAACTATTTGTTCATATTATTTAGAACCCCATGTGGTAACTAAAACGCGAAGGGTTGGTAAGAATGACCAATATAACGAGGTGAACTACTTGAAGGATGTTTGTCTATATTTACTACCCGGGTTGTCCAATTGGAAAAAAATAGTACGAACATTGGAGGATGCAGAACTGCATGCAACACACTTATATGTATTGATGAATTGCCCAAAGGTTGACCCATATATCAGGTAAGGTTGTGGTAATTTTGTATGTCTATTATAATTTGTTAATAGTCATACGGAAAACCCAATACAAATAAATTTATCTTGATTGCAGATTGTTTGAGGAAAATCTTGTACGAAACTTTTCCCATTGACACCCGCACAAATTCAAAATCAAATTGAGAGTTGGTTCCCGAAATGGTTATATGACCATGTAAGTACCTATGCAACTAATGAATCTTATCCTATTAACTTGGATTATACCATTAACGACTTGTGATTTTTCTAGCTAATCGGCACTAATGGAATAGACGACCGTGTGAAATGCCTTTCTATGTGGCCAAGTTGTAGGGTACGCACATGGTCAAGATACTTAGTAAACGGACATAGATTTCACACCTTCGAATTTGGGAAATTCAAGTCCACAATGAATAGCGGGGTATTCATGAAAGGGGTTGTTGCCTGTAGTAATGAGGATATTGGGTACTATGGAATGCTTAATGACATTATTGAACTAGAATATCATAATCCAATGGTGCACCACACTAGAGTAGTTCTTTTGAAATGTGACTGGTATAATTCTACAAATGATAGAGGTGTAAAGTACCATAGGAAGTCCCAACTGGTTGATGTCAACATGAAAAAGAAATATCAGAAATATGAACCGTTTGTGTTGGCAGAGCAAGCATCTCAAGTATATTATTGTAAGTATCCAGGGGCCAGGAGGGATCGAGTGGATTGGCACTATGTGGTTAAAATACGAAGTAAGAGTTTCTCAGACGTGTCAAGAATGGTAAGAGAAGTGAATGATCAATTAGCTTTCCAGACAGATGAATTGAATGTACCTGAAGTACAACCTACTGATACTTTTTTACCTTCACTTTGTTATGAGTTGGGAGACAATGAACTAGAAGAAGACGAGTTAGAAGTCAATAACGACGAACAAGAAGAAGAAGTAGAATAATAAATACAAGAAGATGATGATGATGATGATGATGATGATGATGATGGTTATATAAATGATGTTGGTGATAATGATGATGATGATGACGATGGTGATGACAATGATGATGACGATGATGATAATGATGCTGACACCGACGCTGACGATAATGCTACATATGATGTTTAGTTATTTTGTTGCATTAGATATATATGTGTTACGTACTAGACGAATTATTTTTTCCAAATTACATGTATCTTTATTAGTCTATTTGTTAAATTGAATATGTCTTTTGCCAAACACTGTCATGTCAGGTGGAAAACAGCGGAACACGCTTAAAAAATTTATTATTTCTTGGGCGTTACAGGGTGGTGAGAATTAGGATGACAAAACATGTCGGCTGATCGTAGCCAGTTAGGAGGGCAACAATCGGCTGGAGGGGGATCAACTGCAGGAGTCGCACCGTGTCACGCCCCGGGACCAAGACTCGCAGAGGTTAAGGTCGGAGCGTAACGTGTCATTCAGCTTAATACCTGTAAGATCTCTATTTAATAACCTAAACATTCATTAACTTCCACAAGTAACTTCAAAAGAATGCACATAACATTTGACATAAAAAGCCACAACAACCTGTTTCATAATTACAAGCCTAACATCCCTGTTTGTACTTCCTACGTGGCCAAATACAGACATCTAGGCCTCAAAAGAATGGCAACCAAACTTAGTATGTAGTTAATAGTTCCTAAATAATATTACATAACACAAGGCTGTTCAAAAGTACATCATCAGTTCCTATAATCAAACTAAGTTTGCAACGCAAGCATGGAGGTCAACAAAGACAGAAGTCAGTCTCATCACATAAAGCCTCATCGCCCTCAACCTGTACAGTTGGCTGGGCCTCGGTCTCACCTGTAAGCATTAGAAAGAGGGGTGAGCTAGTCCTGCGTATAACTCAGTGAGGATGAGAAAAGAAGGATTTCACAAAAGTTTTATCTTTTCGCAAACTTCTTTCCAAAACCATGCTATACATATACATCAAGAACAACAAGATTAACATGGATGACAGATATACAGGAACGGACTAAACAATGTATCAATCATGCATTTCTACTCTCCAAGGGTTGTACCAAGCAAGAGTAGACAAAACTAACAAGTGAACGTCATACATGGCAACAACATCAACACCAATACTCAATTCTACTCTCTAAAGGTTGTACCAAGCGAGAGAGTATGCTAATGATACATCCCAACTCTCCAAGGGTTGTACTATGCGAGAGAGAATACTAATAATATGTCCCAACTCTCCTAGGGTTATACCAAGCGAGAGAGAGATAACACCAAAAATACGTCCCAACTCTCCAAAGGTTGTACCAAGTGAGAGGGTATGCTAATAATATGTCCCAACTCTCTAAGGGTTGTACCAAGCGAGAGAGGGATGTGTATGATTCAAACTTAATCAAGCATACCTAAGCAATTTACATGATTCAACATATTCAAGCATATTCATGGCTCGAGCATAAACCAAGCATGTTCACGTCTATTTCATGTACATAACATATAAGCGTGTAGTCGTAAGTGCACCATTTGGACAATCATGAATCCAACACCCAACATGGTGGAACATAATAATAACATTTAGAAAGTCATAACATAGCCATGTAAATTCATCAATCAATACCACTTAAGTGAATAATCAACAAGTGCTTTATATACTTCTCTAACTACAAGATTAATCAGCATGTAACCTCAATATCATCTCAAATCATACATATCTATATCATAACAAATCTGGACGGCTTGCTATATCCTTAGAAATCATCAAACAAACCAATCTAAAACATGAAATAGGCAACTACAAGGCATACAAGTTGTATAGGGCTTCATAATCAAGTTCCTATGCAAGATCTATTAACATTTTATTCATAAAATCTACTTAAAACATACAAAATCAACCACTTAAATCTCTGTCCAATTCTTATTTCAATCATATAGTCCTGATCTACGTAATATAAACACGTAATATGCTTCAAAACAAAGTTATTAATAATCACCAACATAGTTCTTCATAACATGACCTGAATTTCTTCATTCAGTTACCCTAGCAAATGATTTTGGAATTTAGTGAATCATATATCAAATTGAAGATCTATGAATTATTTAACTCAGACCACAAATTTTACTCAATTTCGACTTAAGATCTAAAATTTATGACTATTTCCGTAAGATTGCACAAAAACTATCCAGCACCAGTACCTATCCAGGACGACCTACGATTTTTTCCATTTTTGGGGGTCTTAAAGTCAAAATTAGCCTTAGCCTATTTCTGAAATATTTGTTCAAAACTGAAAAATATAGCGACCCTCCAAATTTCAGCCTTTTTTGAGATTTTTTACTATTTTTAATATGCAAAAGAAACTTAAGGCAGTGAGCTGTTAGATTTCACAAAAAATCCCGTAACCTACTGTCTCATTTGTTTTTGAGCATGAAAATGATTTTTTCCTCATGACATGGCCAACTGGAGAAATTTTATTTTATGAGTTTTCTACCTTCTATGAATTTTCCAGATTTTTATAAAATCATCTACCTATAAAAACGGGCTAAAATTTCAGGTTTGTACAAATTTGTTTAGTGACAGCAAAATTCGCAATACCTACTATCTTGTGTATTTTTGGGCATGAAAACGATTTTTTCTCATGACATGGACAACAGAAGAAATGTTCCTCTATGAGTTTTCTACATTTTATGAATTTTTTAGATTTTTATAAAATCATCCACCCATAAAAACGGGATAAAAATATTGATTGCTCAAATTTGTCCAGAATGGTTATGCCGAAAATTGTTGTATGTTTTGCTAGCATATCATCAATAACAACACCTATTCATTCAAGCAACCTCTAGCAACCTAAATAAGCAACAATCAATTATATTTGTATGGCTAAATACAAGCTTCATCATTAATAACATTCAAAAGTTTCATAAACATAACCTTGGTTTAAATCATCAACAAGCATGCTTTCAACAATTTTAATCCACGGAATTTCAAATATAACTCCATACAAGCCTCATGAACCCATCATTATGCATTTATATCTCATAAATAACCATTTTGAAAGAACCCTCACCTTTGCTCTTGTGTTCTAGACGGAAATGGATCAAGACTCCCTTGAAGAAAACTAAGAAACACAAGGAAAGATGCTAGGGATGGCTTGGAGATCTTCTTCCCCCTCTTCCTCTCTTCTCTTGGTTGAGTTCTCTAGTATGTGTGTAGAGATTTTGTGTGTTGAGTGGTGTAGTATGTGTTGTAGGGATTTGGTGTGTGTTGAGTGGTGTAGTGTGTGTTGAGATAATATCTAAGTTGTCTAATGACGAGAGTGCCTTCCAACTAAACTATGTTTTACTAGCATGCTATTTTGTCCTACTCAAGTTATTTTGGTTCTAATCTAAGTATTCTAGTTAGATAGCCTATGCAATAAAATCCAATTATCATATATGGTATTTAAAATACTCGAATGCACGGTAACCAATGCAATGCACGTAAATCGAGACAAATGCACATAAATTAATTAAAAAGTGTTGGCCTGAAAAGCCTATAATCTTTATTTTGATAATAACAAAACATCTTAATCGTGCTTTAGCATTTTTTTTTTGTAAGACCTTCTTCCAAAGCATGTCTACATCAACATTGGATCAACTTGTTTCAGTCAAAGAGTAGAAAGCTTTTTGGATAGAAAGCTTTTTGGATCAAAGACCAAGCACTATCAAATTGAATCCAAGCCCAAAAGAATTCAAGTTATTGACTCGTAGATAAAGAGGGAGTCACAAAGAAGGAGAAGTGGTGACATAAGGGGTACCGGCCTTAAAAGTTGTCGCTTGCCTAAGTATTATTTGTATTGCTCATAATTTCTTCAAAAAATGTTTTTCAATTTCAAAATCATCCTTAGAAAAATATTTTTTATTTCAAACTCTTGTTTTTGAAATCATTTTATAAAATACCTTTCAACTGGGGTGAAAAATATTTTTTGGATGTTAAAAAATGCTAAGAAATCTCTCTTTTATGCAACCAAATATTTTTGGGCTCAAAATATACTTTTCTGGATTTTTTAAGCATCCGGGCGTTACCGGCATTTTCCGATCGCCCGGATAGAAGGCGCAACGCCCGGCAGAAAAGTCCGATCCGGGCGATACATGCTCTTTCTGGGCGCCCGGATCAATGCCTCAGCGCCCGGATGGGTTAACGGAAAAATCCAGAAATCTTGCTTAAAATCCGATTTATGTCTAAACTTTCCCTCTTTTTAAGCCATGTTTTCTCACCTGCAAAATCATCTCTCCAAGCCATAATTTTTAGATTTTCAAAAGAGCTTTCATATCATTCCTATTGAGAAATCTTGAGCTATCATTATCATATCTTTGAGCATTCAAAGCTATTCTTCAACTGTAATATCAAACTCAAATAGGAGTTGCAATTGTCATTTACTCTATCACATAATCTTTGTAATACATTTTTTCACATAGGTTGAGAGAATCATTGTGAGAAGAAGTATTGTAATCCTTTGTGGACTCAAAGGAAGAGAGAGTAGTAGGTTAAGCTTCACCTACATTTGAAGGAGCTTGTGTAACTCTTGTGGACTCAAATGTAATTGTAGTTGGTTCTTGCTTCACCAACATTTGAAGAAGCATCTTAGTGAAGAGTTATTAAATCCTAAGGGAAGAGAAGACCTTAGGCGGTGGACTAGGCCTCCGGGAGTGCGAACCACTTGAAAATCATCGTGTTTGATTTCTCTTACTCTATTCTCTTTATTTTCAAGTTATTTACTTTCGTGTGGATATTGCTCACATTAATTGCTTGAAAATTGCTGAGATATCTATTTGAAATTTTACCTTGAAATTCTAATTGCATATCTAGTGTTAAATACTTATATGCTCACCAAATGTTTGATAAATTGCCTACAAGAGCTTCTAGTGTATTATCAATCTTTACTAGACATTGCCTCCGTATTAAAAAATTTTTAATTGCTTAACCTTGCCTAAACAACCTAATTCACCCCCCCCCCCTTTTTAGGTTATTAAGGACCAACAAAAAGCATACAAAAAGATTTAATTATGTATGATATAACCTATATGTATACGTGGTCTCGGACTGGGTCTTACACACCGACTGGCCGTCGAGCAACTGGAGTACATCAATCAGTTGGTCGTGGATCCACGGGAACAAACACGTCAACTGCTCGTAGATCATTCTCAAATTCCGTGGGACCAAGCTAGGGGACGCCTCAATCGCCGATGCCAGCAGAAGATGGATCCCCTGCGGCCGCCTCTACAGATATGGATTTCAAAAATGTATTACAGGAAGTTCTAGTCGATGAGACCGCTAGTAATCCTAGGACCCACCCTAGGGCATCTGCTGAACAACCAGAGTTATCGCACGTACCTGAGATGATGGATGAACGACTTGAGGATTGGCAGAGATATGGATTTGACTGTTCAGATACCTATATTGCATGGCAGATTGATCGGCGCACATATCTGCAGGTTGATGGTGCCGCGTAAGTATCGACTTAATACCATTTTATATGTCCATTTTTCTTTATTCACAAATCCATAACTTATACATATATTTGTTTTAACATTGTAGATGGATTCTTTATGGAGCCTCCAAAGAGGTGACAAATGCTGTAACTGTCGCGTATACCGAGGCTTGGCCCAATTGGAAACATGTTCCAAACGATGTCCGAGACAGATAGTTCTCTACATTTAAGGTATCTTGTACATGATTATTATAGCACAACTCTTTAATAATGAAGTTATATCTATGTATTAGCTTTTGACAATTATATTACAGAAAGTGACAAATGGTTCCCTTATGATGAACCTGCTATTCGACGCGTGTTCAACGCTAGAGCCCAACATTGCATTCGAAATAATTTGAACAAGTGGCGTGCCAAAGATAAGAATCCAAAATGGACCGGCAATGCTGTATGGGAAGCACTGCATGAGAAATGGGGTACTCAGGAATGAAAGGCGATTTCTGAGCAAAATTCAAAAAATCGTCACAATTCTCAGTCACCGCACTTTTTAGGTTGTATCCCATATCCGGAGGCTAAGAGGAGATTGGTATGTATTGAATTTTTCTTTATGCATCAAAATACATTCTAAATATCAGAAAAGTACATAACACTTATTTTTCAATTAGCCAATCACATGTTTTTGTGCCCTAATAATTTAGGAAGAGGAACGTGGGCAACCTGTGACACGTTTTGATGTGTTCGTAAAGGCTCATTGCAAGGGTCCCGAAGGTGCATTTTCAGACCCCCCAGCGGAACAGACGATACGCAATTTTGATACACAATTGGAAGTTAATTAGTTCATTAGTAAAAATGGATACATATGCACGTAAAGAGTTTTATATTATTGATTCTAAAACTCGGTAATTACGCCGTAGAGAACCTTTTTAGCGATTTGAAATTAGTTTATATCATATTTTGAAGTATTTGAAAATTGTAGGTTGTCTAAAGGCTTATTTGGTTGAAGTTATGCAAAACTTTGTATCCTAGAGCAACTAAGATGTTCATAATCATTATTATGTCGTGTTACATTCACGTAGTGGCTTAGAATTGCAATTGAAATGCTTAATTTAACGGGTGGTGCTGGATGGAATTTTTGGATCATTGGATTTTGAAGCCTTTTGGGTGGGTTTTATGTAAACATTAAAAATTTAAGGTTTTAGTTAAAGTTTTTTGTCTTGCCATTTAATATCATAAGTGTTTTTTGTTTTGTATAGTTGGTTAGGCTTATGAATTCATTTATATTATGCGTATAAAAGTTTTCAAGTATGTAGTTGTATTGTGGCGGACGGATTAAACTATGGTTGGTTTGGTTTTTAAATGATGATTTGGTTGTATATGGTGGTTGGTTGGTTTTGTAATGATGATTTGGTTGTATATGGTGGTTGGTTAGTTTTTGAATAATAATTTGGTTGTATATGGTGGTTGGTTGGTTTTTGAATGATGATTTAGGTGTATATCCATATTTTTTTCGTAATGTTGTGCAGGTTTAATTTTTATCCCAAAGCTATATTACAACCGTTATAATGCCGAAATTCTTTTGCGTATTAACTTGATTATAGGAACATCACGAGTTGGGGAAAGACATTGCCTTATTCCTCTAAACTAAATCAAAACAATTGATGTTTTTTCCCTTTTTTGTGATAAATTGCAGGCTACGTATCTTGAGCTGGTGGAGCTGGCAAATCAGCCGTGGGCACACCTGTTGATCATGATACCCTATTTCTCCAGGTTGTTGAAGGGAACAGCAAAAGTCGCGTGTACAGGATGGGCTCTCAAGCTTCTGTAGGGTCCGCACACAGCGTCCCGTCTTCAAGACGCCATATCACAGAGATGGATATCCAATCAGCTGTTGCCAAAGCGACAGACGAGGTGGTGCGTAAACTAAAAAAAGAACAGGCAGAGGAGATGCGTAAACTTGGGGAAGAAAATAACGTAAATCTCCGATGACTTGAAGACAAGATTGCGCTACTCGTGAAACAGTTCGATACTCCTCCACAACAACCTGATCTGGGTGATCGAATAGATGATCAACCCGACTGATAATTGTTCAAACTTTATAATAACGTATTATGTCACATACTAATTATTTTATGATGTGTGTACTTTAACTTCCGAACATAAAATGTGGACATTACAATCTAATTACGTTAATTTAATGTTTGTGTAATAAGTATATAAACGCGTTAAAAATTTTAGAATGTATAACAGGTTGATTCTGAATTATTTTTATGAAAAAAAAATATATATATTAAAAAAAAAACCCAAACTGCAACAGAAAGGAGATGAATTGTAAAAATAAAAAAATGGTCTTGGAAAAGGAGACAAAAAGGAGATGACCTGAAAAAAGAGACGAAAAGGAGACGACGTGAAAAAGTAGACGAAAATGAGACGACATGGAAACGGAGATGAAAACGAGACGAAGCGGCAACGGAGATGAAAAGGAGACGACATGGAAAAGGAGATGAAAAGGAGACGACGTGAAAAATGAGAAGAAAATGAGACGGCATGTAAACGGAAACGAAAAGGAGATGATATGAAAAAGGAGACGAAATGGAGACAACACAACAGCGGAGGCGATTTGGAGACGAATTAGAGACGAGCTGAGAGGGAGACGATTTGGACACGATTATTATGGAGACGGAATGGAGACGAATATAATTTTTGACGAAAAAGAGATGATTTTGAATTTTGTCTCACATGATTTTGAATTTCGTCTCCATGTGAGACGAAATGGAGACGAAATCCAAAATTGGAGACGACGCAAACGGTGACGGCACATTTTCGTCTTCTTTTCGTCTCTTATCAAGAAATGGAGACGAAAAGGAGATGGAAATTAGCCGTCTCCGTTTCTGAAATTTCTTGTAGTGAAAAAGGCTTTTGCGAAGCTGGTTTACATAATGCGGGAAGTTTTTTTTTTTTTTTTTCTCAAATATACCCCTCTATATTTTTAAAGTCTAATATTACCCTCAAAATTTTTAAAAACTCGACATTGTCTAACACATGCCAAACAATCAACAGCTTTTATTCAACAGTACTTTTTACAAAAGCTCTACTCTAAAAGCTCTACAGCTTAAAAGCTAAAATTTCACAGTTAGGCCAAACAGAGCCTTAATACCGTTTTACAATTCCAAATAAGGAAATTTATTTGTAAATACAAATTCTCGCGAAATTTATTTATGCTTCCAAACACTATGTTAATCTTCGGATTAAATATTATAAATCATTTTGTTATAATTAGATTATTAAATAATCGAAATCCATGTATATCAAGAGGGTAATAGAATTCTAATTAATCTTCTGAAACGTTTTTTAATGAGTTGTGTCATCTCCATGCATGAGGTTTAGTCAAAACTCGAAGTTTTTCTCATTAACTTCACTGAGGCTAAGCGAGTAACTTTTGTTTACCCTTCCAATGGGCTGATAAGCAAATACCAAAACAACAAGGTTTGTCGACTCGCTTCTCTTGTGGAAATCTTCTGGATCTCGTTTGGGGCCAAATAGTGCACAAATACTGGGAAATTAAATGGAAGATAATTTATTTAGTCCTAAAATATGAAACCCCAACACCAATCAACAAAGAAAGAAAAACAATTACTAAAAGCATAAACTAAAATAGTTAATAAATTTTCTATAAAGTGATGATGCCATGGTTCTTCGTATTTCTCTTGAGTTTTTTTTTTTCAAATAGATTTTTGACATACATTTGTAAGATTTGACATTTAATACATGAATTCTGATACCACCAAATACAGAAGCTCTTAAAGCTGATAAAGCCAATTCATGCTTCGTTGGCTTTGTGAATTAGTCAGTGACAAATTGGCCTGTTTATTTGTAAGATTTAACATTTAATACATAAATTTTTATCAAATAAAAAAGAAAAGAGGGCTAACATAAAATGTTTGTCATGAGAATATAGGTGGTTGATTTCCGCACCGTGGAGATTAATTCTATTAAAAATTAAGGTGCAACAAGATCCATTCTAGGGTTGGTAGTAATTTAAATCATGTATTCTAGGAATTCTTTGAGGAAAGTGGTGGGACATTGGACAATTAATATTCATTTCTCAATATAACTTATCATTGTTCTAAGATAATGTATGATCTTCCCAGATTAGATTAACATACAACAATTATGTCATGATAAGAATCCATTCTTACTCAATGAAAAACGTTTTGTCCGTTAGTGATGGGCATCCATCATTCATGTGTTAAAATATAAATTTATTGTATTCGAGTTAAGCACACAACTTGCAAATTAAAAGATTTATGTATGTTTTTTTCGGGAATCTCATCTGATGATTAAGTCAATCTAGAGTATTCGAGTACGAGTTAGATGCAATAGGAATTTTAGGAGTTGATATTTTAGAAAAAGTATGAGTTATCTTTAGTGATGGTTGATGTTTTATTCATATTATTTGTTAGAGAGTTTTATGAAATATATGGTGGGTTCCAAAGACTTAATTCATCAAAAAATAGGGGTAACAAAGTAATTTAATTTTTCAGAGACTTAATTCGTTAAAAATTGATGCGGTCAATGAATTCACATGTATTATGTGGGTCTCAACAATTATTAAACCAAAGCTCATAATAATAATTACGCATTATCATGAAACCAAAAAAAAAAAAAGTAATCAACAATATTAGCTATCAATTTCAATCAACGACTAACAAGGCCTCGCTCCGTTTCTCCGTTTCCTGGACACTAGAACGACCCGTTACTCGGACTTGACAAGATTATCACACTGTGAATCTGCACCTTATCTGATGAATCTTGTAATTAGGACCACATTAGAAAGAAGACAAGTCGACCTGCCATAGATTTGAGACACGTGTTCATTATAATAATCCAGAAACAATCTAGTACTACTAAAGTATTTTAAATGGAAGTTTTATAATGTAATTTTTTTTAAATTTGGGTATTTTTAAAATTTTATGGACTAAAAAATTATACTATTTATAAAAAAAGTATATCGAGTCTATCATTTTTGACTTAAAAAATTTTAAAATAGAGCCTCAAACTCTATTTTGTTCAATAATTTGTTAAACAAAATAGAACTTGGGGCTCTATTTTAATATCTTTTAAATCAAAAGTAATAGATCTCACGTATTTTTTTTTTAAATAATATTTTTTTTAGATCATAAAATTTTAAAAATACTTAAAAATAAAAAAATTTACATTTTAAAACCTTTATTGAGGATGTCTAAGACAACAATCTAGTTTTGCTACCCGCCAACCATACCCGAAATATGTTGCAACATAGACTTGAAAGCACAAAAGTGTCATTAAACTATTAACTATGGTTGATTACATGTAAAGATGTTTATTTTATTAAATTAAATTAAAGCGTGCAATAAAGCCGACGTATACAGACAATAATCGACGTGGATGATGACGATGACTTTGGTAAAAATGATCTACAACAACGACTAAAGATATGATTAATGACTAAGTTTGATGGCAACTCTACATGATGGATGCTGCTAGAAGGTCGTATCACTTTTCAAATGATAATTAAATCCAAGTAGACATGCAAACTCAAATAAATGGTATAGTCGAGCGTTAATTGCGTAAGTAGGAGATTTATTTTATTTTTGAATTTAAATTAATTAGACATTTTAATTTCGGTGAGCTTTATATTTAATTAAAAAATTATATATTTTTTAAACAAAATTTGATGCTTTTAATATGATCTCGAATTTTTTTTTTTTTTTGGGAAAACTTCCAGTCATATATAAAGTGCCACCTGATCCATTTGTAGACTGAATCAATCCTTCGAGATTACGGTATCCCAAAAGGGTTGGCAATTATGCTTATTGGATAACGTCAGATGTGTTGCTAACTTGTTTGTTACAATGGATACAGCCACATCATCTTGCATAATCACCAGTAAATGAATCAGAATTCAACTAAAGTAGTCATCAATAAGGTGGACAAAGTCAGTTGTTAAATCAATAGAAGAAAAGTAAAACGTTTGACATATGTTTTGGACCCGGTTTCTCCTTGGGGAGCATTGTCTATCTCGTCAGGGCCTAACATTAGAGAGGTGTACGTGTCGCTTATTGCAACGCTTCTTAACAATCTTCAAAACATTTCATTCCATATTAACTATGTAAAACATATTTATTTAATTCTTCTATTACTGTAATTACAAATTTAAACAAATACGAGCTCTATCTATTATCTTCTGCTGTGTGGTCTTGGATGATTTATGCAAGGCTTTCTAGTCAAAACTTAGCTTTTCCTTTCCTTCCTCTTCCCTAATTTTTTGAATTTGATGATAACAAAGGAAAACAGTTTTTCTTTACGGGAAAAAAAGTTTGTAAATACTGGAAATAATAATTTGTCAAAGTAGACGGTTTCTAGGAAAATACATGTCAAGATTAACTGCAGAATAAATGCTGATTTTTAGTGAAGCGAACAAAAGTTCCAACTATTAATTTTATATTATGGTTTGTAATACCTCTCAATTACTAATAGAACATGAAATAGAATGGGGTATATATATACAATTATACGAGTATTTTTCCTGATTTGATGGGATCTTATCTAGTGCTAGTTGTCCGTTGTACGGTTTTTGTCATGGTCTCGCTGGTCTCGGGCGTTCTCTTGAGATATGTGGGCTCGAGTCCAAGCTTTTAAGATCTCAGCTCGGTCTTAAACTTCAGATCACTTAAACTCGGGAATCATGACTTCTTTGTCTTTGGTACATGCCTCGACTATAGGGATTCTAAATGAGACCTTGGCTCAGAACTACCCACATTAGAACACCCTCTCACCCTCTCGATCTCGACTTGGGAAGAGGGGGGGAATTGACGAGGAGGACCTCGAGTTGAGGTATGATGCCCACTCCGAGCTGAGGCGGGCTAATCTGAGCCAAACCCAGCATATTTAGCTAATGCCCAACCTGGATGCTGATCCAACCTCACCCCGACCCAGGAAAACCCCGACCTCGGCAAACAACTGTTCTGATGGGACATAAAGCTGCACCGCATTAAATGCTGTCAGGTCCGAATTTAGTATAAATAGAGCTCCACCCCTTCATTTCAAAGGTAACTCGTCATTATTGCACTCAGCTACCTTGCCAGCTCGGACAGACTAATCATTCGCACGCCTGAGGGGAAAATCCGGGTCATCACCTCTTCTTTTCCTTTCCTTTCCTTGTGCAGGTTAAGTGGCTGACCTGAAAGTTCAACTCGGAGGCCAACCTGAAAGTTTACCTCGGCAAGCGTAGCCGTCCAACCTCAACTGTGAGATTCCTAACCTCGACAGTTTGGCGCCATCTATGGGAACAAGTTCTTTTTATCACTCTTCTCACCACTCATTGAGAAACCATCATGGTTCAAATGAGAAGCCACAATGCATCGGTAGAGGACTCGCCCAACCCGGATGGAGACCTCGAAACCACACAGGTGCCTAGCCAAGACCCAACCCAAACTGATGTTGGAGCGAGCCAACGTATGCACTTAGCCTCAGAAACTAACCCTTCTATAGATGGAGACCCCAACTCCAGCCTATCACCAGATATGAGGATGATGCGCGAAATGGTTTAGGAACTAAAAGAGCAGGAAGTCCGGCTAGCTGCGGAACACCCAGTTCTTCAAGCAGCTATGCCACGGCCCGCGCGTCCACAATTCTACATTCCAGCCTCGGGGCGAACCCGAGCTCAAGACGGAGAAGGCTTCCTGTAGCCGGTGGCGAGACCCGTGGAGGTGAGAGGCAAAAGGGCGGCCCATGCCGACCCCGAGCAGGCCAAGACTACGGCTGCCATAGCCAAGGTCATTAACCAGCTCGGCGTTAGCCCACTCTCACCTGAGGTACTGGCGACGTCGTTGCCCACAGATAACCGGATGCCCAACCTAGCCGTCTGCAACGGGGACGGAGACCCAACCAGTCACCTGCTTAACTTTGATCACCATATGACTCTGCATGATATGACCGACCTGATGAAGACGAAGACATAACCGACCACCATGGTTGGCAATGCTTTGGACTGGTTCCAAAAATTTCATCCCGGCTCAATTGTAAGTTTTCACCAGCTGGTTGAGGCTTTCTTGTCCCGTTTCGCGGGAAGCCGACGTGCAACCCGCTACACTTCATCATTGATGTCGGTGAAACAGCATAAAGGAGAAAGTCTAAGGGCTTACACGGCCCGATTCAACGAGGAGTCCCTCAGAATACCCAACCTGGAGGACTCCATGACATTAATGGCCTATCAAAGTGGACTCAGGTCGGGCCCTCTTACATCCTCCTTGGCAATCGACCCCATGGATATCGTAGCCGAGCTGATGGTATGAGCAGAAGGGTACATACACTCGGAAGAAATTCATCAGGCGAAGAAGGATGATGACAAGGAGAAGGAAGCCAGTAAGAAGGGAGAGACCTCTCGAGCCCAACATGGGGGTAAGATCCAAAATGACCAAGGCAAATAGCCGAAGCAGAACCCCCGGTTCACTATGTTTACTCCCCTTAACACCACGAAAGAGTAGATCCTTATGGAGATCCAGCACCAGAACCACCTGCCTCCAGCCCCAAGGATGAAAGGCCGACCTGAGAAGCGCAATAAGACCAAGTATTACATCTACCATATGGACTACAGCCATACCTTCGAGGAGTGCAAAGACTTGAAATAGGAGATCGAAGCACTGATAGCCCGAGGTCACCTCCGGAGGTACGTAGATCAATAGCCGACCTGGAATCACGATCAGAGAGATAGAGAGAGAAGTCCACCTAGGCGACAGGCTGGGGGCGGACGTTTGGCTATGATTGAGACCATTGCAAAGGGATTGGAGTCGGGTGGAAAGACCTTCACTGGCAGGAAGGGTTATGTTCGAGCTGAAAGGGAGTATGGGCCAGCGTGGGGTCCGATCCCGGAGTTGGAGGAGCTCACTTTCTCCTCAGAAGACTTGGAGGGTGTGATATTGCCCCATGACGACCCACTGGTGATCAGCGTTGAAATATCCAACTTTACCGTGAAGAGGCTGATGGTGGACACCGGGAGCTCAACAGGAGTCTTATTCCTCAGCGCTTTTGAGCAGATGGGGTTGAAAAGGAGTCGACTCAGGCCATTGAAGGGCACTTTAGCTGGTTTCACCAAGCAAGCCTACCGAGCCGAAGGGGTCATGAACCTCCCACTGAAGCTGGAAGACGAAGACAAGTGGGTTTTGATGCAAGCCAACCTCATTGTGAAAGATTGCAACTCTACTTACAATGGGATCTTAGGTCGGGTGGCATTCAAACATTTCAGGACCGTCCCTTCAACTTACCACTAGGCCCTGAAATTCGCGACCCCGGCCGGCATGACTACCATTCACGAAGCCCAGCTCTCAGCTCAGGAATGTTATGAAAACTCCATCCGCCCCAAATATCAGGTTGGATGGGGACTAGATTTCCCCAAGGAAAAGAGGGATGCCAAGAGAGGAAGCCCAGCTGAAGACCTTCAAGAGGTGGAGCTCTCCGATGAAACAAAGAGAGTAAAGGTAGGGAGTGAACTCTCTGACGACCTCAAGAAAGGTATAAGCCAAGTTTTGCTGAAAAATGAACATATATTTGCATAGTCTGCCTCTGATATGACAGGTATTGACTCGGGAGTGATTGAGCATCACCTGAATACCGACCCAAATCACTATCCGGTAAAGCAGAAGCACAGACACTTCCATTATGATAAGTAACAAATCATAGTAGAAGAGGTGGACAAATTAGTAGACACCGACCACATAAAGAAAATCCAATACCCAACCTGGTTATCCAACATGGTGCTGGTAACCAAATCCACAGGTGGATGGAGATTGTGTATTGACTTTACCGACCTCAATAAAGCTGCCCTAAGGACTGCTTTCCCTTACCATGGATTGATCAAATGGTGGATACCATCTCCGGGTTCGAGCTACTCTCTTTTATGGATACCTTTAAAGGCTATAACCAGATCAAGATGGCTCCCGGAGACAAAGAGAAGACTGCCTTCACCACCGATAAAGGTCTCTACTACTATGAGGTCATGCCTTTTGGCCTCAAGAATACTGGAGTTACCTACACTCGGATGGTGAACAAGGTTTTCAAAAATCAGATTGGCCGAAATATAGAGATCTATGTAGATGATATGTTGGTCAAGAGCAGAAGGGTGGAAGACCATGTAGCCGACCTGGCTGAAGACTTCACCGTAATGGAGCATTTTGGGATAAAGCTGAACCTGAAAAAGTGCGCATTCGATGTCAAGGCAGGAAAGTTTATAGGCTGCATGGTCATAGCCCGGGGAATAGAAGCCAACCCGGAGAATTTCAGGCGATACTTGACCCGGCGTCGCCAACCTGCGTGAAGGACGTCCAGGTGCTCGCGGACAAGGTCGCGTCACTAAACAGATTCATGTCCAGGTCGGCTGACAAGTATGCTCCTCTGTTCAAAATATTATGGAATCCTAAGAACTTTGAATGGACTAGAGAATGCCATGACGCCTTCTGGGAGCTGAAAATGTATCTAGCTTCGCCACCTCTGCTATCCCGACC
This sequence comes from Ehretia macrophylla, assembly GCA_037974665.1. Taxonomy (NCBI): domain Eukaryota; kingdom Viridiplantae; phylum Streptophyta; class Magnoliopsida; order Boraginales; family Ehretiaceae; genus Ehretia; species Ehretia macrophylla. Next base: position 25,289,335 of record CM075779.1, on the reverse strand, counting down.
TGAGGTGGGGGAGGAGCTAGTACTATACTTGGCATGTTCAGGGATAGAAGTGGCGGCAGCGCTGCTTCGCGAAGAAGGAAAGGAGTAGAAGATGGTCTATTATGTTAGCAAAACCTTGCAAGGGGCCGAGGCGAAGTATTCTTCCTTGGAAAAACTCTTTCTCGCACTCATCATAGCGGCAAGAAAGTTGAAGTCATACTTTGATACTCATCCAATCAAGGTCGTGACGGATGCCCCGCTCAAGTCCATTATGTACAAGCCAGAGGCGTCGGGTAGGCTGCTGAAATGGGCAGTTGAGCTGAGTCAATTTGACATCACCTACCAACCCAGAACAACCATCAAAGCCCAAACCATTGCGGACTTTGTGGTGGAATGTACTAGCTGAGCCGAACATGACCCGGAGGATGTGTGGAAGGTCCATGTGGATGGGGCATCAGGGAAGTCTGGAAGCGGAGCTGGAGTGGTCATCCTCGACCCAACCTGGCATGAGCACTAATACTCCCTCAAGTTCGCCTTTCCGGCGTCCAACAATGAAGCTGAGTACGAAGCAGTGATCACGGGATTGAAAATTGCAGCTCAGCTCGGGGCACAAACAGTTGACCTGAGCACCGACTCTCAATTAGCTGCTAGCTAGATATCAGGAGAGTTCGAAGCTAAGGACAATGCCATGCTGGCCTACCTCAACAGAGTCAAGGATTTGACCTCAGGGCTCAAGAGGTTCACGGTACAGCAAATTCCGAGGGAGAAGAATATGAAGATTGACACTCTCTCCAGGTTGGCCTTGGGAGAGAGCCGACCTGCACTGGTCCATGTGGAAGAAGTCTCCGAACCAAGTATCCAGTTGGGGAGACAAGCCGTAGCCGAGATCAATTTAAGCCCAGATTGGACCAGACCAATTATGGACTACTTGGAGGGCGTATGATCCCGGAAGATGAAAAAGTAGCTCAAAAAACTCATGAAACAGGCCTTAAGGTTTGTCATATTTGTTGGGCAACTCTACAAGATAGCCTACACTTCGCCTTTCTTAAAGTGTGTTGGGCTCGAGGAGGGAAACTATGTAATCCGGGAGATCCATGAAGAGGTATGTAGAAACCACTTGGGTGGCAAGGCTCTGGCTCGGAAGGCACTGAGGCAAGGCTATTTCTGGCCAACCTTCGAGCAAGATGCCAAAGAGTATGTAAAAAAGTGTGACACCTGCCAAAGGTTCGCCAATATACAGAGGAAGCCAGCGGTAGACCTCACGATGATGATAAGCCCGTGACCATTCTATCAATGGGGTCTAGATATTATCGGCCCTTTGTCAACCAGTATTGGCTAAAAGAAGCACGCCTTCGTAGCTGTAGACTACTTCACCAAATGGCCTGAGGCTGAAGGTGCTGCTAGAATAACAGAAAAGGCAGCTTGGAATTTTGTATAGAAAAATATCATTTGCCGATTTGGGGTGCCAAAGGTCATCATTACTGACCAAGGCAAGCAATTCGACAGTGTATACTTTCGAGGCAAATGTGCTGAGATTGGGATCGATCTCAAATTTTCATCTATTGCTCACCCTCAAAGTAATGACCAAGTTGAAATGACTAACCAAATCATTTTGCAGGGCTTGAAAGCCAAGCTGGAGGAAGCAGAGGGCCAATGGGCATTGATTCTTCTCGAGGTGGTGTGGGCTCAGCGGACCACCACCAGCTCGGCAACAGGAGAATTTCCCTTCGAGCTCACCTTCGGTACTCAAGCGGTGCTGACAGTGGAGATCGGGTCTCTGACCAGTAGAACCCTCCACCATGACCCAGAAATAAACGGAGCACTGATCCATGAAGAACTCGACCTCGCCGAAGAGCTCCGAGCTAAAGCTCAAATCATAATGCTGGCCAGCAAAGCTGCCATGCAAAGAGCCTTTGCCAAGCAAGTCAAGCCTAAGCCTATTAAGGTTGGCGACCTCGTACTCAGAAAGGCTATCTTTTTGCCGTGCTCGGGTAACAAGCTCTCCTCGACCTAGGAGGGACCGTACGAAGTCGTGAAAGAAGTCTGACCTGAAACCTTCTACCTCCGTGACAAGTACAAAAAACTATTGAAGAATGCATGACACTTAGAACACCTGAAGCAGTATTTTGTATAAGTCCCCGAGCTAAAATCTCTTGTAACGGCCCCGAGCTGAAATTTTTTGTAACGGCCCCTGAGCTGAAATACAATATAACGGCCCCCGAGCTGAAATCTCTTGTAAGGCCCCGAGCCAAAATATTACTTGCGATCGGCTCTCGAGCCCAAGTATATGTACAAATTGAATACAATGTATTTTGTAAATTAGTACAATGCTCGACCCAGGCCCAAGTACCTCAGCTACTAAGCTACTGCCAACTCGGATTAACGCGGTGGCCACGTTTAATTACGAGCTAATGATCAAGTAAACTAGCTCGGACTAGGTTCCAGCTCGGGTATAATCAATAACAATTTGATTAGTTTTGCCAGGTCGGCTGGGAGCTCAGGAATCTCCTAGAACTCTGGCGGTGGAGCCTCCAAGATTTCAATGTAATAATTCTCGGAGGCGTGAAGAAAGGTCTTCGCTCGCTCTTGGGCTGCGACTTGGCCTCGAAAGTAGTACTCCAGCTCGGCGTACTTGGCCATTTCCCTACCTTTCATGGCCAACCAGTCCACAGCCGCTTCTCTTGACTTGAAGGTTTCCACCGCCTTCTCCCCCTGGAGGCCGACCCGATCTACAAGCTCCCACAGCTTCGCCTCGGCTTCGCGCCTCTCCTACTTATAGCGCTCGACGTCCTTGGCCGCAGCCTCACGTCGGGATTTCTCTGTTTTGAGCTCATTATTCTTGGCTGTGAGCTCAGCCTTTAGCCGACCGAACTCATCCGCGTCCTACTTCTACCTCTTGGTGGCCTCTACTCTTTGAGCATCGAGCTCAGCTCCGGCATTAGCCCATCGCTGCTCAAGCTCAACACAGTGGGCTTAGACCTTGGTGAGGAGGCTGGGGATGGTCAGAGCGTTAGATTCAGCCTGCACGAAAGGTCAAAAGCTGTTAGCCGAGTTGAAAAGCATAGTTATGCACAAATAACTTAGCTTGATTCACTGTTGCCGCGGCCGTCCTCAAGTCGAGGGAAAGTCGCTCGGCCGAGATCTTTGCTAGCTTGGGATCGCGGGTGACCTTGGCTGCCTCCAGAAAACCCTTGTCAAGAGGGCTCGCCTCCGTGGCCTTGCCTTTTTTCGGAGTACTCGGTCCGAGGCCGTTTTTTGTTGTCGGGACAGGACGCCGAGCGCTCTGGGATTGCCATACCCGAACTTGGCCTCTTGGGCAGGGGTGACTCCGAAGTCCCTTTGGAAGAGACCTCGGCGCCGACCTCTCGAACTTGGCTGCTGGGCCGCTGCCTCTGCTCTGGAGGGACGCTGGAGCCCAAACCAGACTGAGCCGGGACTTCGCTGCTGGCCTCGATCCTTCTCTTCATCTGGGCATACGCGAGTTTTCTTGTATCCTCTATATCTGCAAAAGAGTAGAGGAAAGAAGTGAGAGATAGCCGAAAGCCGACTTAAAAAAGTGATTATAACCAGAATAATGGGGAGGTTGGGCGCTGATCTTGCAAACTGACCCTCTTCTGAACTCAGCTCTGCATCCCCTATAATCTCGGGAAGTAAGTTGGGATGATTCTTCGAGAGGTCGGGCTCTCTCCCAAATAACTTGGACTCCCAGATCCGCTCCCATTTGAGCACACTGTTGATGTTTATCAACATCCCCAACGCGGGCCTCAGCACTGCTACTTCCTCAAGTTCCTCATCTGAAAGCTTGGGATCGTCATTGACATTCTTCTTCAAGGTCGGATTCCAATCCGACCTACACCCCGGGTTCACAGCCGGCTCTACCCAGTAATAGTCGTTGTGCCAACCCTTGTTAGAGGAATGCCACTTGGTGAATATGGAGTTGTAGACCCAAGCTGCGAAATGGAACCACCCTGGCTGCTTCGGGTTGGGGTTGCACACAAAGAACTGCCTGAACTGGCACAAAGTCGGCTCTACTTCTTTCTCGAGGCAAAACACATAGAACGCCACCACCACGGCCCAACCATTTGGAGACATCTGACCCAGGCTAAGCTCAAAGTAGTTCAAGATGCTGGTGACGAAGTTGGGAAGTGGGAGCTGAACCACATCAAAAGCAAGGTCATAGATGGTGAAATGGTCAGGTGAGGATAGCAAGCTGATTCTTGCTGACCTGGAACCTTCAGCTTGTGGCGTCGGTCCACTGACCAGTTCCTTAGCCTGGCGTTGGCCATCTGCACAGTGCAATGGCATTCACGTTTGCAGCAGGTGAACAGCTGATCGATCCTCTTCCCCCGAGCTGACGAACCACTGGCTATAGGTGAGCTCCGAGGTTGGACTGACCTCACCGGTATGGCTTCAACCAGCTCAGCCGTAGAGGCACCAGCTAAATACTCCTGTGGTATCTCGACCCTTTCCAACTGATTCAACGGCTCTTCATCTTCCCTATATCCCAAATCTCCTAGTCAGCCAAAGGATCCGCCTTGGCCTCTTCTTGCTCTAGTCTGACCCCAATGACTTGAAAATCATCATCACTCTCCCTGGATTCAGATCGCTGGGCTGGCCCTTGAGATACATCGGTGCTGGCATCACCTTGACCTCCATTCGAGATGGATTCTGAGCTCGACGAATTCTCGTCCCCTCCGTAGGATCTCACCTTCATCACTTGAAAATCTTCTGACTCCGACCTCCCCATCCTGTCTACATATTGAAAATATATGTACAGGAATAACTAAAGGGAGTTGGGACGTACCTACGGCTCTAGCTGTGGAAGATGACCCGACCTAATTGGCTCTGAGCTAATGAATTTCGAGCTGAATACCCTGAGACAATTTTTGTCGAGCCAAAAGTGTCCGACCACTCTGGTATCCGACCTGAAAGCTCTAAATTTCTCGGATGTCAACGCCCTATTTATAGGCAACTCCTGTAACCACCTTAGAAATCCCAAACGTCGCATCTTGTCATAACTATCAGGTGATGTGTCAGCCATCTGAAGGGTATATACTGCTGACGTGGCCATCCCTACTCTGTCGGGGTCGGGCACCTTCAGCTCGGGAACAACTCCCAAATCTAGATCTCACTCTCTCGATCTTGACTTGGGAGGAGGGGATTGACGAGGGGGATCCCGAACTGAGGTATGTTGCCCACTCTGAGCTGAGGCGGGCTAATCCGAGCCAAGTTTAGCATATTCAGCTAATGCCCAATCTAGATGCTGATCCGACCTCACCCCGACCCAGGAAAATCCCTACCTCGACAAACAGTTGTTCTGATGAGACATAAAGCCCTGATGGGACATAAAGCTGCACCGCATTAAATGCTGTCATTCCGAATTTAGTATAAATAGAGCTTTACCCCTTAATTTCAAAAGTAACTCGTAATTATTGCACTCAGCTACCTTGCCAGCTCAGACATACTAATCATTCGCACGCCCGAGAGAAAAATTCGGGTCATCACCCCGCCTTTTCCTTCCCTTTCTTTGTGCAGGTTAAGTGGCTGACCTGAAAGTTTAACTCGGAGGCCAATCTGAAAGTTCAGCTCGACAAGCGTAGCCGTCCAACCTTAACTGTGAGATGTTGGGTTATTTTAATAATAACATGATGTGGGCTTACAAATTATTCACAATTATATTTAGGCTTCTATTCTAATTAGGAAAATTAAAGTGATCTATTTTAGTAGATCCTAATAAGACATCTAATTTGGTATGGACTCTGTAATGTGTGGTATTCAATAGCAACTTGGTTTAGGGTTAGTGGGATTCTAATCAGGTTGTCTATATAAAGAGGTCTTGGTCCCCAAGACTAAATACACCATATTCTTTGTTTTCTCAAATCCCCACCTTGAGCAACATACAGCAAGAGAATCCTGTTTAGTCTGTGGAAGGCCTTGCACCAAATTCTCGAAGGTTTTCCTACTTTTATATTATTATTGTCATGAATTCAGGTACGCCATTCTCATAACTTTAAATTCTGCAATCCTAATATTCTGAACGAAGTGTATGGTTTATGTGAATATATTAACTATGTTCTAACATGAGATTCCTGACCTCGACATTCAGTATGCCATGGATTAAGCCATTCTTTTGGAGAAGAAGAAATTGTGGAGTTACATAGCAAAAAATAGATAAATAAATTATGGAGTTATTTTTTTTGGGTTTGGGGTGGGCGGGGCTCCGTTTTCTGGATCACCAGCATGAAAACAATAACACCAAACTTTTTTTTAAACGGTGAAGGCTAAGGTCGCGATTCAACCTTACGTCCTTTGATTTTAACACTTCAGGTTTGGTGAACCACCGCGATACATGCATGCAAGGAGACATATTAATCACAAATCCACTCAGGTGTGCAAATTTTTCACATAATTAACCAACCTGATCTGTCCAAAGATAGTTTCTAGTCCTCACTAGTCCATACTTACAAGAATGAATCAAATAAATATCTGATTCTTGAAAGGGATAATATTCCCCTCAATAGATCAAAGACTAGAGTTATATATGCAAAACATTTTAAAAAGTGTGCCAAAGTAAGGCTAGATTACTAAATACAAAATCGTAATTAAAAAAAAAATACTTCAGTCAATTACAGAATAGCCATAGTTGCTTAACAAGCTGCAGATGGTTTCGTGAAAGGATTGTAAATGTGAGGTCTTGTGCCGATTGAGAAAGAAATCCTGGAAGGGTTGTCGCCGCCGCCGCCGGCGGCGGCACCAGATATCTTCTCACAAGAAGGACACAACGAAAGTGTGGCGGCTGGTAGCTGCATGTAGACTGGTGATGGCAGCTTTTGAACTTTCAGCTCTTCCAGCTCCTTACGCAGTCTTCTGTTCTCGTCTGTTAACTTTTCACAAGACTTCTTAAGTAATTCACAGTCGACTTCAGTTTGCTTCAGCTTTATCCTGTATTGTAATTGTATGGATCACACTTGGATTCTCTCGTATCATAAAAGGATTCAACGGGTGAATTGTCTATATAGTTTTAATGAAATAATCTAAACAGTTGACACGTTGTTGTTGCGAAAATCCGTAGCCACCAATTAACAAGAAACAAGACACAGAAATAAAGAGATGTGTCTCAAGAGAACTACAAAAATTTGAGAGCTATGCCAGAGCTGGTAAATTACCTGGCTCTCCTATTCTGGAACCACACTTCTACTTGTCGTGGCCGTAAATTTAACCGTGTTGAAAGTTCTTGCTTTTGCGTCTATGAACAACACAAGAGAGAGTTTAGATTCTGAAGATTTCGTTTACTTATCCATAGAAAAAAAGAAAATTGTTGCTGTAATATAATTCAAGAGTTGGATAAAATGTTTGGGTAACAACGTGTTGTTATTATAAGTTTTAAATTTAAAACATGATTTTATCCTCATATCGTTTTTTAAAAGAAAGAAAAAATATGAACACAGAAGAAAGATGGAGAAAGAACTATTTACCGGATTGAGACTGCTGTGTACTTTGAAACTGTCTTCTAAAATAACTGATTGCTCTTTAGTTAGCCGAAGCTTCTTTCTTGCACCACCCTCTTCATCTTGATCATGATCAGCTACCTTTGGCGAGAGTCCTTTCTCCACCTCCACTTCTTCATAGCTAACCTCTCTTTCCCTTTTGACACCAGAGTTGAAAAACGATGAAACTGCAATGACTGAAGAGGGCCGTGGAGGCATATTTTGTGTTTGATCTCCATGGAAATGGTGATTTTCTGGGGAGGCTTGGCTTGTCAATTCTGATGACAAGCTTAATGTAAGAGACGGCAAAATTTTATCGGATTTCAAATATGGTGTGGTCTCTTTCCGATAAGCAAACTGCAGAGAATTCTCAGGCCTGTCAACACTGCCTCCTAAGCTAAGATTAAGTTTAACATTACATATTATATCTTGATCAAATCCCATTTTGTTTAATGATATTGATGTGTTGAAGTGAACATAAACTAATAATATATGTGAAAACAAGGCCTTGCTGGACGCAAAAGAAGGAGAAAAAAAGAATATGGATTGAATTCTTATGATGAGGAGGTGAATATAAATGTAGAGTGGATTTCAGAATCTAGACTATGAGCCTATGACATGATAAAAACTCCCATCTTTCTTTGTCTTGTGAGGTTGACTAAAAGCTAGATCTCTCTCCCTTTCTCTCTTTCTTAGTCTCTAATGTTTTAAATATTCTGTCACTTTAGTGTAATATGTGATTACTCTTCAAAACTCCATCGATGACTCTTGAGGTTTTTTTTTTACTTTTTTTTACATGAAGCATATATAAGTCGGATTATATAGTAATAAATTTTGTGGATCTTTCACCTTTATTATTCTTCTTATAAAAACCAAAAGGCGATCCCACGGGATCACTTATTTACGATCAAAACTTGGATGGGATTCTAGAATCAGATTAACAAGAAATGACTAATATATTAAGGGTAGGTTCATTTTAGGGACCATTTGGAGAATTCGCCATATAGATAATTAAATATATATAATATCCGTGTATGGGTATATATACATATAAATATTTCTCAGGAGCTCATTTAAAGTTCCGCCTGCTTTATTTGGCATGTTTTTGATCTTTTGTTTCCACAATTTCCTCCACAATGGATTGATGAAATTGGGATCTTTATAATATTGTTACTTAATATGTATAGCATTAATTATCTTAAGCCAGTCAAAATCACAAAGTAAACTAATAATGACGACAAATATGATATGCATATATATGTGTGTAGTTAAAATGTAAAAGATTATATATAGAAGGAATTGAGGGATACTTTTCCAGAAAACTTTATGAACCAATATAATTCTACAATTATCTTTCCATAACGTTACAAATAGGTCTGAATCATTATTTTTTGAACTGATGGTGATAAAGGTTAGCAAACAAAATAGGATCTAGCTCAAATAGGATAGTCCAAAAAAGTGATGAGTAACATATATACTTAAAAGAAATTGCTTTTGTGCGAAAATTTACACTGTATGGATGTGAAATAAGAGTAGGCTCCATGTGTGTGGGGCTCACTTTTTATATTACACATCTACATTATACGGATGCATTGTACGGATTCCGCACAGAAAACCAACTCATACTTAAGGCCAGTTACTGAAGTTTGGGAAAAGCCTAAAAGGAACTTGTCCAACCCGACAGGTTTGTAAAATGGCTCACAAGGCTTGGGAGGTCTGAAAAATGACTCAATGTACGGAGGCGAGCAAAACACTGAACCTATGTGGAAAGTACAAGACAACCTGTGTTAATACTATCTCACACATCCAAACGAAGCTAGGGTTGACGTACCAACTATCACGTGATTCTCACTGACGTACCAAATGAGCAAGTGAAAATTATATTTTTTAAAAATATATATATTTATCATACTTTAAATTAAAAAATTAATTTAATCTTTATTAAAAAATTATTAATATATATATAAATATTTAATTATGTATTTTTAACTTTTATTAAATAAAATTATAAATTCGTCCACAAATTTGTGAAAAGGGAAAGGATGCATGATGCAAGGAGGACCCTCGAATAAAACGGACAAATTCACTTGGAGAGAACTATAAATAGATCTCAACCTTAGAGAGTACTTCTTGAATAAGCCCTATCAATTAGTGACCCACCAATATATAAAAGGATCTCAAAGCTCTATGTTCAGGATTATAAATTCGACGTCTACTATAAAATTGAATTATCTGATACCGTTGTAATATTATAAAATGACCCAAACCTTCCATATTTTATATGCATAGTGTCTCCTCACTGTTCTTCGAGGTACTTGTCTGCATCTGTCTGCATAGAGTAAAAGACGCCATATTTTGTGCCAATCAAATCATAGCGCGTGTCGACAGCAGCGATGTGTTTGCACTTTATAACTTTTGTATTCTTTTTCTTCCCCTAAACTTCAGGTAGATGCAAATTATTGGTTGTACGGTAACTTTTTTTCTTTTCTCTTATTCAAATCTTGCAACCACTTTAATGTGAATTCTGATCACATAAGAAATATGCTCAGCCTCTTTACTCTAAATAAATACACTATCGATTTATCTTCTCTGCCAAGAATAATATGAGAACAACGTGAAGCTCTGGTGCTTTCGGCCATCATAATGCTCTTCTAGGTCTTTAGTCCATAGAATTAAAAAAAAAAAAAATCGACAAAGAAATACTCCATTGTCAATTTCACAAGCCACCTATAAAGCTTAAAGACGTTCTTCAAAAAAGAATGTAAATTTTTTTCTACTGTTGAAATTGCAAAACATTAGGTTTACCAAGAGGATAATTAATAAATATGATAATTATTTTTTATAAGAGTTTAAATTTTTAAATAAGGTGATAAATTTATATATCATTTACTGTATGACTGAAAATTTCTCTCAATAAATGACGAAAATATTATGTAAATAATGGAAGGCATGGGCATATACAACCTGTAAAGTCATGATCCAATAAGAATAAGATTAAGGCTGAGAGTAATGGATTGGTGCATGCAACTTTATGAAATATGAAAGTGTCCCCTATTGCAAGTACCATGTCCACTCATATGATTGTGTCTTTTCACAAATATATGACCATTTGGTCATACTTTAATTCCATGGCTTTTCACAAATAAACATATAATATGCATTGCTTTACACTTAAAAATTAGATAAAATGCTCGAATAGTAATTTAATGTAATTAAATATTTTAAATTTAAAATAATAGTCTTCATAATTAAAATAAAAATAAAAAAATGCATTGCTTTCCTTGTATTTGCAAAGATAATCCTCGTGAGAACAAGGTATCGATCGACATTATCAGTGGTATATATACTTCCATGTCCGCTTAGTTGGAGACCACCCTGATGCTCCCACTTGGTTTTCTATCAGATTGTATTCTTATAACCTCAATCTATTCGTTATATATTCCTCACTATGGTCGTTCAAGTCAATATCCACTTATAATCTATATATAGTGTATATATATGTATCGATTGTATGGTATGGATTGAGACCATCAAACCATGCATATAAGGTCATTATGAATCAGAAATATTACACTATTTTGGCTTGGCACATCCCTAATTGAAGAATAAGTTATTTGTTAGGAGTTTCACATAATGAACTAAAATTTAAAGAGAATGATTTTTTTCACATAAAAAGATTAGAAGAATAATGAGCTATTAATAAACATATATAGGTTCAAAACCCAATAACTTAAACTTTTGAGTCAATAGTTGAGTTTTATACATGTGTGTTAATGTCTATTTGTTCTCAGATTCTCTGAGCTCACCATAACAAATTGGTATCAGAGCCGATGGTTTGACGATCTTGGTCCGGACTCTTGAAGAATTATGGTGGACTATTGTGATGGACTCTCGGGGAAGCTAGATAGCGGGGCTCAGAAAATGGAGTAGGGACACGATAAGCATAATTCTTGGGCTATACTCTTAAAGTTGAATGAGGTTACAGTAATGCGATGAAGCAAGGTTTGGTTGATCTGGGTGATTCTAAGCTGGCTCGTACGAGAGTAAGATCGCGGAGCCTCATGATTGATCTCGGGTGTACGGGGAAGAGCTACTAGAATTGGCATGATAGTAGCTAAGGTGCAAAAAAAAAAAATCTAAATAGTTTGTGAGAGTGGTGAAGATGGATTCATCGGCGATGAATGTGGATCAATGGAGAGTTAAGGCCTAATTGAAGTTCGCATATAAAAGGGAGGAGATTTGTTAGGAGTTTTACATGGTGAACTAAAGAGCAAAGAGAATGATTTTTTTCTCAGATGGAAAGATTAGGAGAATAATGAGTTATTAATAAATATGTGTAGGCTCAAGACCCAATAGCTTAAGCTTTTGGGCCAATAGTTGAGTTCTACACATATGTGTTAAGACCCATTTGTCCTCAGATTCTCTGGGTTCACCACAACAAATTGGTATCAAAGCCGATGGTTTGACGATATTGGCTTGGACTCTAGAAAAATTATGGTGGACTATTGTGATGGACTCTCAGGGGAGCTAGGCAGCGGGGCTTAGACGAAGGAGTAGGGACATGATAAGCATAATTCTTGGGCTATATTTTCAAAGTTGTATGAGGTTATAGTAAAGCGATGAAGCAAGGTTTGGTTGATCTGGGTGATTTTAAGCGGGCTCGTACGAGAGTAAGATCACGAAGCTTCATGATTGATCTCGGTGTACGGGGAAAAGCTATTGAAGTTGGCATATGGTAGTAGCTAAGGTGCATCATGCATGGTTGATCTGGGGTGCACAGGGAGGTGCATGAGGAAGAGCTACTGGGCCAATATGGTAGTAGCTAAGGTGCAAAAAAAAAATCTAAATAGCTTGTGAGAGTGGTGAAGATGGATTCATCGGCGATGAATGTGAATCAAGGGGGAGTAAAGGCCAAATTGAAGTTCACATGTGAAAATGAGGAGATCTGTTAAGAGTTCCACATGGTAAACTAAAAAGCAAAGAGAATGATTTTCCTTACATGAAAATGTTAGGAGAATAATGAGTTATTAATAAATGTGTAGGATTAAGACCCAATAACTTAAATATTTAGATTAATAGTTGAGTTCTATACATGTGTGTTAATGTTCATTTATTCTTTGATTCTCTGGACTCGCCATGACATTCTTACTCTTTTTTATGAATGCTTATCTTAATCATGAATGTAAAAAATCAAGCATTCTTGAAATTCACTCGGGGCACACTTAATTTTTGGAATTTCTTAATCTTGATGAAGATTGCAATAATATAACCGACTCTTTTAATACAATAAGACTTAGAATTTTGTTTGATTTAATTTGATAGGACTGCAATAGTGAACGCTACGATCTCTGATTAATTAAACAAATAGAATTGGATTCTGTAAAGAACTTTTCTACCGAAAGGTTCCGTATACAAGTGGGTGATTGACATATGATTAGCCACGGTAGCTTTCGATTTAAAGGGCTACTAATTATGCATTATTAATTTTTGTATTTATACTATGGTACAATCAATTTTATCAATAATTAAAGTAACTAGATGTGATGTGGTTTTTTAGATACCTCTTATCCACCGGCAATTCACTTTCATCCATCCATTTTCTCATGCGTCAATTATGAAATAAAAAACGAAATTTCTTGGACGTCATTAATCTTAATTAAATTTACAACTATTTTAATTTAAGAAATACTATGATTTGCCAAGGTTGTCATTTTAAAAGATCACGGACAAAATGGAAAAAAATAGGTTTTGTTTATGAAAAGTTGTCAAGTGGCATTAATTAATTAGATAGAGTATCCAAGCCTTCATTGACAAGTTTCCTTTTGTAAATAGATAGGCTTTGACTTTAATACAGTGGAAAATATCAACAAAAGTAAACATCATCTAAGTGATGACTAAGAATAGTTTGTGATTATAATAAACTTCCTTAAACCGCCATTAAGCGAAAGGACAAAGTAAACAAACAAAAATAAGCAAATGATTAGTAAGGATAAACGCTAATTAATTAACACCCGCAATGGTTCTCCTGTCATCAACCCATTCCTCATTTGAATTAACAAATGAATAAAAGGATCAGACACATTCTTGGTTTCATCGTCTTACGTAGTCTTTTTTTGGCTGTGTCGACATTTTAGCAAAGATGTATCCCCAAGATTGAGCGGAGTAGTCGAGTAGGGGTTTGGATCCTCTTTCCTCTATTTTTTGTTTTTTTATATATATATTAAATAAGATGTATTATAAATTATGAGATTTGATTTTTTTAAATCTCAACCATTCATTTTGAATTTTAGATGTAAAACAAGTAGTTAATATAAATTTAAAATGAATGGTTAACATTTTAGAAAATCAAATCTGATGGTCCTTATTTCACCTCATCTAGTAAAATAGAGAATCCAAGTCTCTTGAGTAGTGACTCATTATGATCAAAAGTTTTAAGTTCTTACATATTTTCTCTTATAAGAAATATTGTCTAGCCTTTGACTGCAGGGGTAGATTCAAAATTCTTGATTAGTGGGGGCTGAAAAAACAAATTTCACATTCATATATGAATTTTTTTTTTTCTTTCAGTGGGGGCTAAATTAATTTTTAAGCCTAAAGATATATTAAATTATACAATTTTTTTTAAAAATACAGCTTCATTCACACACTAAATCTGCCCACGCTTAGACCCGCTAACCCTTAAGTGAATTGACTGATTTGTATATTCGTTTAAATGCGCTATTATACAACAGAATTTATTCTATTAGTGTGAATCTAATGTGATACTTTTTATAATGAGGTTCTCGTCATAAAAAATAAATCAGCAAAGGCGGGTAAGATGGGTGACACGTCGAGCAACTTGTAGACGATATCAGAATAGACCCCCACCAATGATTTTACATAATGAGGATTTGATTCTAAGGAGGATGATTATTGAGCGTAGAAGTTGGTAATGATGGGTGGGGACGATGATGTTGGAGATAAGGTTTCAGATGTGTCCCGGCCTTTACGGCCAGCCGACCAGTATGAGTCTAAAATTGTGCTCTTTGTTTGGCCTCTTGCATCTTTTTCCCATTCCAATAGTAACCATCCATGCCTAGGATGGGAAGCCAATGAAAGAACATCTTCACCCTATTCTACAACAATTCTTGATTCATTACACATTTATATATTGCTTGTATCATCAAAAGTTTGATGAACATTATCTTTACCAATATTTCTTTTGACCATTAATTATCGATGCATATATAAAAGTATCCTCTCAAAACTATAAGAATAAGTCCATATTCACACACTATGAATTTATATGAATGATATGCTTGTTTACATACTTTTTTATATATATATTTTTTCTTTACTCCCCGCACTCCCACTTGCACCTCACTCTAACGAGATTCGAATCATAATCTCTTAATTGTCAAAGGGAGTAGTCCATTACTGAGTTACTTCTAAATCTCTTGTTCACATACTTAATTACACATGCATTCAGGGGTTGGAAGCCAAAACGAAGACTGGAGCATGAGAAATGAGTATAGAATAACTGTGACAGATAAAAAGAAATGTGTTGATACTTAGTTTTTTAGGTAAATATTTGAATGGTTTATGTTTGAAGGTTTAGCGAAAACTATATTTAATGCATGGTGTTATAATATAAATAAAGACAACAACTAGATCTTGTTACATGCTAAAGGAAACTCTCTTAATTTAAGTTATTGTTTTAACAAAGGAAATGATATATGATGGTTGTTTCGGGTTCGTCTTAGTCTTCTTCACTTAAGCTGATGCAAAAGATGATAGATGTAAAGGCAATGGGCTCTTAAGAGCCACGAGTAAGTAAAATTCAGGAAAAAAGTTTTGAGAACAGAATGTCACAAATAAAAAGTATTCTTTTAGAGTATTTTTGTTGTCCAAAGAGTCTCCTCCATTAGCAAAGTGTGATGGGCTATTTATAGCCCTTTGATGATTATTATTTTTCAAGTCAATTGTGTGTATCGGGATTCTCCCTTTTCCCTTTTCATGCATGTTCTAAGAAGAAAATACAATTAGATTGAATGAGAAGGTGTAAAACACGCGACTTTACTGAATGATATGCTTTACATTTTTGGTGTATTGAAATGGAAAGATATCAAACGTTATGTTTTGTCACCTTATCTTGATATTTGTACATGTGGTTATTATTTAATTTGGGTTCAGATGCACTTTGAACTAATCACATAACAAGCCCTAAAAGGAACTACTTTTGAGAAATGTGAAATTGGTAAATTCTTAATTGTGATTTGTGATGACAAATACTAGGACTCAGTAGGGTGGAGATATATGGAGTGTTGTAATTCTTTCAGCAAATACATAGAAAGGCCACATGTTGCCTTATTTCCATACAAGCCAAAAATTGGTGGGTGTATTCTACTTTGGAATCATAGAGTTGTAGAATATAAAACTTAACACAGTTAAAATCAGTTCCTTCTGGACAATAGAAGTCTCATCAATGCTTACCTGTTTTTTTTTTTTTTTTTTGTCTTTTTGATTCATGAGAAGCCTAAGGATCGTACAATATAATTAACGAAATTTGAACTCGTAATCTCTTATATACATAACGAATTATATACCATTAGATCAAAGTCCTAGTGCATGCTTACCTGTTTTTGATATCTTCTTTGATTCATTACAAGTTAGCTCATTCAACAAGCACCGACTTTCTAAAAAGCCAAAAGCTTTAGAACCCCACATAAGTTGTCTACCTCTAGTCACATATGGGGAAACAACGGTTATTATTTTCTGATGGAGCCATCATAAAGTTCGTTTTTCTTTTTCTTTGAGCCATCCAGAAGCTGCATAATACTGTATTAAGTTATTGATGTTCAATCAGGGGCAAACTTATATTAAGGGTGTGAGTGTTGCGTTTTTATCTGCCTTACAACTTTTTAAGTTTCAGTTTTTGTTTTTTGGATAGTTTTGGTTTGTGAAATTTTTTGGGGTTGAATAATTTTGTGAGTGTCGAGGCTTCAAATTTTAGGGGGTGAGTGGAAGGTGTTGGGTGGGGGGTTAAAAAAAAAAAAAAATCATTTCGCTTTCATATAACCCTTACTCAGTGGCGGAGCCACATTATTGTGATGGGGTGTATAGACACACCCTGAATATAGAAAAAAAATCTATGTTTTTATCAACCAAAAAATTATTATTATATTAAACCTCTTATGTATAAATGCCACCGCTAACTATCAGATCCTAATTCTCTCCCTAGCCGTACCTAAACTCTTTGATTGGATGTTCTAAATCCGTCTGTCTGCGTACAGTTATCCTCTATAGTGTTTGGCAGAGTCAATATGGGCTTGGCCCTCATGAGAGGCCCGGAAGGTTATTTCGCATTCACAGAGCAACATATCTAGTTGCTTGGTGTATGATTTGTTATAATTTGTGGCAGCATTTCGCCGGGTTTGGGTGTCCATATACTTGGAAAATGATCCACATAATTCTCCTCCCGGGTATGAGGTTGAGTCAAGCCTAGCTCGTAGCATGGCCCGGTTGACATCCCTAGCTATACAACATAACCTTTCTAGGCAAACAATTGGGTCTTAAGTATAATCAACTTTTTGGATAACTGAACACATCTATTCTTTGATTAGAAATTTACCTAACTTTTTATTTAATCAACTCAAATAATTAAAACTAAATAAACGAGAAACCTTCCTGAAGATGGTTGTTTTGAACCTGTCTTTGGTTTTATTGCTCAAGTCGATGTACTAGATAATATATGTAATGGAAAAATGGGGTTAGAGGAGCCCAAGTGGGTAAAACTCGGGAAAAAGTTCAATGTAACTCAGTTCAAAGTATTATCGTATGTGTTAGTGAAAAACTTGCCATCTTGCAAAATGAGATGTGCTACTTATAGCCGTTTGGGTGATGATTGCATTGCATGTTCTAGGAAGGTGAAGGCAATTAGACTGAATGAGAAGGTGTGCGACGGGACATAGTTCAATGATGTTTGTTGAATTTTAAGAGATCGAATGTCTCAAGTGATAGAGATATCATGCATCATATCCCGTTACTTAATTTTAAATTTTGTGTGCAATCGTTATTTAAATCGTGTAATATACGGTACTTTGAAAAGATGTGTCATTCGAATTTACCATGTGACAAGGCTTAGGAGGAGTGACTGACTTAGTGCTTTCATTTCGGACAAACCCATCTTCGTCCAATTAAGACTATTATTTCGCGTCAAGCATAGTTTCATTTTCCTTTCCATTATCTAACCATGTCAATTACGTTATCTGGATAAGATGACAATAATACCCTTGCCCAATGCCCAATCATCTATTCTGGCGAGTGGATCTAGGCAACCCATCAAAGACAATAGCAGCGGACAAGCCAAGTAATAAATACTAGAATTGTTCTAGAAGTTTCCACCAGACCTCAAAGTTTTCATCGAAAACTGGACTATAAAAACACAACCAAAGAAAGGCAAAGACAGACAACAGGAGAGGGAAAGGAAGATGTGCTACGAGGTGCAGTGTTCGACATGCAACAAGACCACATGGGGTGGCTGCGGACAACATGTTCCATCTGTGTATAAACGAATTCCACAAGGCCAGCATTGCCAATGCAAGGAATGGCCTGGTGTTCAAACTGGAAATGTTTCTGGCAGCAGCCAAGGTTCTAAGCCATCATCCTTCTGCACAATCCTTTGAGGAACCAAAAAAAGACTTGTCAAGTTATCCCTGAGTAACACCTTGTTATTCGAACTACAGTTTCAGCATCCGTTGTATGAAAAATAATAAATACAAATAAAAAGACTTGTCAAGTTTCCTTAAACGTTTCTTTTAAATACTTGATTGCTATCTAATCGAATATCAATTGAGGATCGTAGTTTGTCTTCAATAAGGAGGATGCATTTCCCTTGAATGAAAAAATGATCCATATGAGATCATAAGAAATATTAGGAACAACATGGTGCACGAAATTTTCATCAAGTATGGAATCGTAAAAAAAAAAATTATTTTTACAATTAAACATGTGATATTTAATTACAATATAATAACTTTACCATTATGCCAAATCTGCTTAGATCATAAGAAGTATTAGAAGTGCAAAATTGGAGGCCAAAACAAAATCATTTCCTTACCATTACTACGTCATACGGGTCTAGCTCAAATCTTCAAACTAGGCCTTACTTGAAGATGCTAGCTTCAATTAGACTGGGCCGATTAAGGACTCTGTGAATTCTGCTCTAATGGCGGCCCAAGTTTGTTCGGCCTCGTTGAAGTTGGGTTGTACGATTTTTCATGAAAACCTTTTTAGGTTAAGTTCAATCTGTGAAGGCGTATTGGGCCGATTTTTTTCTTGGTCAGGTTGGGCCTATTATTGGAAAGTTATTAGCTTCATATTTTTGTCCCAAAGATATATATAGGCCAAGACAAAAATTATTATGATCTTCTTTCCGTAACCCTTTTGAAACATGATAAGCAAATTCACTTTTTAAACCTTGATCAAAGCATTATTGAATTTGAATTAAAAAAAATGTGATATCCCTAAATGTAATTAGATTTGCTTTCCTCGTAAGCCTTTCCAAAATAAATTCTTAGGAGAGTATGGTCTAAAATTTTAGTACATGATTTAATTGGACAAACCTTTCATATAATATTGTCACTTGTATATAAGTAGAAATATATTATGCTATTTTTGTGGATATAATATTTTCCAAAAGGCATTTTTGGGTCGTTTGCCACATCTTTTTTACTTTTATGATTTAGCTTATAAAACTACTTATAGCTTAAAATGAATTGAGATAAACTAAAACTAGAAAGCACCTACCAAGCTTTTTACTCGATTACACGATCTTGTTTAACAAAAGACTAGCCCCACTTTTATATTTTTTTCTTAGATACCTTAACAATTAATTTTCTCAAAATCACTTCTTTATTTAGTTGAAGGAAACAAACTTTTAGTAATTTTCCATGTTAATTAAAAGGTTGAGGAGACTATCTTGAGGGTGGAAAACCATATTGCCAAAAAGGCAATTTAGTAGGAAGTAGTAAGCTTAAATTCCAAAAAGTATTTATGCAATTTTTTTCACTTTTAATTAAGAGATGAGTTGAAAATATAATAGTTGCCACTAACTCTTGCATTCATTGCCTATTATCTACGTTGGAATAATGGTTATGCTGCAGTCAAGAATAAACACGAAAGATGAAGATTTGACTTAATTAGAAAGGTAGAGTAAGCATGCATTTTTTTTTCTCGTACAATGAAGTCGAATTCGTGATTCAAATTAAAATTATTTGATTATAGTAGATTATTACTTGACCTTCTACCTAACTCTTAAGTGTAAATAGTCATAAATTTGAATACTGTTATAATATTATTATAACAAATAACTAACGCTATAATATTATGAATGAAATCAATAGTGCGTAGTTATAATTTGGAAATATTGTTTCCCCCATTAGAAGCAATCATTGATTCATTGTCAAAGCAGCACTCTTGTTTTGACTTGTACCAAATAAATAATTCCCTTGGCGACTATATACTATTTTCCATTGGCAATCAACAATTTGAAAGTGTTAACTTGACTGTTTGACTAAAAGTATTTCGTAGTACATGTTGGTGTGCGGAGTTCTGTGGCTTAGCTTACCATTTCTATTTGTTAAATTTAACAAACAAACAAAAAAATCAAAATTTTTTCTTTTCACATATGAGCATGGTTTAGCTGACCATTTTCCATGTGAATAGTCTCCTCACAGTAATGGAGTAATGGGTCGCGATAATTACGAATTTGAATTGCTTTATAATAAATAATAGTGCGAGAAAGATTAATGATGAAAATAATAATATTATAATTTATAATGAAATGATGTGAATTACTAAACGTAAAGATATCATCATACATTAGGTAAAATTTAGCACCGATAATTAATAGCAGTGGTCTATTTTGGCTGCTAGATAGGAACCTCACTAAACACTATAGGAAATTTTGACCCAGAGCTAGTTCTATCAACAATGTCTACTTATAAAAGGGAAACTATTAAAAACGCTAAAGTGTAGGTTAGTTTGCAATAACCCAATAAATGCGTGCCACGTGGACGTAGTGGTTGTTATTAGAAAGCACTCACTAAATGTGACTTTACCGAATTACCCTGTGTCTTATAAATGCAGAATTTATAGAATTGTGGTGGGACCCATTGAATTGACTTGGTGTCATTATTAGGATTGCACGTTTTTACCATTCTACCCCAACTAACTATGCATAATTATTAAAATGGACTGAATAGTAATGTGCATAAAGACAAAATAAGTGTCAAAAGACTAAAGTAGCCCTCTGCAACATTAAATACAACCAAAGTCAATTTCCCGCCCAAAGTTTAAGTCTTAAATGGTTAGTAATTTTTTGTATATGTGTTATGTTTATCTGTTGTTTAAGTTTCAATATCCGTAGAAAATTATTATAATGCGTAATTGTCCAGTCCAATTAAATTTTAGCGTAACTACTACCATTATACAAACATCAAATCAAATTAAATTATGTTAAATGCAAAAAGAAATTTTAATGCATTATATATATGAACAGCGACCAACTTGGAAAACAAGAGAAGATTATGGATGTTTCTGATCGTTAATGGCAAAGATGAACAGTTGAAAAAACTCTAGAAGATGAGAGAGATGAGAGGCCTTTGTGATAGTTTTTTTTGTTTTTCTAAATCGTTTGTGACAGTTGTTGGCAAAGAAAAGATGAACAGTTCTTTTGAAGGTTTGAAATACGTTGATTTGATTGTTGCTTGAGGCTTTGGTAGTATTCTCGTAAAACATGAAAATGTCAATAATGTAATTTTACTTTGAGAGTAAAGTAAACTTTTGTCTGTGCTCATTATCATTGAATTAAATGGTTAGTTTAGTCATTATATAATATATATTATATTTAAAAAAAAATTAAGGCCCAGCTGTCGTAACGTTTTGTTTAGTCTTAACGTTTTTAATAGTTTCCCAATCTTGACTTCTCGTCTTTTACTAAATGCAGAGATTTTAAAGTTACCCGTACAGCAACAGGAATATATAATTTGGGGACCGTGAATTGGACACATCAAGGACTGCATTTAATGGATGCTGCCTGACTTGTGGAGCTAGTGGACATGTGGGGGCACCGCGGCTGGACACGTGGCACGCTGAGGAGCTAGGAGAGACCAGCATTGTATTTGGCGTGAAGGATGAGGGCAACGGAAGGGACACAGGAAGATTTTCATAGCGCATGTCATGTGCTTTTGAACCAGATTTTATCAGATGAGGATTGAATTGCAGTGACGTGAGTGGAGAGTCGAGACGGGAACAAGAGAAGTGCCAGCTTTTTGAAATTGAAAGGACCTGTTATTACATCAGAAATCACATGACGGAATAAATGAAGCTTGTCCGTTTGTAAATTGTAGCATCGATACCCAGCAAAATTCTTTTATTACAATTACATGTTAAGTTGTTATTTTATGAGATTAATTTATATTAATCTGTATCGTGCAGATATGTCATATTAAAATGTTACAATTTTTTTTTATACTAATTTAGCCTTATAAAATTTTAAATAAATTATTATAATACCTTCACTTATAATAATTGATTGATATTTATCAATTAATTAAATCACTTTTTATATATGTAACTGTAACAAATTTAACACATACCTCATAAAAAAAGAATCTCGATACTCAACATTTTCTGGGCTGTAACCAATGAAATGAAAATATACGGAATTGATTTTAGACTGAGCTTCTCGACCCTAGTCCTAGTGGCACCCAAGAAAGGGAATCATAAACACCCGAAGAGCAGAATAATCTTGTGGCTTCGAATATAATTTTTCAAAAGGAGAACAATTATTCAAAACTGCGAGTAGGCAATTTATTAATTAGATAAACTGAGGTAGTAAAGGCTTCAAACCAAAATTGTTTTAGAAGACTAGCATGAAAAAGTAGAGTATTGCCCAGTTCCGAAATATGGCGAATTTTTGGCTCACCCATTACATTTTGTTCAGGAGTGTGTACAATGATTTAAAAAAATTTAAAATATTAAAATTGTTTAAGTAAAAAGTTCAAAAATTAAATACTCATGCACTTGCAGGAGCGTGTTAAATATATATTAGATAATATAATAAACCTCTTTCTAACAGTTTAAACTTTTAAATGAGGTGGTCGCATAACAAATACACTATAAACAATTATAGAAGTTTATTAAAAACACTATATCGTAAATGATTTTTTTTGGTCAAAAATATATTTCATTGATCATAAGCCAAAAGTTCATTTACCCACTACCCAAGCTAGGATGGTCATTAGCCAAAAAACTACAGAGGGTAGGTGAGAAAAAAACTATAGTACGGTAGGTGAGAAAAAAAACTATAGTAGGGTAGGTAAGAAGTTTGAAATTCAACCTGAAGGTAGTTTAAGCATTCGACATTCTTTCGCTAATACTTATATAATATAAAAAAAATTCAGTGAGAAAATATATTATATAATTTAATATTTATATATATATATATATATATATATATATATTTTCATTGAGAGCTAACTGACTGTTTAAACTAAAAATATCTTACAAATACTTTTATATCTAAAATAATTTCGAGGTTAATGGGGTTGTAATTTCACTGTTCCTATATATATATATATATATTTCATTGAGAGCTAACTGACTGTTTAAATTAAAAATATCTTACAAATACTTTTATATCTAAAATAATTTTGTGGTTAATGGGGTTGTAATTTCACTATTCCTTCTCTAACAATTTAAATTTTTAGATGAAGTGATCACATAACAAATACTATAAACAATTATAGAAGTTCATTAAAAACACTATATCGTAAATGATTTTTTTTGGTCGAAAATATATTTCATTGATCATAAACCAAAAGTTCATTTACCCACTACCCAAGCTAGGATGGTCATTAGCCAAAAAACCAGTGACGGAGCCAAGCACCGGGGGTTAGTGTAGGCACCCGGTGTCTAGCTCCACCTCTAATAATGATATAGTACGTGTAGGCACCCGATGTCTAGCTAAATCACCTAACGGGCGAAGAAGATTAAAAACTTTGATGTCTTCACTCTGAAAAAGACTGGAAACATGATCAGAAGCAGTTGGCGGTCCATTTGTAATAGAAGAGATAATTAATAACTAGCAAATAAAACATCTAGCAGGAACTTTTTGGATCATTTCAAATTATGATGAACACAAGAAAAACTTCTGCAGATCCAATATAACTACTAGATAGTGGATGAACTGTTAGTGACATTCCCGAATTCTTTCATATGCTAACGCAACATGGATCCAAATTAGCTCTCGGAAAGATCATTTACCTCCCGAGCCTATTGAGTTTCGTGAACTTTGTATATATCACCTGTGATTTCTGTTAACCACAATCCTAGAAATAATGTCTGCAAATCAAACCAATAAAACGACAGTAATTATCATAACACATTCTATTAGACAAAACTTAATCTTTTTACAAACACATTCACATTGCAGCAATTTAATTATAAATGCATGATTATTAATCAGTAGAAATTAATTAGTATTAAATATGAAGAAATAAGCTTACATCTAATTGTTTCTGAATGTATTTAGCTCGTTTCTTGGGTCTGCGAGGAGGCCTATGCCCAACCATAGCTATGAAATCTTCTTCGATCTCTTGTCGCGTTAGTGGAACAGAAAACTTCGCCCTCTCCTTCTTCTCAGTGCTCGGTGAAGGAGCCGCATCCACAGAAGCACCACTCCTCAGCCTCGGCGCTGTCTCTCCGACCACCCTCAACGGCGACGTTGTCAGATCATTAACATTCGAAAGAAGAAGCTTTTTTTCCTCTTTGTTGCTTTAGTCGAGAAGCAAACTAAGCCAAAGAAAGAGAAAAAGCAACCAAAGAAAGGGAAAGTGCAACTAGCTATTTTTTTTTAGAAAAAAATTAAAAAAAGTAAAATTATTAATATACCCCTGACTTTAAAAATATTTTCAGTGTAGGCTTGAGCATACACTCATGCCTACCTCCCTCCGCCACTGCAAAAAACTATAGTAGGATAGGTGAGAAGTTTGAAATTCAATCTAAAGGTAGTTTAAGCATTCGACATTCTTTCGCTAATACTTATATAATATAAAATTTTGGATGAAGTGTATAAGACCTTTTATGTTTTTGTTAAGGTACACATGACTCTGTACTTTTAAAAGTGTACAAGACCCCCTTGTGATTTTCAAAACACATCACGGTTACCCCCTCTCCACTTTTCCGTTAACTTTGTTGATGAAAAATTATAAAAGACATAAATACTTTTATTTTTTTTTATTTTCTCTCTTTTTTTCCTTTTTCCGTTTACTTATTACACACAGACATATATCTCTACACAATAATCTCAAAAATTATTGAAATATTTCCATGTCCATCTTTCTATACATACATATATATATTATATAATATGTATATATAGATGCATATATATACATACATTTTGTAAAGAGTAAATATCTTTCAATTGTTTATTTCTTAGCATAAAAAAAGACGAAAAAGCTTGATATTGTGTCTTTGAGAGGCAGCGAAAATAAGCAAAATTCAACAAAAAACTTTTAGGTGCTCTTTGTTATGAATCTGCATCATCAACCATCCACATAGGTCGTGGTAAGTAACCCCTCAGGTGCCCCTGTGAAAAAAATATATATTTATGTTTCGAGAGGGGGGAGGGGGGAGGGGGGAAGGGGGAAGGGGGAAGTTGTGAGGAGGTGGGGTGGCTGACGGGGTTGGGGGTTGGGGTGGCTGACAGATGTTGCGGGGGAGGGGAGTTTTTGGGGAAGAAGATGATTGTTTGATTTTTTTAGAAAATATTTTTTGTGAAAATGGTAATTTAGTAAATGAATAAACATATTTTATTGCAAAATTGATAAAAGAACAATTTCAGTTATAAAATAGGTTTGTGTCATACACTTATAGTTAGAATTAACAATTTTTTTGACAGAATGACTAACCGTGATGTATTTTCAAAATCACAGGGGTCTTGCGCACTTTTAAAAACACAGAGAAGTCCTGTGCACCTTAACAAAAGTATAGAGGGATCTTATGCACTTCACTCTAAAATTTTTTCAGTGAAAATATAATATATAATTTAATACTTATATATATATTTTTTTTATTTTTTCATTGAGAGCTAACTGCCTGCTTAAACTAAAAATATCTTACAAATACCTTTATATCTAAAATAATTTCGAACTTAATGGGGGCCGCAACCCAAACGTTCCTTATGTGAATCCACCATTGTGCTATACAGTTTGTTAAGCGACAAATTAAAATAATTTTATCTTGAGAAATAACGACAAAAAGAGTAATATATATTTTTAATATAGATCTACATTGAAACAATTCTTTCACGCATCGTACTTCACATGATTCGATCAGAATGTACATTTACTACAACCTTTTAACTTTCGACTAGAACATGGAAAGAACTTTTAACTTTGCCAAGCAAATTTTTAAATAAAGTTGGCTCTTATTTCTAGCTGGCTTCTAAGCAAATTTTTAATGCGTATAATAAGAATCTTAGATCTATTAAAGCTAATAAGAATCTTAGATCTATTGAAGCAATTATTAGATGCCCAATTAGCACATCATCATGTTGTACTCTTCTAAACCCAGTATATTCATGTCTTTGTTTTATGTTCAAAACAAAAGAAATTTTGTTAAAACAAAAGAACAGTTTACAATAGTTAATCGATGCCTGAAACAACAACATCAAAAAGCAAAATATTAGACATTTCTCAAGGGGTGATCGAGAGCAATTTAGGAATAAATTATCAGTCATATAAATTTTTACTATTGAATCAGTCGCTTTATTTCTTTCCCGTCGAGCAAGCGACAAAAAGACTTAAGAAATATCATGCCTGAAGTCTTTTCATGTCTATAGTAACTAATAACTAATATCCACTTGGAAAGCGTGGTATCAGATTCTAACTTAAAATATAAACCACTCAAAATGCATGGGTATGCTTAGGCTAATTTTTTTCCCAGAATTTGCCCGGCGCATACGTGTCTTATATCATCAACATTATGTCTTTCTTTGATTGAATATTATTTGATCTTTAATTAATTAATTTTAAACATGTGTTAATTATAACATAAAATTTGATTGTTTTAAAACAAATTAAATGTAATTTTACTTAAAAAGAATTTCTTATCATAAAATAATTTTAAATTCTAAATCTTTTCTGACTCATGTAATATTCTATAAAAGTATATTAAAAGCCAATCATTTTATGCATAAATAGTTGAAGGAGCTCCCAATTATCGCAAATCCGAACATAATAGTGTAGGCAGACGAGATTTCCAATTTTAGAGAAAAAATGGCTAAAAAAATGGGAAAATAATGTTATGAAAAAATATAATTAGGGAAGGATCTATTATTGAGCCAAAGAGAGTTATAATTTATACTGATTCAAAAAGATATTAAAAATTATATATATATAATCAGGGGCGAATCTATTATCGCACTAATGAGTGTTACAATTTATACTAATTCAAAATAAAAATAAAAATTATATATATATATATATATATTTACACAAAATTAATTTTTATATTTTTTGATTAAAAAATTAATTAAACTCTACTAAAAATATATATATTTATATAATTTAAAAATTATATATTTTAATTCATACTGAGAAATTTTTTTAAATTCCTCCCGAATATAATTAAATATTTTCTTATTCAATATCGTATCTAGCTAGGAATCAACGACTCATCAACGAATCTCAGTCAATTAGGGGTGGCTATACTAAACACACAAAAAAAGGTCAAAAAATAGGGGTGGCGGCTTTATTCATCAATAAAGAAACAACGAACACTGACCAAAAAAGAAAAAGACAAAAAAAGAAACAATGAGTAAAGAAATCACCACGTGCAGTTGAGCACCGGCATTTAAGAAGTTTTTTCTGTTAAATATAGAATATTTTGGAATAAACGCGGACCACGTTGTTTTGAATAAACCCTTAGGGTAAGTTTAATGGGGGCTATAAAATGTAAATTTTTTTTATTTTTGAGTATTTTTATACTTTTTTAAAGTCCCATACCTTAAAAAGTAACATTATTTATGAAAAAAAGACGTGAAGTCCACCACTTTTGGGTTAAAAGATGTTAAAATAGTGCTCCGGGCTCCAAAATGTTTAACAAATTACTGAACATTTTAGATCCCGGAATACTATTTTGGCATCTTTTAACCTAAAAGTAGTGGACTTTACGTCTTTTTTTTCATGAATAGTGCTACTTTTTAGGGTATGAGACTCTAAAAAAATATAAAAATACCTAAAAATAAAAAAATTTATATTTTAAAGCCCCTATTGAGAATAATCTAAAGCATGTAGGGAAACTAAAATCATTGCAGGTTTATAACAACTCATTGCTTTTTTTGGAGAAGGGGTCGTCTCAAAGAACTATTCACGGCCATCCTCCCTTTAAAAAATGATTTTCATCTCATATAATTATCAATAGCCATTCATAAATTTGAAATAGTAATTGTCCGATGATTACTATTCACACACTACTTTTTATATGTACTGTTCACAACAATCATTATTTATAATACTGTACATCTAATACTATATAGACAATAACTTGATTCTATATTAATATTAATCTTTTACTTGATTTGCAAATATCTATTATTCAATATTTTATAACAGGAAAACATTAGTATGATAAACAATTCTAGCATAATTAAGCTAGCCATGCTGTTTTGGCCTTTTCTCTAATTCGTCTCTATACGCACATCAAATATGACCAAAAAATATATATAATAAATAGATATGGACATTAAATTAAAAACATGAGGGAATAAATTTAACTGTCATACTCCTAGATATATGATCTACTTCTCGTATTTTCTTCTTCAAACGCAAGCTATCTTCTACTCTTATCAACTCATATCATACAAGTGCATAACAATTCTTGGTTTTGAAACTTCTCTAAAGACAACAAAATGTTGCAGAAAAGTTCATGGCTACGCAGCTTGTTTCAAGCTTCAATAGCACGATCTTTTGTATCAAAGGTCAGGCTTCCACGTCTTGTAATGTTATTTTTTTCCTACATTATGGTCTTGTTATTGGGTTCGAGTCGCACCATATTGTAGCGAATACTTAATACTCTGACTGTCAGAATATTTGGATCTCTCGTAACGTTATAAGTGAATCATGGATGTGTTCAAGAGAAGTTTTGCTCCTCTATTCAATGCTGCATTTTTAACACATTTGAAACTGGTTAATGACTTTTCTGTTTCTTTTAGATTGAAGCTATCTATTCTGTGACAAGGGCTCAATCTTCTTTACCAGCAGTTTCTGAACCATTATATTACAGGTAATTAATTATCATTATACATTACAGCTTAGTGTAGAAGATCTATTTCATGAAACCACTTGACACAAATGAATATAAAGTATTTTAATGTGTTTATTTTAGTACTCAGCTAGAGCAGTTATTTAATTTTTTCCGTCTTCCGTTTACAATGATGCAGTGATCAGCCGGACGAGGATGCTCCGATGGATTGGGATAATCTCGGATTCGATTTAACTCCAACAGATTATATGTACGTAATGAAATTCTCTGGAGATGGAAGTTGTAAACCCGGGCAGCTCTCGCGCTATGGAAATATTGAATTGAGCCCTTCTGCAGGAGCCTTAAACTATGGACAGGTATGCATTCTGCAGTTGACATTGCTTCTCGTTCCATTGCCAATCAGATTATCTTTTTGATTCGCTCTAATCCGGGCACTCTTCCTCCCTTACAGGGTCTTTTTGAAGGTTTGAAGGCCTACAGACGAGAAGATGGGGGCATATTTCTATTCCGCCCAGATCAAAACGGAATCCGAATGCAGAATGGTGCGGAAAGAATGTGTATGCAAGCCCCTTCCGTTCAGCAATTTGTTGATGCTGTGAAACAAACCGCACTAGCTAATAAGCGTTGGGTAATAAGTTTCTTCCTCCTTATTTGCTTGGAGTATTTCCTTATGTAACCTCTTCTACAAATTCTAACGTTTATGTGGAACTATTGCAGATTCCTCCTCCAGGGAAAGGGTCTCTTTACATTAGGCCTATACTCATTGGAAGTGGACCTATACTTGGTTTGGCTCCAGCACCTGAGTACACATTCCTTGTATATGCTTCTCCAGTTGGAAACTACTTCAAGGTATATTTCAATTACTATATTTCTGATTTTCTGCTCCCAGCACCTAGTTTGGAGACAACCTTTCCCTTCACCCTAAATTAAAGTAACGATCAATCCTGAAATACCACTCTTTCGACTAAGGATGCCTAAGTGTTGCAAACGAGTATCTTGGTTATTCAAGGAAACAGGGGTGAATAATATTTCATCTTATGCATACAGGACGGTACAGCACCATTGAACTTATATGTGGAGGACGAATTTCATCGCGCCATGCGAGGTGGAGCTGGAGGAGTCAAAAGTATGACAAATTATGCCCCGGTAAGCAAATCTTTTCTTTCAGTATAAATCAATTAGCCTCTCGCAAAACATAATTTTTTTTTTCTTCTTCTGGTAATTAAGACTCGGTAATGTATTGTAATTTATGTGTTGTTTTTCTAAGTGTCTGCATATGATTGCTGAAAAAAGCATTGTTCTTATATATTCTGCAGGTTTTGAAAGCAATACGTAGCGCGAAGCAGAAGGGATTCTCCGATGTCTTGTACCTTGATTCAGTTAATAAGAAATACATTGAGGAGGTCTCTTCTTGTAACATTTTCCTTGTCAAGGTAATCCAAAATTCACCCCTTTGCGAACAACTTTCTTTTGAATATTTTCAATGTAAACGACTCACATCTCTATTAATACTTTAAGCCTAATTCACCGACCCAACAAAATGGTTAAATCCATTTAATAATAGTAGTGAACCTAACTCATTATAATCGGAACAAATATTTTTCAAAACTAATAATGTAGGGTATTAAACAATATCACATGCCTTTTGTAGATTGAAGGTCAAGACAACTACAACTTCAACTAGAAGATACGTTTCACACTTATGAATGAATAATAAAACAAGACACTCATTAATATTATAGTGTCATAGTTGAGAGGATAGAATATTCTGTTTTTAACTCAATACTCTATGTTCCTTCACATGATTTAGGTTATTTTTCTGGACGAATTAATAAATAGACTGCAAACTTGTGCAGGGCAATGTTATTTCAACTCCAGCAGCCAATGGAACTATTCTTCCAGGAGTTACACGAAGAAGCATCCTGGAAGCCGCACAAGATCTTGGATTCAAGGTAACTGTTAGAATATATATAATTCTCGTACATTGGTAAATCATAAATCTTGGGATTATATGTTATATTAGTTGATTGTCGGGTTTTGTTAGGATCTTAGTAAGTGATGCAAGTATATTACACTTGAATCCCAAATTAAACCAAATTTCACGCAAAAAAAAAAAAATTAAACCAAATCAAACTAAGCCTTATTTGAATCTGACTACGCCACACGTGAATCGTATACAGAAAAATTAATGTTAACTAGTCTTCTAGGTTAATGTTTAAGGGGAAGTCTCTGATTGTGGTTTTGAAATTATTCCAGGTTGAAGAGCGTCCAATTGAAGTGGAGGAATTAATTGATGCAGAAGAAGTATTCTGCACGGGAACTGCAGTTACTGTTGCTCCTGTAGGGAGTATTACATACAAGGGGAATAGGTAAGCAGCAAAAAGCCACTTGACTATCTCATAATTCTTTTTATTGATAATTCAACTCGTGTACATGATAATTCTACCAATTTCATTAATAATTTCATCGTGTACATTATTATATACTAGCAATTTTATTATCTAATTTCCTACTAGTGCAAGTGATATATATAACCATTTATCTTGTGAATGCAGGATTGAGTATAAGATAAAGGATGAGTTGGTGAGCCAGAAGCTATACTCAAGACTTATAGGGGTTCAACAAGGTAAAATCGAGGACAAGAGGGGCTGGATTGTTGAGGTTTGATTGACCTCCTCATTCTCAGAGAATGCCAACTATTATTTCCATTGTATATTTTTTGAATAATTGAGCCACAAATGCAACCACAAAGCAAGTGGATTGTTATAAGATCAACGCCTATAAATGGCATTTTTATGTACAAATGCAATCCACTAGGAGACGAGAAGTTTCTTGTACCCGAGTGTATGTATGTATTTCTTTTTATTTGGGCCCAAGTTTTGGGCCCTTCGGATGATGTACTCTTTTTCAATATCAATATAATGTAGTTGTTTTTTAAAGCGAGAATTATACCACTAGTCCAAATGGCTATTGGTAGTCATATTAATTTTTTTCATTGTCAACTTTGGGCTCAGTGTCCTTATAGTTCAAACCGATGCTTCACATGGTTGTTTAATATTTTGGCCCATAACGGACATGCGAACAATACCAAGGGCCCAAAGCAACAAAAAGTCGAAGAAATAAGTTAAATAACCATGGAAGAGAAAATATCTGGGAGACTTTACAAAGCATTTTTAGAAAAAGATGCAGATAACCTCAGGCCTTAAGAAAACTACGTGGTGATTGGTATTTTAGAATGTATTGGGAATCAAATAGTATTCTGAGTTCTATTCTGATTTTCATATTTGGAATGAAGTGATAAACTTGTGAATTTCATTTCCAAGGTAATTTGATTTTTTCCCAATTTGGAATTATCCACTTCTAAACAAAAACACATGGTATTAGTCCATAACCATACTCTTGAGAATGAACTTATTTGTTAAATGACCAATTGCTCTTTCAAAACATAATATTACTAAATGAGTTATTTATATATATGTTATTATCTTAAGAATAAAATTAAACATAAACGTAATAATAAATAAATAAATAAATAAACTTATACAAGCCATAAATAATAACAATAAATAACAGTGACAAATAGTAAACATATTAGATATAATAATAAAAGGGTAGTCCTGTTATTTTATATAAGTCATTTCTAATTCTACCCTAATATATTGACTATCAAACATAGGCTTAAAATCAATATATTAATTCTTATCCTTATTTATAAAGGATACCAAACATGTTATAGTTTTTACCAAATTCATTTTATTCTCAATTTCATTTACTTCTTTAATTCATTGCGTTCCTGTCATGTAAATTCTAAAATTGCAATCCCCATTTTGAAAATCATATTACTACATCACCTTTCTTAGATAGCTGTAGTTTCACCTTACTGACAGTTGGAAATCATTTAGGGGGAAAATAGTTGTTTTCCACGAAAGAAAGTAAATTTTCAATTGTTCCATTTGCCTGAAAAAATGATTGACTTTTTTATTTTTTTTTTTTTTTTTTTCTTTTTTCTTCTGGAAAACTGGAACAGCAAAGGGTAGATGGTTTGATAATGCATTCAGTAATTAACACGTCTTGCGATGCTCCAGGTCCAGAATATCGAGTCAACAAGTGAAATTAATGCATTGAACTTCAATTCACTAACCAAATATGATTAATCTGAGTAATTATTTAAATTCATAACAATTACTTATAATCTACTTATATTATGTCTCAAATCAATGCAGCACATTGCACATATGGCATTGTACTTTTTTTGGTAATCTTTTCGGGGGCAAGGGTGGGAAGAGGAGGATTTGGAATCACTGAAACCACCCATTGATCCCTGGTTGTGCATTAACGGGAAGGATTTTCTGATGATAATAGAACCCATTCTCACACTCGAGTCCGTAGAGTTAGCTAGGTACACTTTCATTGAGTACTACACCATCCAATACCGCCCATTAGAAACTATTTAAGTGTAGTAATATAGTTCTCATCTGTTTTTTTTTTTTTTTTTGGTTGCTAATTTAGCAAATGTCTCTATTAAGCTCAACAAACTTTTACAAAAATACAAGAATCTACCATGGTACCAAACAACAATCTTTCATGCACAAATTGGTTGTCATCTAAGTTCCAAAAGTTACATAAAAGGATGTTTGTAAGGTTTCTTTTATGTCTATGCACGTTTTTAACTTTTTATGCTTTACAACGAAACAAATTTTCTCAAAAACTCAATCTTTATTAATGGAGACATTGTCATGAAACCTTCTATTCCTTTCACACCAAACATGGTAAATTGTAGCCATGAAAACATATTTAAAAATAATAGATTGGAGGCAATTCGACTTACAGTCATTCATCATCTACTCAAGAACTTCATCCCAAATAAAAGAGAGTTGAAGCAACAAAAGTAGTTCAACCTGTTAACCCAAATTTTCTTTGAGAAAGGGCAGAAAAAGAAAAGGTAGTCCCTAAATTCGCTCATTGAACCACACAACAAATATATCGAATTAACATTCAATCCCCAACTACAAAGTCGTTGTTTGGTAGAGATGTGATCAAGCACAGTAATCCACGACATAAAACAATGGCTTGGCACATATTGTTTAAACCAAATAACTGACCAATCAATGCCCATCTGTTGTTTGTTGTCTCCATCAGATTTCTATTCCATCTATGCCCATCAATCGCATCTTTTGTTACTCTTACCAGTTCCTATCGACCAATCGAACTTGCACCAACCATAGAAAATGTAAAATAACTGACCAAGATTTACATTATTGTGAACGTGGACAGGCCAGATACATCTAAAACGTGGCTAATTTTAACTTGTGCAACTGATCAGGTCACTAAATGCATATATGACATTAGTTGGAAGACCATATTAGTCATTTTGTACAGCTGTTTAGAATGTGACCACAGTCGCAACAATTGATGATTTTTTACATCAAAAAAAATAAAAAAAACAATTGATGATTTACAATTCTAAGAAAATTTATGTTTTTTTTTTCTCTTCTCAAAGAAACAGTAATTATGGACTTGGCCAAACCTGCTTCAAATCAGACATATTGCTTGTAAGTTTATTCGTCATCATGTTAATAATGGTTGTTTGACCAAAAAAAAAATGTTAATAATGGTTGTAAAACTTCTCTTATGTGGGACACTTGGTTGCTGTGTGAAAGACTTTGGGATGTGGCGCAAACTTTGAATATTAGTGTCTCGGCTGAGTGGTGCTTCTTAAAAGTGGTGGACTGCATTGAGGGTAATAGATGGAGTTGGTCGAATCAACTTAGATGGGTTGAAGCATATGTCAACTTCACTCCAATAGCCGACATGGAGGACAAAATTGTGTGGGCTGTCAGTGTTGCTTCTGGGTTTAATTTCTACTTTACTTGGGAGAATATACGTGGACGAAGTGAGGAGGTGCCTTTGGACAACCTGATTTGGAACAATTCAATTATTCTGATACAGAGTTTTTGTATTTGGCTTGTCATGCTTGACAGACTTATTACTAAGGCAAAATTATTTAGTTGGGGTGTTACCACGGATGTGAATTGCACTTTCTATGAATTGGGTGTGGAGTGTCGGGATCATCTTTTCTTTAACTGTCCTTTCACTCGTTGAATCTAGAAATGGTATGCTAAAAGGATCAAATGCGGAGTGTTCAATGCTAGTTGGGTCAACATTATTGAGAAACTTAGGAAAATCAGCGAAGGGTAGAGCTTGAAGGCTACTATTGTGAGAAATGCTTTCAATTCTTGTATCTATAATATTTGGCTGGAGCGAAATGGCAGAATATATAGAGCTACTCGACATACAGAAGATCAAATGGAGAAAATTAAATAAGATGTGAGGGATAAGGTTAGTCTACAACGTAAATACCCTAATACTTTAGAAAACACATTTTTTTTTTTTTTGTGTAGAGATTGGAATATTTGTATATCTTAAGTCTTCCCCACTTGGAGTGTTGATGTATATTTTTGCTGTGGAATGAAAAATTTACTTTTGCCGAGAAAAAAAAAAAACGGTGATTATACAACAAGACACATGTAGTATAAGAGAATTGGTATAAATTATAAAATACAACTTTTAATTATTACAAATTATCTTACATAGAACGGATCAAATATCGACTTGAGGAGAATTGGTCTTGATCAGATCTTAAATTTTTGTTAACTTTAACTTTTAGACTAGACCCTCACAGAAAAAAAAAAAAAAAAAAAAAAGAGAGAAAAAACTATCAATTTCATATGAATATCATAAGTCGGTCATGGCAAAGACTGATATTGGATATTTTAATAGTGGGAATTAAGTAGTTTTTGAAACAAATTTCTAATACTATGGGGTTAAATGGTTTTTTAGCCAAAAATGTTAAACTATTTTAATAGTATTTTAAAGCATATTGTAAGATTAGAAAATACTGTAATTTTCACAACTTTACACTAAAATATCCCAGTGTTTCATGGCCTAGAATGATAATGCAACTATTAAAATACTATAAATCTGCCCGAAGATGCAAGGAGGAAAACAGCTACACTAGGTCTTAGAATTCCATCTTAGTTTGCGTCAAACACCAAAAAGATAAAACTGCCTGGAGAAAGCAGTTGGCATGATTCTTGACTGATGAGTATTAAGTTTGTTTTCTGAGTTGATTTACATTTCAACCAAGTAGGCCCAGAGGGCTCTCAGAACAGACACAACACAGAGACCGCTCGTCCTGTGACTTATGTGAAATAAATCTAGTCTTAGCCCACTAGCTGAATTTTTTTACTCTTAAACGTCATTTTATAATAGTTTTGCTACACACTACATCGTAGTCAAGGTAGTCACATGGTTAGTCCAAAAAAAAAAAAAAAAAAAAGGTAGTCACATGGTTCCCAATGAAGTTAGGAGTCTTATTGGACAACCTTTTGAGACATTCAAAACTGATTCTAAGGAGTCAAAAAGCACTGTCTGTTTTTTTTTTAATATTTTATATTTTTGAATTATTTATAACGAGAAATTTACGTTACCGATCATATATGAATAATTTTAAACTTACAAATTTCATGTGTAACAACATGTCTCAGTGCATGTCTCAAATCAGTTAAAAATAATAAAAAAGTATAAGTTCTTTATTTTGTTTTTCTTTTTCTCGATTTTGGGTAAAATTAGTTTTACTTCTCCTACCAAGCCTTGAACCCTTGATGTTGATGTCCAACAGACTTATTTGTAAGTCTGGAACCATCAAGCTCAAGGAAGTCAGTAAATCAATTTTACCTATAGGTAAAACTAAATTTGTCAACCTTTTTGGTGCATAGCTTCAAATGGTTAGAGGCTATGAGCTTTTTGACTTGGCCGTAAGTTGGAATTGTTCAAAGTTTGCACAAGGTATATCTTACCGTAAAGTAAAGGAATAATTTGTTAAAAAAAAAAAAAATATTTAACGAGAAATTCACTTTAGAACAAGATACATTAGATTCATTTTTAGAGTATAAATTTTGTGGTGTAAATCATATGGTTCAATACATCCTCTATTTCCATCATGGACAAAAAGAAAGATTAGAGGTTTCAAACTCGAGACCTTAATCACCATGAATTATTGTCTTACCACTCTAGTCAGTCCTTAGGAGCAATGTAGAGGAATAATTGTTTGATTTATTT
Source organism: Ehretia macrophylla (assembly GCA_037974665.1). Classification (NCBI taxonomy): domain Eukaryota; kingdom Viridiplantae; phylum Streptophyta; class Magnoliopsida; order Boraginales; family Ehretiaceae; genus Ehretia; species Ehretia macrophylla. The sequence goes on along the minus strand of CM075779.1, from coordinate 25,252,436 downwards.
TGTCCAATATCGGCAAAGAACTTTTTAAGTTTTAGAGCTTTTGGTCTTGATGAACAAAGATAACTATCTATACAAGTAAGAAATGAGTTCACTTCTCATAGACTCTTAACCTTTAATTATATGAAGTTTCAACATGATCAGAAAAGTTTATTTATATATTAACACTTCATTAATCATGATAGAAAATGCCGCTAAAAGTACAGATTTAGGTGGTGTGCTAATTAACTTTAGGATTAGCACAGGCTGTAATAATTTTTTTTAAAAATATATTTTTCGTTTTAAATTCCACTTCGCTATATCGATATGCTTTCACAATTTGCTATCTCTAATGATTGAAGATACTTGAGAGTATATTGAAAAGAACATAGTAGTTAACAAATAGACAATGAAATCAAAAAAAAATTGTTAACAATAGGCTAAAAGAGATTATGGGTCGAGTAATCTGAGATTTTCTAGCCGCATGCCAACATCGCAGATCTGTAACGCATTAAAATGAAGAGGTATAAATATATCATAAATGCATTAAGGTCAAGTATGTGATGACAATGAGTGTGACAGTGGGGGTTTTTTCCCATGGGTAAGTTCACTGCATCTACAAATTGTTTCCTGTCAACAAGACCTCATTTAATTCCTCTAGAACCTAGACCAGATTTATATTACCGTACGTCTCAAAAATAATGTATCCATTTCACATTCGTCCTGTAAAAATTATGTGTTGAATTTTAATAATTTGGATGTACAACTATTGTTATTAAGGGTTAAATATTTTTAATTAATTAATTAGATTTAATGGATTGACAGACAATATTTGTACATGAGTTACAAGTTGTATTAGAGTGTAGTCTCTCAATTTCACTCATCATTACGTTGTTTGATGATCTTAGATTCTAGTTTCGTTTTATCTAATAATTCAAGATGTTTAAGTTCGTGGTGACATTAATAGAGATATAAAGTCATTGTAGATTAAGTATATAACTTTGACAGAATTAATGTAATTCAGGATGTTACAACAATGTCTTGAATTCCTTTTTAGCTTGGTTTGGATGAATATTAGCATTTTGTGCATTCTCTTTGCATGATGAAGAACAAACAAACACACACACACACACACATTTTCTCTTTCTCTCTCTCTCTCTTTTCGATCTTGATATTTTCATATGGGAGAGCTTATTTATAATTTTTATCATACACCCACAAAGAGTGTTGATAATATAAAATTGGCTTAGTATAACACACTAAACAATTGTAATTTAGTTTTAGCCATTGAAAATTAAAATGTGTTAATTCCAAATCGGTGAAATATAATGTAATTGTGTGGTTTATAAGTGGATGTTGTGGGTATAAAGAATAACTTGGGTTAACAATTTTGGGTCAGTAGAAAAAAGGCCCAAGTAATTATTTTCTCATGCTTATGCGGGGCAAAGTGCTACATCTAGAAGGTCGGTAGGAGCTACCTCTAGAACTCGTAGAAGCCACCTTTAGAATCCTACATCGTCGCGTTGGTCTTGGGTGTCCTCTTGTACCCGTAGGAGTAACCTCTAGAATCCTGCACCACCGGGTTGGTCTTGGGTGTGGGTCCTGGGTGGAATATAATGTGAAGTGAGTGTCATGGGTATAAGAAATAACTTGGGTTAATTATTTTGGACCAATAGTTATTTTCTTATACTTATAACACTAGTCTCGCTTGCGGGTTTGGGGATTGGGGCTCTGAGCATAACAAATATCTCTCCAATAAATTTGAATTAACATTTTGTTTTATTAGAAAGAACAAAGAATGAATCAATTTGAACTGTGACATCACTACTTCCCTTTATGTTGAAATAAACGACCGTATGCCATCAAGAAGACGTTATTTTTTTTACAAAAAAAAGAAGACGTTATTTCAGAGCTTTTCTGGTCACCTGCCACAGTTGAAATTTTCTTTCTACTTCTTCAAACACTAGTAATAGAGTACTGTAGGTTGGTCCTGCACTATACAGTCTAATAGATTTTTGCAAGGAAAATTTATGAGCTTTTATTATACTAGCAAATTTTAGACATTTAGGGGTTTGTTTCTTTTTTTTTTTTTTGCGGGGTGGGGGAATAATTTACGTCGAGTGTAATTTGTAAATTCGTACAAAAATATGTTATTTCAAATTCTAAAATATATCATCCTTGAATTAAATACTTAATATTTAGTCTAGATTTTTTATAACGTTACCAGGTAACAAGTGTTATGAGAATCCAAATCCATATGGTTCCCTAGCTAGACTTCATCGCCATCAGCCCATGCAATGCTTTTGAGTTGGTTTCACTTGAAAAAGAGTTTTCTTCTGTCGTATAAAATTTCACGAGTTTACGCTCATTAGGAATGTGAAATACATCTTTTATTTTACATGACACTTTCTTTTTTGATTATTTGCATTTTTTTTTCATCATACCTTCTGAAATTTGTACTCCATATCTATTTCTTTTTCTCCCACAGGAATTATCATTTCATATTATTAATCATGATCGTGAACAAAATAATGAATATGACAATGATTTAAATTAAGATTGGTCATATTTTTATGTAAGACATTGTGATGTGTAAATTGAGGCACGATAACCGTCTCTCTTTAGGAAAAAAAAAAAGGTGCATATTATAACCCTCATTTCATTAGTCATAAGTAACAATATTATTAACTTGTCACAAATTTCCCTTCATGTATTATCTTGATTTGTGAATGATGATAACGAGCGGAAGGGTAATTACAATGGGATTTTGGGGGAAATAAGCAATTTCATTAAACTCATGCAACAAATATTCAATTTCTTTTGGTACAGTGGGCACAAAAATCGTGATTCGAACTCTATTACAATATGTCACTACCTAAGTATTTCCCCCAACTCTTTGGTGCAAATGTTCATTTTACCTAACACTCATGTGATATAATAATTATATTAAGCAAAATCACATATCAATACAAATTATATTATGGGCATAAATTTCCAATAATATCTGCAGGTCTAAATATACAAATAACAATGATTCTGCAACAGGATAGACAAAGAAGAAAAGTCGTGGTGTCCTATTCTGGCATAGACAATTTTCTATAGGAACATTCTCTCTTTTTGCCATAACCCTTTTCTTGAATCGTTTGGCTGCTCCGGGAAACATGTTTATCCTTTTCCAGCTACTTTGATATCCGTCTCTCTTTAACTCTCTCTCTCTCTCTCTCTCACACACACAAACACATAACTCCTAGCTTAAGAAAGGAGAAGAGAGAAGATAACAACACTTTTCACCCTTAAATCAAGCGAAAATGGGAAGAGCTCCTTGCTGTGACAAAGCTAACGTGAAGAGAGGCCCATGGTCACCTGAAGAAGATGCAAAGCTCAAGGCATATATTGAACAGCATGGTACTGGTGGTAACTGGATAGCTTTGCCCCAAAAGATTGGTATGTAGAATCTATGCATTCGCTCTTGTATTTCAGATAACTCATTTTTTACTACGCTGTTAGAACCCGTGGTTTGATTTGATTGTAACCGGTCAACCATTCCACTCAACTATTGAGTGTATCTTTTCAGCTAACTCCTTGCAACTGTTTTCTTTTTCTTTTTCTTTTCACTTTTGTTTCCCTGATCAAACCCCACATCATTAATTTGATTGAACTTTCTAGTACGATATATGTATCTTGGGATATTTGGCTCATGTTTATGTAACAGGTCTGAAGAGATGTGGAAAGAGTTGCCGTTTAAGATGGCTAAACTATCTCCGTCCAAACATTAAGCATGGAGGGTTCACTGAAGAAGAAGATAATATCATTTGCAGCCTCTATATAAGCATTGGAAGCAGGTAAAAACTTAAGGGTCTTAGAATGATGTCATCTAGGTCAAGGTTCATCTACATTTGTTAATTTCAATTTCCTCCCCTTGTTTAGCTAATCCCTTAACTGATGACGTTTATTGAGTTGCATATATAATTATAAAGGGGCAAATCGATGGTTTATCCATCGGGATTGGGCATAGACGAGCTGTATTAATTACCTCAGCTTTTAGCACAGAGTTAGCCATACTTATTCCCCAACTTCTCTTGACCAAAAAAAAAAAGAAAAAAATCCCCAACTTCTAATGCCCTTCACACCATAATTTGCATGAACAGATGGTCTATCATTGCAGCACAATTGCCTGGAAGAACTGATAATGATATAAAGAACTACTGGAACACAAGGCTGAAGAAGAAGTTATTCGGCAAGCAGCGAAAAGAACAAGCCTGTAGAGGTAACAATCAAAAGCAAGAGATGCTGAGAAAAGGAAGGGAATATTTTGTGGCTTCTGATCATAACATAGATCAAAAACCATTCTGGCCTGAGCTGCCCGTACTGCAACCTATCCCATACTCAAATGAAGAACCACGGTTCAATAACGATCATGCTTCAATAAGAAAGTTGTTGATGAAGCTTGGAGGAAGATTTTCTGATGATGATCTACCAATCAATGGCGACGCCATGAATCTTCACTACCCTCTTGATAATTCATTGCTGCAAGCATCATATCAGCAATCTCTTGATCATTTGCTCTCTGCTGATCATAAACTTCACATTCCAAGCACAATGGTTCAATCTTTGGTAAACACCCAATACAATATAACAAATGGGGCTGATATGAGTATGATGCCAGGTCAAAGCAGTGTTGCGGCTGAGCTTGGGCATGTGTTGTATAACAATCCACAAAATCTAGATGGCTTAGAGTTCTTATATGGAGATATTCTCAATCATAAAAGTGAAACTATTCCTAGGGGGAGCATAGATTGGGGTGAGATGAGCTCTCTTCATTTTACTTCTGGTGCTTCTTCTACTGAGGGTTTTCAAAAAGATCAAATGCTGCATGAGTCGACATTTGATGAGCTGAGGTACTCTATGCGGCAGTAATGGCATTATGCCATTATATATTCACAATGTAAATTTGTATGAATAGCATAGAGACGAAACCCTAATAAATTTGTGAAGTAATGTGTGTTCCTTTGTTCTATATATACATTGATGACTTTTAACTTATTAGTGTACTTTAATTTTACTGGAATTTTAGTTTGAGACTTTGAGAAGATCAGAATTAATGCGCACAGATTTAGGTCATCAAGTTATGTATATTCTTGAGTGCAGACTTGGTCGGATGTTCCATTTTGGCTGACTACTCTAATGGAGCTAGAACTATATTCCAGCTCATGGGCGGATCTATTAAGAGATGAGGATTTTTGTTGAAATTATGTGCAATTTTAAAGTATTTTTAATTTGAAAAATTAGTTTAGTCCCGGCTGAAAAAAAAAAGTTATTTCGTATATAAATATAGAATTATGTGTTTTAACCACTACTAAACAATAATTCTGGATCTGTCTTTCCTCCAAATGAATTTTTAATTGATGAAAGGTATGTGCTTTCTTTGACATTTGAATTTCTGAACAAAATTTGTCAAAAAGATTCTTGGAGCACTCAACAGAATGCACCTAGTATACAAAAAGATTCCTTTGACATTTTGACTACGACTCTCATGGATTTAGTAAGAGTGTGGAATTCTGCAGATTTGTTACATTATTTTATTTCCATGAACATTTCTGACATCCTCCATCAACTATCTTCTTGAATGTATGTAGTTTGGAAGGAAATGGATGAAATGAAACCTGAGGATATATGGAGGTTAATGTTAACATGTGATCGATCGAACAACACTAGGCTTTCTTGATGGTCTCGAATTGGAACAACGTGTTCTTATTAAAAGTATTATCATATATAATACAAATATGCATTTGCAACTCAACCTTAATGTGTTCATGGTACATATAGTGGTTTAGGCTTTAGAGAATACTTGAGCGCTGTAGAATTAATTATCATTAAACAATTTCAATAACAACTACTCCAAAGGAAAAACAATCCAGATGAGATGCTGAAATTGATGAGTGCTTTGAATTGGTTGGTGCAGTATTTTACTTTTTCGTTGTCAAACTTCATGGCCATGAAAAGTTTGGTCTATTTTCAGAATCTCAAGAAGCAAAGAAACAAAGATTTGATTTTGTTTTCTAGCAACAAAGAGTTAGTTTTGTAGCTCCTAGCTTTTCCTAGAAGCTAAAGAACTAAACCCTGCTGTGGTTCATTAATAAAGCTCCTTAATTAAGTCATCATTTAGATGGAAGATTCTGTTGATCCGATGCAATAGCACACAGCCTAGTCCTCTAAATTCCAACCATTGTTCAAACTTTCAGGTAAGGATCCTCCCATAATATCATAACGTTATGAGTAAAATTTAATGGTTGTAAATAGTTCACGTCATTTTTCCAAATTTTCATGATTAGTAACGAAGCTGGTAGGTATGGCTCAAGCTCTGGAATTTTTTGTATTCTAGTGCTTTCTTTCTATATTGGAAATATTGTTAACATAACTCCATGATCATTTGAGATAGAAAAGATAGAAGGGGTTGCAACCACTTTCTAAGTAACAAATTTTCAAATTCTTGATGATATACAAATACTACAAGTTTTCATAGCCTATAGAAAAATGTCAACTAACTAGGTAAAATATTGCAGTGAAATGTAAGGGAAGGAAAAACTCAAAGCTTGTAAGCGCTTGTATAATGGATCGGACTAATTTGTGTTATATATAGAAGAAATTTAATTTAGAGTACTAACCAAAGGAGTGGCACTTGAAACGTAAAAAGACCTATTACAACCCTCGTTCGCTAGTGAATAAAATGATTAATGAGCTTTTCAGGATACTGATCAACATAGTTAATTTCCACATATTTATCTGTTGGCTGACCAAACAAATGACAAAAGTTGATCACAGTTGTGATACTTTAGACTAGACATTGTTGTACGCTGACTTTTGCTCCTAAAATGTTGTTTGGTAAGCCAAGGTCATAGTTTGTTAGAATTGTTGTCAGAAATTTGAAACTTGTTGGTGTTTATTCAAGCTCTGATCAGACCCATAGGGTTTTATATATATAAGCTCTATGAAGAATAGAATTTAAAATTGGTTAATATGGTCTCCAGCTTCTATATATGAAGATAGTAATTTAAAATTGGTTCAAGCAATTTGTCAACATATGGTAAATGTCATTAAATATTGATAACTACACTTTATTATTGAACATGTCATTTTCTTGCTCATTTGAGCTTTTGCCATTCCAAAAGTTGATCAAGGGCTCCAAACTTTGTTTAGGATTCAATGTAATAAATCATATGCTAACAACTTACCAGTACGTACCAAAGTTTTCCCTTCCCACTCAATATAATATGGATGATGTAGACAATTGAATCTATAATTGAGGTGGGTCATACGTGGATGATTAAAATTGGACCAAGGACTCACTTCTGATACCATGTTAAGATAATTGAGATTCTATCGTAAAAATAATTAGTGTTAAGTAAAGTGGTTCAAAATTTTATAAGGTAACTTAAGATTTTTTAATTTTTCAATATGGAAAAGTATATAGTCAGAAGAAGATAAGAAGGGTAGATTGTTTGAGGAAGCAACCTAGATGAAAGGCCTAGCATGAACAAGTTGCAAGAGCTAGAAGTTTTAGTCTCTCTTTTGGATTGAAAGTGCAACGACGACAAGCCACGTTGAATATGTAGGAGTTTCATGCACGCAAGCAATAAGCCAGTTCAAACCACAGCCGAAAGTTAAGAATCGGGGAGGCTCAGACTTATTATATACACAAAAAGTCAAGTGCACTGGGTAGTAAACGTTCTCAACAAATTTCAATGCTCTTTGTGAAAAACTAGTCCCGACTTCAAGAAAATCTCAAGCATTAGGTGCACTTCACCTAGTGATGCCAAGAGTTTTTTATATTAAAAATATGAGAACAATGAGTAATTAACGAGAAATGTTAGATATATACATCCTATTTTTGTTATTCATTTATTACTTTTTATATGAATACTTAGTTGATATGTTAAAAAATAAATAAATAAATAATATAACAAAAATATTGTTATTTTAGAGTGCTAAGTAACTAAGTATCTACATAAGATGTGATTAAAAAATAATGAAAAAATGGTGGTATATATAGCAACCCTCTTGTAATATGTGTTTAAGAACTAATAGCTTGACCTTTAATGCAGGGTGAGATTTTGTGTATATGTATTAAGACCCATTTATTTTCACGGTTTCGCCTACTCGCCATTAGCACTTTTTTCCCCAATATAGTGCAATTAATTATAGGTTTTTGCAAGTGACGCATTTAATTTGCATACAAATCATATGTATTATGAAATTCATTTACATTGCTTATTCAAGTCACTCTTAAGTGCTACTTTAGCCTTTACAGATATGCGCTAAAAAGAAAAATAAATTTATCCAATCAATATGGACGAAAACATACAGATAAGCACCACAAGTCGTTATTTAGCCAAAAAAAAAAAAAGCACCACAATTGGTTTAAGACACAAAGAATGTCTAATTAACCACTTTTTTAAGTGGTTTGATAGGAATTTATTATATTTATTTATAGTGTTTAACACGGATAGATAGTTTTTTTATTGAGCTTTACACTGACGTAATTTTATAATTGGATAACAGTATGTTTTGAACTTATATATTTTTGGTAACTAGGTTCTGATGTTTTATTAATTAAGTGATTATTTCATCTAAAAATTTAAACTATTAAAAAGAAGTTTATTATATTTATTTAATGTTAACCAATATATAATTAATTTCAGCAAATGAGACGAATATCTATCAATAAGATAGAGCTAAACAGAAAGAGCTTCCAACAAGCAACCAAAATTTCCAATTCCACTTTAGTGTCAAATCTTATGATAATAACAATAATAATAAAAAAAAGAATAAAGATGTACGTGATAATAATGAGCAGTGTTGTTCTAGCCATGACAATAGCCAAACGACGACTATTGTCACCACCTTTAGAATTTTATATATTAATTACATTCCAAGTCATACGAATCAAATGCTTTGTTTATTTAGTTGTTTTGACAGTCACTAAGAATATTAAGAATTCTTGCTGCAGATTTGTCCTATTTATGGACCTGAAAAAGTTGTTCTATATATTAAACGCATTGCACAGCACGGCTTGTTGTTATAGAATGATTAAGTAATTTATGAATATTCTGTAGCCAAGGAGAAGATTGTGACCATCAATCAAGGGTGGATGCATTCAAGGTGATCGGGTGCAAATTTTAATTAAATTATTATTTATTTAAAAGTTTAAATTATTATAGATGAATAATTATATTTATTTATTATTTTTAACACCTTCGTACATACAAATTAATTTTGAATCTTATTTGGACTCTGATAACTATTATCTTCAACACGCCCGACACATGTTGATTAGTTTTGAAAATTTGACGTGCATGTATCAGTTTGGCGTATGACTGCCTAACACTTTGACATAAGGTCTTGCTAACCGTAAAAGCTTCTAGAGAGATGCATAAAGGTATATGTTAATTATCCAAGTTTTCTTCTATTTACTTACGAGGCATGCAGAAGGGTTTAGATATTTACATAACATTAAGTTAGCTCAACTGTTTTATAATGGATCATTTGACTGCATGTTATGTTTGGTTACACGATCATCGACAACTTGATAATTCAGTGGCGGAGTTACAATTTTATGGTTAGCGAACAAATAAATATATAGTGAATCTTTAACTAAAATCTATTATAATTAATGAGTTTTTTTTCTTTTAACAATTTTTTTTTTTTGGCTAAACACATCCTCAATTATATGATTGCTCCGCCACTGGATAAATGTGAATCAGGATTGTCTATTGAGTTTTCGATATTTAAATCCACATCCAACAAAATGAGAGACATCTATAGATGTTCAAATTGGAAAAGATTTTAAATAGATAATTCTCTTACTAAAAATTTTCAGTACAAGGAACTTAAATTAGATTTTGCCACATAGAAAATTAAATCTGAATAAAACTGCAGATATATTATTAAAGAACTAAAAGCAAAGACCTAATATATATAACAAATAGATTTCATAGTAAACCAAAATACTAAATCACAACTCCATGAAATTAAAATTCTCTAATTCGTTAGAGAGTGAAAACTTTTACTATGCAATTTTTTTTAATGAAAAATAAAACAATAAATGGCAAATACTAGATGTCATGGGACTTGGGACCCACATAAATAAAGATCTATACATCAAGAACTACAATAATAATAATAAATAATAATAATAATAATCATCTTAAGAAAAAAAAGGAAAGGAGAGGAAAAGTGTTTTGGGCTGGGCTTTGTCTTTGTCTTTGTCTTTGACAGAAATAGCTTTTATCTTCTCTGTCGGTAGACACGCTCTTTCTTTCTTTTTTTTTATTTTTTTATTTCCTTCAAAAGGATTGCTCCACCGGTCTTGATAATAATAAGGAAAAAAAAAAAAGGAAAAGGAAAGGAAATGCGTTATTGGGTTGGGCTTTTTCTTTTAAGCTGCTACCATAAAACAAAAATATGGGCCAAGCGTAAATACCCCACAAACTGCTCTCCAAGTTTGATCCATGTAGCATTTAGGCCTGCCACACATATATTTTTTTTTAAAAAATAAAAAATAAAGAAAAAATAAAACACATAACGCTGATAATGGAGCACCTGTACTATGAAGCTATCAGCTAAAAGCGGCGGCAGCAAATGGCGTTACCGGCGTCATCTTTCACCCCTTTAACCCATCAGGTATATATATACATATATATATTTATTTATTTGCATTCTATATCGGTCTTCTTATAAATTTATTTACAATATTTTTAATTACCTTTAAAATATGATTTGAGAACATGGGTATGTGTTTGAATCTTATAATATTATGTGGGTGTTTCACTGTTTTGTATGACAACATATGAGTGTGTTTGTGTTTCTTTGTCTGAGCCAGATAATGTTTGCCTGTATTTATTGTATGAACAACATATGTGTGTGTGTGTGTGTGTGTGTGTGTTTGTGTGACCTGTTTATGTTATAGGATAACATACGTGATTGTGTTTGCGCGTTTCATATGATTTGTGACCTGTATTTGTTAAACAAGTGTGTGTGTGTGTGTTTGCGTTGTCGTTTATATTTGTGCGAGTTAATCTAGTATATGATTTCTCCGATAGTGTGTATGTGAGTTGATGTATTTCTATATAAGGGTGTCAATTGATGATTAGTGACCCTCTGGTTACCTACTCGTTGTGTTGATTTCTAAATTAGTCTCTGTGTTTGGAGAGCATCTTGCTCAATTTATCTTTAGCTGCTTCTTGAAGTAATGTTCAAAGAAGCGAGAATGAGATTTATCGGGCAAGATTATGTCGTTCCAGGAGAGACGTAGTTGTGTACTCGGTGTGATTCTAGATATTGGCCGAGCATGTAGTTCGGTGTGTATAAGTTAGCCCTAGATTTCCATCTGCCAAATGTTGGATTCTTTTTCCTCTCAAACTTGTTATTCAACGTTAATTTTTTGTGGTAACCAGGAAGGATAGCCTTTTTAGTTCATATTTTCTCTTATGCGAGTGCTTTCCTGGTGACATGGTCAATTTTCTTTGCAAGGTGCTTCATTTTTGTTGTGAATGAACACTTTTTTTTCTGAAAGAAGATGAATGATAAAATGTTATGTGATGGGATGTGCTTCCGAATAAATATATCTCAAGAGAGAAGGAAATGAACTTGACTTCCTTGTAGCATTGCTTATCTGCTTCTCTTGTGCAGATTTCATTCTGCAAGAACCAATTATGCCTCCGCAGTCTCTCACAGAAATATGCTCGAAATTACTCAACTTCTGTCTCTTGTTCTGTGAAACTTCCGACAATGGATCAATTCCACAACTCTTCTAGCTTCAAGTTGCACTTGAGCAACGTTAAGGGGAAGATACTAGAGCTTGTTCCTGATTCAATTAAAGAATTTCCTTGGAAGAAAGCAGAGAATGTCGCACTGCAGAAATTGCTGATTTTAGGGCAGGAGGCACTAAAGTGGTCTTTATTTGCAGTCCTTATCTGCAGTTTCATTTCAGATGTTACATACTCTATTTCAAGAAACAAAGAGCTGGTAGTTCCCTTTGGTCTTCTTATTGGTTGCTTAATTACTGACTTATTCAAAGAGACATCTCAACAATTGTTCGACAAGTCTAAGGTATATTACAATTTGGCAATTGCTATATTCTTTATCCTCATTACATGACTACCAATATCTGACATTCTGTTTGACAGGAGAAAAACAAGACCTTGTACCTTTTGGGCATAGGTTGCCTCTTCATTCTTGTGAAGAGTATCTCTGTGTACTTCCCAGTAGGAGGACGGGTACTTGTCTTGCACGCTGCAAATGGTGGACTAATGCAGGTTCTATGGCATTTGAAATCTTCACCGGAAGTAGGTAGAGATAGAAAGGAGAATGATGTACAATGAACACAGAAGGTTAGGAATTTACAATCTTTATATTGTATAATGATTCAGTATACTAAACTAATATGATTCCGACTGAAAGCTGAAATACCAAACATTCTTTCTGGAGATTCTCACCCTTATACAAACTCCCTTAATCCCTAATTGAAAACTAGGAAACCCCCAAAGAGGCCACCTCTGTGCACAAGCTTTGGCAAAATTGTAGCTAAAAGAATGTTTCAAACTAATTTACAACTGAAATGGTCCAAGGATCACATTCTGTACACAACTCTAAAACTTTCTTTCCTATACACTTTCCGGCTTCCATTTGATGATAGCTTTTATGTAGACAATGCACCATGCAAGCAATAAACCCGTTGGCAGTCTTGGGGGTGGGGGGAGGGGGAGATCTCCTCCCTACTTGCAGTTAAGGTAACTTGGAAGTTCTTCTGCTAGCATGCAGTTCTTCAATGTCTTCTGAAGTAGGTAAGGAAGATCTCCTACCTGATTTCATTACTGCATTCATTTCTTCAATTTCTTCGAAAGCACGCAGGGGGGATCTCCTACCTGCATGCATTTCTTCAAGTTCTTCGAAAGCACGCAAGGGGGATCTCCTACCTGTATGCGTTTCTTCAATTTCTTCGAAAGCACGTAAGGGGAATCTCCTACCTGTGTGCATTTCGTCAATTTCTTCAAAAGCACGCAAGGGTGATCTTCTGCCTGCATGCATTTCTTCAATTTCTTCCAAAGGACGTAAGGGGGATCTCCTGCCTGATCTTCTGCGTTCTTCGATTCCCAAAGGGTGTAAGGGGGATCTCCTACCTGCATAACAAAAATCAATTGTAGACAACAAATACTCTGTTGAAACCAGAAAGGGTGACCTTCATCAGTTGTTACGTGGGCAAACCTGGAGTCTTCTCGAAATCTTGAAGCGTGACAACATCCACATTCTCACTGTTGTGCAGAGAAACTTGTCGTCCCAAGGTAAGAGAAGTAGATGTGAATTGACAATAGGCTGCTGGCAGTTTCTCATATATCTCTTCCAACTTTCTATATTGCTCATCTTCACTATCCATACGAATAAGCATCTGGGGGGAAATTCAGAAACAGAAAATCAAGAAGAGGCATACAAATTTTCCAAATCACTGAGAGTCCATGCGCCAGAAACAATGACATGATCATTTGTTAAACGATCATGTCATTTTAAAGCATTTTCGTCGTTCGTTACCTGTGCAGGATTCTTGTTAAAGAGTGGATGAAACCTTTGCCTGCAATACTCGTTAAAGAGAAGGGTACAGATGATCAATGGAATTGTGAAGCCCGAAGCAACTGTTGACTTTTTGAGTCCAAAGACTCCCAAAGCTATCAATTGTGTCAGAACCATAGAGAATATTGTTGCATTATGAACAATAGGCCAATAGAGTCCCCCACTTTGATATTTCGTCTCGTAAACATTAAGAAGCTGAAAGCAGATTCTCCATTTTAGTATTAATCTCAAAAATCAAACCCTCAAGTAGTGAAATTTGTAAAGAAGAAAAGCCTACAAATAAGCGAATAGTTAAACTTGACAAATTAAAGGCCTATTTGGTCTAATTTTTAGACTGTCAAGAGGGCTTTTGTTCAATAGCATTACTAACTAAAACTATATTGTCGAATACAATTCAAAAGTTAAAATTTTACAGTTAAACCGAATAGATGTTAACAAAAATATACTTACCTGATTACGATAAACGAGGTAAGCAAGCAAAAAGTAAAGCAGCAAGAAGGGCAATACGAGAGGTGCAAATATGGATGATGAGAAGCCCACCAGCCCAAAGAGGAGAACTCTTGGAACTTCTGTGTGGTATGGGAAAGTGAAAGTTCCATAAGATGAAGTATCCTTGTTCCTCAGAATAAACCTATAGAACAAGTTGCAGAGAAGAGGAAATGGTTGCAAAAGCTCACACGACAAACTTGCCCAACCCGATGTCATTACGAGGGTCATAAAAAAATTAGCCTGCAAACAACAAATCCGTAAAACCATTGTTAATATAAGTACGGGACAAGGCTTAAAAACGTTATAAACTACTGCACGTATTTATTTCTAGCTCGGGGAGCCCATTAATACTAGAGAGATGAAACCAATTAAGTTTGTAGCGTGTACCTGTGAGGGTAGTGCTTTGCCCAGCAGGTTAGGAATCTCTTTCAAATTACTTAGTTCACTTAGCTTACTTAGCTTACTATCAAAGCGCTCCAATACGGTTCCTGAAACAAGGTTTCCGAAGAAAACATTCCAAAAAAAAAAGTAGATAAGTTTGACGCACGCGCTCCTTTTCCTGCCACTGCGAGAGATAGAGCCCTCCAATGTTGAGAAAAGGTACATCAGAGGAGGGGCTGCGTAAGAAAATAACATCAATATAACACTTGGTAGATATCCGCTGACAAGCTGGACCATGAATTTCCTGCATGTGAAAGAAGAAAAAAGAAGAGTAAGTTTTAGTGGTGTTGAGGTTCTTCTTTGTTTAGAAGAGTGTGAAGATCGGAAGAAAGAAGCAAAAGAGTTAGCGCGAAAGAATAATGACAATAACAAGTCGCATTGACCCGGTAACCAAGCAAGCAAGCAACTGCACCAGTTTGTTTATAGTAAAGATGCGAGGAGAGATGGCAAGACCATTAAAGCAAACTCATAGTCCAAAATCAACAAGTGCACTGCAATGAAATTGAATACAATACCTCTTTAAAACCTCTCTCATGAATGGAAACGCCTGCTGTAGCTTCTCAATATGAACAAGACTTTGAGTTAGTGACACAGGGCCAAGGAAGAAAAATACCAAAACAATGGAGGCGGCAAGAATAGCTGTCCTGCGGATCCAAAGGATCCTATATGGTAGGCAAAGGTTCGCCCAATAAATATCACATGGTTCTGGAGCTGGATCAATGACCCATGACATTGGATTTGGCGATTGAAGCACCTGCGAAGCAACTAAAGCAGCGTAGCGAGTCCTGAAGAAAACAAAAGCAGCAGGGCATTCCTGCATGAAAGATGTCTACTTCAGACATCATACTTTCAAAAATTAAAATTAAAGTCCAACCCCTTCTTCCAAAGATAGGAGGACGATTATCTTTTCCTTATCACATATTCAGGTCTTCCACTGCGAGTTGCTGATAGATTTTTCCTTAGCATGTAAGGCTATAGGTTTATGACGATTGCAGATAATACAGAGGTGAGAGTTTGTAGTTGGATCATCTAATCCTGACCAGTAATCAGCTTCTCAATCTATATATAGAGCTACAAAATATTCATGCAAATCATATTACCTTTTGTCTCAAATCTGAACCTCCAAAATCACTTCTCCCTTTCTTGTGTTGAGACTCGCTTGTAAGAATCTTAAAAGATGTAGCAGATCCACCGCAAAAGCCACATCTCATGAACGTTCTTCCACAGTTTGGCTGGGGAGACAAGGCCTTGAGTATGTCGCACATCTTTTCTGCATCATCCTGCAGACAAACAAGATCAAACAGTAGGCCAACGGTCAAATCACCAATATTCACAGAAAATGAAACGAAATGAATAAATAAGAAACAAGAACGTCATCCATCAATTTCAAGAATACGTGAAGTATCCTTCACGTTGGAGATGAGAACTTGATGCAACCTGCAGTTTTTGCTAGGTTAATGGAGACTTAAGAGAATGTGCTGTTAAGAGTTCAACAAAAAGTATTGACCCACATGGTATGAGGAGAGTGAAGCTGGAGACGAGGTATCAGCAGAAATGTGCTCTGTTTACGAGAGCAGAGGAAATTCTCCAAACAGAGAACCCAATCGATTCATTGAAATTCAGCTTATGTAAACCTCTGAAAGTTGTATCTTTATCCAATCAATAGTTCTACTTGCAATACTCTTGAATACTTGAGTATATATTATTAAGTCCTTGATTAAAATCCTCGACAAAAATAGCATAAGCAGATGTATTCCATCAAAATAGCAGAATGACAAAGAGAATGAGAGGTAGAATTTTCAAAACGATGTGTATGGAGTCATCCAGCAAATGTCTCTCTCTTCATTTACTCTTAATCAAAGTGAATAAAATTCAAATTGGTTAATTAGCCTACATAAATGTAATCTATATGATATTTGTTCCTACTTCATATAAATATCACCATAAGATCTAGCCCTACTTAGCTAAAGTTAATGATATTCCCTAAAAGCTACTAAGAGGACGCATAAACGGATGCTTACCATCAGCTTCTGAACTGTACCAGACTGATAAACCATTTGGTGTGATAAATAAGTTGAGGAATAGTAGTCGATAAAGAATTTTTCTATAATATCACTGTATGATTCTTCTCCAGACCAGGGGATACCACGAACAAGAACTGTGAAGTAGCTTGGATTTGAAAGAGATTCGGTAATATGCGCCAACCTCATCTTTGTAATGTTTTTCCACTCCTAAAAACAAAGTGATAGAACAATGGTTTAAACATACATTTGGCCAAGTAATGCTCAGAAAGCGAACATCTATAATCAAACGACATCAATGGAATAAATGAGAAAATAGGTATACGTCGTTACCAAGTGAAGAAAGAAACAAGCCCCGCAGGTTATGACATATAATGCAACACAGTGTGCCCAAACCCTGAAAAGAAAAAGATGAAGAGCAACAGTCACAATCACACAGAATGAGCATAAACTCTACGACTTCTTTGGATGGGTCATGAAATAATACATTGGCCACTATTGTGAAACACACTAAACTAATTCCATGAAAGGAGAAAAACAATTACTGAATTATGGATTACTCCTGCATCTGCTAACAATCAAAAACAATTCTCAAACAAGCCACTGCCACACCGTACGTTACAAACTTATGGCGATTGCATCTTTTAGAGTAATAGTAATCATTCTATCTTAATTGGGAACTACTTAAATAGTTCATTTTTTTTTTTCTATTTTTTATTCCAGTATGGATATAATGAGTTTGAGGCATTCTTTTTAAACTATTATTATAGTACTTCAGTAATGCATTAATAAACAGAGTAGATAGCTAGATACTCAAAGTAATAGAACAAGCACTTGATTTAAATTATTGCAAGTTGATACACATTTACATTTCATACCACTTTCCTTCCTTGAGATTCTCAGTAGTGAACACCGAAGTTTGCTCATGTGCAATTCGCTTATGCTGCAACTCTTGTCCAAAGTAATTGAACGGAAGCACAAGAGACAGGCATATAATAGCAGCAATGGAGAATACACGGATACTGTAAACCAGCAGGAAAAATAAGCAGACCGATAAATATAACAAAGTGAAATTGACTCCATGAACATGCAATTTAGAGAAATATGTATGGACCTGAAAATAACTATCCGAAGAAAGACAACTGCATCCAAGCCCCCGGCTGCATATAATTCATCTTCAGATGCTTCCCAGGCCTTCACTATCCAACTAGCTGAAGGGACAAGTCTCTCAAAGCAAAAGTTATTACCATGGCGATTTGTTCGTTCCTGCGAAAGCCTCTGACCAAAGTATACGCTTATAAGACTTGGTTGCTTCCTCAAAACAGAATACAGTGAGAAAGCCCCCACGGAGACAGCTGTATTTATTCCAGCAGATGTGAAGAGAGCAGATATGTCCATCTCCTTCCACTATATCAGCAACAAATATTGATCAGGTTTCTCATTCACCATTTATTAGAATATCGATGGAGATATCATGCCAAGGCCTGGCAAAATTCAAAAACACCAATTCCATAAGAAATTCAATACTTCGTCGTCATATAGGAACAAGGTCAGCAACATATAACATATGCTGTGCAATGGCAGATGGACGCTATTAGCACTGGGGGTTGCAGCCTCCACTGAACAATCAAACTATTTCAAAATTTTACAGTATTTTTAGTTTGTAAAACTATCTAACACCAATAAAAACAACTTTTAGCCTTCACTAACTTAGATCAGATATTCGAATCAAACCCACTGATCGCCCTCACTAATACAACATTCTAAATCCACTCGAGATATAAGGGTCATACATGGGCTCCCTTTCACCCATCTATCCAACTTCTCGTGTTTGGTAAGATTTAGCTACAAGTTCCCTATACGCTCGTAGCGCAAGTAGCCAAGTGACATGGGTGATGGAGAAGGGTCCAGCGTCCAATCCTTAATGCATTCTATTGAAAATTAGAAACAAAATTGAAAAATGCACATAAACACCCAATACAAACAGAACGATGCTGCTAAAGGATTTCCACTGATACACACAAATAAAATGAAAAAACTTAAAACTATAAGAATATTGAACTATGTACCATATACGCCAAAGTGAATACGAACTCTTTTCCAACACCATGCATGACGAGAGTTTCATCACTTTTACATATAAAAAACAAACAAAACACATATCGTTTGAGTGAATAATTCTACCAAATTTTGCGTTATCATCTAAAAACCAACACCACGAACCCATAAAAAGTAAAAAAAGAAAAAAACAAACTTCACCAGACAATGCATTCTAGAACCAATGCCAAAAGAACCATCATTCCAAACAAACAACTTCAAAACAACTCAAAAAAAAAAATGGAAAATTAAATGAAAAATAATAAAGCATTCGTACCTGAATATCCCTGTCGTTTGCAAACGAATTGAAGAGACATGCATGTCATGTAAAAGTTAATTTTCTAAAGAAATATGTGAAAGAAAAAGGTGAGAGACTTTGCTTTTGTAACTTAAATTAACATAGAATAAGAGTGGAAAAAACCCAAAAGCAAAACAAACCCTAATTATATTTTATGAATTTGAATCGATTTTGGTTTTTGGTTGAAGCAAAACGCAAGAAGCAAACGTGGAGGGAGAAGGGAGAGCGGCAACAGAATCGTCGGGGTCATGGAGATATGTCGTATTTTGTGTGTGTTTTCTTGCGTGTGTAATGTGTGTGTTTTTTTTTTTTTGGTATATGAAAGATTTGCGGGGCCTACGAGAATGCCACGTGGACGGAAGTTTTAGGACAAGTCTAGGTGTGACATAAACGTCTTAACTGTCATTGTCCCTTTACTTGGGTCCAAAAAATTGTCGTCGTGGTCCCTTGAATATAATAATAATACACTTAGAATACGATTTTAATGTTGTTCATATGTTGGTCGACTAGGCTCTGTTTGTTTGCTTTAAAATAATTCGATAAAGAAAAATATTTATTTAAAAAATAAAATAATTTTTCTTTTTTCATTATTATATTAAAAAATATTTTTTGAGAAGATTTTTATAAACTCATACATATATATAAATACACAAACACACACACACAGATGCATATATACACATATAAACACACATCCATGTATTTATGGATGTGAGAGAGAAGGTTGGGGGGGGAGGGGTGCAGAGTGAAAAATATTTACGGATATAAAGTATATGAAAATATTTTACACTCCTTATAACTAGTTCGTTTATATTTATTAAAAATATTTTTTAATTGACTCATTTTATGATTTTATCCAATACAAAAAAATTAAAATATATATATATTTGCCAGGAATTCAAAATTTTACAACAAACAAGTACAGCCTAAATGATTTTTATAAATCAAATTTTATTAGTAGTCTTCAATATTTGTTTCAATTTGTAAGTTACTTCTTAATATTATTGAAAGAAGTCTCTCCCATAATCTTTCATTACAACATGGTGAAAAATGATCATATGGCTATTGGCTACGCACATGTTATTTTCTAGATTAATTTGAAAATATAAGTTAATATTTAATACCAACTTGAAAATTAAAAAGATGATTTTATGGGGTATGAAAATAATTTTATGACTTTCATCCAAATTTGATGGACAAATAATGCAAAAGAGCGACTTGACGACTTTTATGGAATATTGAAGACTCATGGTATAAAATTTTATATCATTAATTAATAATTATTAATTAATTAACATTAGTTAATGTATCATAATTAATTAAAATTTAGGAGTAGCCTAGTGGTGAAGTAGGAAACCAGAGTTCGAATCTCATCGGGTGGGGGTTAAAAGAGTAAAAACATAAACTTTTGCATCATTAATAACTAATTCAAAATTTTGAATAAATTTTGTGGATTAGTAGTTAAATTTGAATTGCATGGGTCCAAAACATATTGAAAAGGTAACAGAAGACATAGCCGATGCAAATGGGTGACGATCCTCTCTCATTTCTTTATATTTATTGCCACTAATTAAATATTTTCAGAAAATTAAACAAATATATCTTCCATGCGTTTTAGAAAAATGTTGTGCGCTAACAATGATGCGAGAAATGAGCTATCTGTTGGGTGTGTATCTACTTAATTTAATTTAAGGCAAATGAGGCTATCAAATAGGAGTGAATTTAATTAGAATACTTAATTTATCGATAGAAATTAAGTTTTTTTTAAAAAATTAAAATTAATAAAAATGTGGAGGCTCAGACTGAAAATAAAGAAATTTTCAAATATTTTCTGGGGTCATGATGGACTATAACCCTCACAACTTTCAAAATAGATCGACGCAGATATCAAATAGGGAATTGGATCCAAGAGAAAAGAAAATATATTTTTTGATACTATCAAAGATTTTATTCCAATACATACAACGAGATTGCAATGAATTTCTTCTCCATTTTTCTTTTTCTTTACTTTTCGTTGACAGTAGGAGAAATTGTTTATTCTGTGATTCAAGGGATCAATTTTCATTGTCGACGTGTTTTATTTCCTCTTTTGCGAAGACTTAATTGAAGACTTAATTAAGCAGTTAATTAGTCGATCTTTCGGATGAAGTATATATGTATTTTCTAGACATGTATTTTTAGTTCTGCCCCATTAGGCTTTAGCGAAGCAAGTATACTTTGACACATAATTGAAACAATTCTAGATAGGTTCTAAAAAATACCTCAATACGAGATCAGAAATATTATTGAAGAATGAAAGATCTAGAATAAGAGAGCAAAAATACAAGTTTTTGCTAAAATATGGCTGAAAAGTGAGAATAAGCTAAAAGAGTCAACTATTTATACTAGCTAGTTTAGGTTAAAATATAAGTCTCAAAACAATGTGGAATAAAATAATGTCACGACATAAATTAGAATACATGAAATAAAATAATATAATGCTTTCATTCATTGTACATATATTATGATAATTAAAAGTAATAATAGCTAGCTAGAAAGCCACTAATATCATAAGGGGAATGTTGATTACATACGATGAAAAATAAGTACAAAATCCAGAGCCGTACGAGTAATTAGATTCAAGACTTTACATCTAATTCTGATAACAGATGGTCTATGGACCACAAGTCTAACCTACCTTTATCAGCGAAACATCGTACCAAACTTCTTGAAGACACGTAAACTAGGTCGTCTAAGAGTTGATGACAATTCAAACTCATCGAATAATTTTTCACGCCTTAAAAACCAATTGTTGATAAATTTGAGTACGTCTTCCGTTCACACCAGGCCTTGATACGCTGCATCGAAAGGGTTAGAGTACCTTCGGACATGTTAGCGAAACAAATACGAAACCAGCCTGGTTCAATGCAATGGCAAGAGGATCCAGGGGAGATATTTAACCCAACTTCACAAAGAACATTCTTCCACAGATCCATTTCAGCTTCAAATGTATTCGAGCTTAATAAATGTCTCATATCAACCCAGCAGAACAATCCAGCATTACTCTTCAAGCACTCTATACCAGAATCTTTAAGCCCAGACACAAGCATTTGCTTCCTCTTTTTAAGCCTTTTCTGATTCTCATTAACGTAACATTTCATGAATCTTTTATCGGCTAAAATCTGCGAAAGCAGATACTGAGTTTGCGAAGAAACAAGTCCAAAGCTCGACATTTTAGTTGCAGCAGCTATGAGTGCTTCATTGTTGGAATAAATCATACCAATTCTGAATCCAGGCAAGCCTAGATCTTTCGAGAGGCTTGAAACTAAGTGAACACGGTTCCAGATATCATTCTTTTGAAGGTTTCTGTCAATCAAAGCTTTCATGGTGCTTATGAAGCGTGGTGCGTCAAACACTGTTCCTGAATAGATTTCATCGCTAACTATGTGCATGTTTTTGGCCATGGCGAAGCGGATGATTTGGTCAAGTTCATCTTCGGCCATGGTTGTGCCTAAAGGGTTTGAAGGATTTGTGATTAAAACACCTTTAACTTTGAGATGGCCTTTTTGTGCTTGTTTATAAGCTTTTTCTAGGGCAGGCTTGGTTATTTTGAAGCCATTAGAACTGTAGCAGTGTATGGGAACAATTTCAACCCCAGTTCGCCATTTGAGATCTCTATCAAACCTGGAAAAATTTCGCACAGCCAAGTATATAATTGAGATTTGATTATAAAAATCCATTTGAGTAGATTAAATTCAATACGATATTCTAGTTTTTTGCAACACTCTAATTGAAAAATGAAAAGATCATTATTGCATTTGATTATAAAAAGGTTTTTTTAGCTCTCATATAAATTAAAACTTTTTACAATGGTTTTACTTAATAATAACGGTTAGAGAAAACTTTTTAATCACTTTTTGTTAATAATTACTCATGAGATTATCTTTTTTTAATAGTTTTTGTTTTATAGTTTAATTAGAAGGCTTTAAAAAAAAAAACCCATAACTTATTATTTACATAAAACCATTGTAGTATAGAATGGAAACAGGATCATAAATAACGGTTAAAATTTGTTACAATGATTTTAACCTTTTTTGCAATCTAAACCCCAATCAAAGAAAGCCGCTTTAATTATCTTTGCTACCCTCTCAAGTTCTTTTATTCAAAGGAGGTTGCAATAATTTTAAGAGTTACAGCAAATTAAAAATGCTATAGTAATATAGGCACGGGCAAAAAGGAAAAAGGAAAGATAATTAAGATGCAAAGGACAATTTTTGTACCCTGGATAGTAAGGGGTAGGTATAAGAATGGCTTCACCAGGTTCAGCGAGGCAAAACATGAGAGTTTCATTTGCTGAAGTTGCACCAGCCGTGAGTACGAGCTTGACTGGGTCAAATTTCACTTTCTTATCTCTAATTTCAGACATGAACTCCACTAGCTCCTGAACATCACAAACCAAGATTCATTATCCACCATGCAGGAATTAATGCTATATATATATATTAATATAACAAAATAAGCCAAAAAATATAACAACTCAAATCCAAAAGAAGAGCCCATTCCAAAAAATTAGTCTATTAGATGAGAGAACCTCTTGTACTTAAAAAGTACCCCTTGTGAGGGTGAGATTCCTATGTGGGATTATTACATTTTACCCCCCTTAAATTAAGAATCGACGCCCACGTCGGGTTAGCGTATCAACACTAATCCAACGGTATCCCTTTTTTCTTGGTACAAAATAAACTTAAGAATGTAACAACTCAAACACAATGGGAGAGTTCATCCTAAAAGACTAGTCTGAGAACCCTTTGTACTTCCTATGTGGAATCATTACATTTCACCTCCCTTAAATTAAGAGTCAACGCTGGCAGCTGCACTCACCTATCAGTATTCAGTGTGACACTTACAACACCTTAATCCAGCCTATAGTCTCTCATCCATGAGGTTTACTCTCAATAAAAGCATCAATATAACAAAATAAGTCCAAAAATATAACAATTCAAGCCCAAAGGGAGAGCTCATCCCAAAAGACTAGTTTGTTAGGTGGGAGAACCCCTTGCACTTAAAAAGCACCCATTGTGAGGGTGAGATTCCTATGTGGGATCATTACAATATATATATTACGATAAACGTTACGTTAAAATGATTAATAAATATAATAATTTTTTCTTTAATAGTTTAAAATTTTTAAATGAGGTAATGATTTAACAATAAGAAGATGAATAAACATAATATCACGGGGTCGAAAAATCTATAGTTACATTCTTAAAAGCTTGCAAGCCATGATAATCTTGGAAGAGAGCCAACTCTTTGAACATGGATCCTCCATCTTTCCTAAACCTGGTCACATCCAAATTTCTTGCCAGCCATGACTCCAGAAGATCGAAAGAGAGCTGTACAGAATTATTAAGAGGACATGAGCGTACTTCTAGGGAGTGAATTTATAAGAGTTATCAGTAAACTAGAAAGGGAAAAAGAGAACATATTATAGCATGCATCAGTTCATGCATTCTTGTGCATCTTCATTTCTTGGGAGCCAAAGCGAGAAGTACTCGATCTTAATATGTCAAGCATGAAATATTTGTGGTCTCATGATACCAAATGGGACAAAATAACAATATACATATTTACACCTTAGAGCGGGATGAAATGATCAAGTAATGATATATTATACTCAGAGATTTTAAATTCTGAGTCATGCATGGCTTTGACCTCCACAGTAATAAAATATATATGATCATGCACCAATGGCTCTAAGACTTTGCTTGAAAAGAAAAGAGCAGCTGGTGAATTATAATATCGGTTAGACTTTATTTCAAATTGAAAATAAAATAAATAGAAAAAGGGAAATACTTGCAATGCTTTCTTGCTAGTTAATTAGATATAGTTTCCTAATTTGGTGCAAAGCAAATAAGAACTTAACAAATCCGTTGAAAAAAAAAAAAAGGAAAGGAAAAAGTACTCAATAATGCAAAAAGCTTGTGTGTTCAGTTATGTGTGTATTTGTTCACATAGTAGAGTGCATTTTGACCAACCTGATTCTCAGCTAACCCCATCTGAATGATCCCAGATGGATTTGTAACATCATCATAGGGGTTCTTCTCGTATTCTTGCCACCCTAGAAAGTAAGAAGAGTCTTGTCCATGTGACTTGCACATTGCTTTAGTGGACAACATTTTCAGCGATCAGATTTTTTTTAGGACAACAATATCCAAAAGTTGAGAGATTATATCCTACAATGTCCGAGAGACACAAAGATCTTCACACAGAAAACACAGACATAAAGAGAGAAATAAAAAGTCTTTGCTAATCGAATAAGGTTAGGAAACCTCCATATTTATAAGGTGATCATGAGAGACAATACCGACAGCAATGTCGTATGGTGGACGGTGCCAATTATTACGTTGACCAAAGGGATCAAATTCAGTTCTTGGACCTATAGAAGGGGGTCTGTCTTAGGATCATATGCTAATTAATTGTAGACCTATCCTAAAACTAATCAAACTAGAAGAAAAGAAGTTTTTGGTTTAAGGGGCTTGCATATCATATGTTTATTTTTTTGGTTTTCAGAATGGAGAAAATTATGAGAATGAAAAGTGTTAAGTGTTTTTTTTTTTTTATCATTTTGGCGTCGAGTTAATTTTCGGTATGACTTCTCGTTCAATATCCTAGCTCACTACAGTATTAATATTGTTTAATCACTAAGGCTTTCTATTTATTTGCCGTAAAATAACTTGTTGATAAAAAAAAAAATTGTAAAAAAATAAAGAAAAGCATAGTGGCAAGAAATTATGTGACCCTAATTAATTCTAATTGTAGGGGCACCAAAAACCTTTGGTCTTCAATTCCTTGGATAGATAGAGAAGGAGGGTTTAGCTCCTTTTTTAATAAAAAAAAAATTATATTGCCAAAGATGTCCATTTGAAACCAAGATACTGAAATTGGTTTTATAACTCGATTTATAACTTTTTAATTCAATATGATAGATGTGTAGAACCCACATAAGTGATTGCCTAAAATCAGCATAGGAACATCCATTTTGAATTTTAAGGTCACGGTTCAAAACATATTTATTCGGACTTAGCGAACTGCAGTTTCTTTTTTGTTTTATAGAATAAACAAATTAAAGAACCAATCTTATGAGAAAATATTCTAGGAAAATACTTTGAATCTCTCCGTTAGTAAAGTAATCAAATTCGGAAAATTAGTTACTTAAACATCATAGCAAAATGAGATTCCCTACTTTATATGTAGGTTCTTAGGTGCTAGTATTTATAATTATAAAATCTACAAGATGCATGATATATAACTCTCAAGAAATGTTAGTTATTAATATGCACAAATAGATAGTGCAATTTATTTTTATGGTTTCTTCAATCCTTAAATTTCCCAACCCTCCCCTTCCCACGCACAAATATAAACACATACATATATCGGATAATCAAATTATAGATAGGACAATAATACAAATCAAATTTGGGAATTGATGTATAGTTGCTATCCACTTTTTACATTTGGTGCTCTATATATCCTTACTTTTACATAAAAAGAACTAAAAATGTCCTTAATTAAGTTTTAGATAATATTCGTTTGTTTCCTTAAAAACAACACTACGATAGATTTACCCTTAAAACATATATTGTACCTATAAGTTATCGGTATTTTCTTTTATTTTTCTTCAGTAAACCTATTTATTTTTATCAGCCTCTCTTTTCAGGGAAGTACGACATATCTAAATTTGAAGATTTTTTCTAGAGTCTGACATCAAGCGAGTGTAATCTTATGAAGTGTAAGCATAAAATTGCATCTACTTCATGAAGTTTATGCAGCCTTCCTTTATTATAAGCAAATATTATTATACTGTTGTGTGTCTTTATAAAATCCCTTTTGGGGAAAGGGTTGAACCTCTTCTTCTAAGCCATATTCATCCTTAATTATCTTTCTATTAAATTATCACCTCATCCAAAAGTTTATGTTGTTAAAGAGGAGTATATCATATTTGTTTATTATTATCTTCAACACACTCGATCTCACACGTGTTTGGCATATATAATTCGCTTTTTAACTTTGCAAGTGCATGAACACTTTTAATATTTTTAAATAGGTAGTAACGAGACTTAAATCTAAGAACGTTCGATAATTTATGCTCTGATACTATATTAAATTACCACTTCATTTTAAACTTTAAACAGTTAAAAATGAGTTTATAATATATATTAATTGTTTTCAATACTTTCCATGAGAAGCGAAATTAATGCCAACATCTAATTTCTTTCATGTGTCCCTTCACGAGGTATTATCGGCTTTAACTCAATATCCGTCATGATTCTGTTCCTAAAAGAGCCCTCATAGAAAAAGGTGAGGTGATCTCACTTAATTAATATGTAACTTACATCCTTAACCACTTTTTTTTTCCCTTTCTTTTCTTTTCTTTTTCATGTGAGACCAAACATGGTATATATATGTTCAATCCTAGCATAGCCTTCTCGGTTGTTTTGGTTTATCTATAAGAAGCCTACCAGGTCGCGACTAATATGTTTCTCCTAAAAAATATACTTAGTCGATACAAATATTACGTAGAAATAGTTTATAACATATAAGACATTAGTTGTCTGCTCTCAAGATCAGAGAAAGACAATCACTCATTCTTAAAACGAGCTTAATTAATTCTCTATTCTACTATATGTTTCTCTTAAAAAATTCCACTACTCCATCCACAAGTGATTGGTTTGTTGATTTGATCGTCAAGATCTGCATGCAGTGCACATGGTGGTCATAATTAGGTGAAAGCTTTATTAGGCACATTCAAGTAGTCATCTTTGTCCAAGCCAATAATCAACTCACTTCAACTTGTCTAAATTAGGGTTTCTTCGGAAATTAGGGTTTCTTAAGTAAATAGTCACATTCGAATGTTAAACTACTTAAGATTGAGAAAGGTAACATTCTTGGACACATATACATACATACATACATACATATACATACATACATACATACATACATACATACATATACATACATACATACATACATATATATATATATATATATATATATATATATATATATATATCATCGCATGAGATTGCTATATATCATCCATTCACTTTCTTGCTTAATAGAATGTTTACCATATATATAAAAAAAAAAATTGACATTTAATGTATCAATTCTTACACTACAAAATAGTGATGAAAAAGTGAAAGAGTGATGTAAAATATTACTCTTATCGCATTCATGCCGAGGGTATCCGACACGTGGCTGTGTTACACGTCCTGCTTACTTGACTGAAAGTGGTCCATTGACAGCCTGATGAATATATATTGTTGCACCTCTTCATCTTGTGAGGTGATGAAAGGGCACATGCCGACCAAACTGTACCCTGGTTCGGCTTCAATGGTCCCATTCAACGATCTTTTATGCATATCTTTTCATCTTCTTTATGTGATATATGCCTCCTGGCTCCATCTCAGAAAACGAAACATGAAATGCTTCCATACATGGGAAGGGTAACCAATAATGTAGCACCTTTACAAATTCCATATATAATCCAACATCTGTTATCGGATTGTCTACTCCCAAATTGGATGGTTGTTCCTCTATTATAGTTGTTTAATGTTTTTCACTTTGTATTTGAGAATATTGGTATCGGATGAGATTCATCCCTTACAATAGTATCTCTTTTTTCCGGAAAAAAAAAAAAAAAAAAAATCTATCACGAGAGGATTTGATAAGGTAATTGCTATGTAAAGTAATTGTTTTTTTTTCAGAAAATAAATTTGAGCCAAACTTATTAGAATCACAAAGTTACCCATAGAACTTGTAAAAATGAAGACATAGGAAAATAATTATTTTTGTGGCAGTTTCATGGATTGAGTCATTCGGAGGCCGAAATTTGCTTGTTTAGGTCATGGTTCAACTCTCTGAGGGGGCAGAGTTAGAGATCGGATTATCATTGTTAAACTAAAAAAAAAATATGGAATACTTGCATTTTACCTTGTCCTTAAAGGTATACGTACCCCTCAAAAGCCTATAAGAACAGATAATTTTAGATCGAAAGTAAGGAAAAGTTAATTTTTTTCATTTTGAATGAAGCGACATTTGAGTGGAAATGTATGAATGAGGTGTTAATAAATAAGTATACTAGTAAAAGAAGAGAAGAATTAATTTAAGGGGAAAAAAAAGAAAAGGATAAGTATAACTCCAAGCCAAAGATGAAAATTTGATGCCTATGCTTTCATCACCAAGATTGTTGATAACTTCCATGTTAACAATATACTCTAATAGGGGAAACTCTTCAATCAGTTGGTATTGATCTGAGTCTCTCATATATTAGTGAGACCCATACATGTGTATCTCACTAATCATGTGAGAGGCTGATTCATTAATTAGAACTGATGCAATAATTTTCTCTCTAATAGATCTTTGGTAAAGTCGAGTTTAAAGCCCCCTTACTATCAACTTCTTATGGAGTTAGTGTTAAAAACTAGAATTAGATGACAATCACCAAAAGGAATGATCTCGTTTTTATTTACATAGGATGGTATAAATGGTAAATTAAAGCATTTCATGAGGGTGAATCTCCAAAGCTAATTAACGCCTTCAAAGTTAGGGTAATGTACACTATTTTTCAGGAAAGTTAGGGCGACCAAGCATACTTAATCCACACAGTTGGTTACTTAGGAAAAAGAGAAAATTAAAACACGAGGGTAAAAATGTTATACATATAAATATTTATATATATATATACACATAAATGAGACGGAGTGCGTGCAACAACGCCAGTCCGGCTCTCAATCCCGGAGGTTATGAGTTAAGATACGCCTTTTCTACAGAGTCGACAAATATAAGTATTAAAACACAAGGTTCAGAGCAGCTGCTGACATAACTGAAACTAAAGGATATATTTATTAGTACCCATTTTGTGCGACCTGTAGGGCTTGGCTCTCAGCACAATACATAAGGAGGAACCCCAAAACTCTAAGCACGTGACACACTCCCCCACCCAATCCGCAAACGCCCTCGTTGCGGACTTCACCCGCTGGCTGCAGCTACACTCTCGCAGTTGATATACCTGAAACTAAAGGATATATCTATTAGTACCCGTTTTGTGCGTTCTGTGGAGCTTGACTCCCAGCACAGTACCCAAGGAGTACCCCAAAACTCTGAGCATGTGACACAATCTCTGTGTGTGTGTGTAAATTTTGCTATTTCATCAAATCGCCAATCTGGAATCAGTGACTTTTTTGCTAAATCTGGAAGTGATACAAGATTACGAAAATAACCTTAACTGAGTGTGTCAAAAACAGTAATTAGTTGGTTGAGTGGTTGACAAACCATCCTCTCAGCCATGAATTAGGAACTCTATGTACATATATATAGTAAATCAAACGTAATTGTTTTTTTTTTTTGGGTATAATGAGACCAAAGTTGTGTTTCAAATTTAGAACTTCTGATTATAAACGATTATTAGTCCACCATTCTACCTAAATTTTAGGTATTAGATCAAATTCAATTTGGCAACCATGACTTCTTCATATTTCAAATGTAAACTGCACCAGCAGCAGCTTCATTTCAGAACCGATAAAAACTTTCTAAATGCAGTTATGAATGCTCTATCTTATCTTCTCATCTTCAACACATGTCTTTTGATTAGTCATGTCTGGAACCAAGTAGAAAATTTTGCTAGCTGGATCAATAGCTAGCTAGCAAGTACACGGATTGCTTTCTTAATGGCTGATCATACTAAAATTCATCACCTGTCACCAGTAGAAAATTTTGACGACTATATGTTTCTACATATTTGGCATGGTAATTTAAGGTCAATACGTTCTATTAAAACCATGCTATTTATATTAAACCTCTCGAATAAAACAAAACATATATGTCAAATTTTGCTCTATTACAAATCAATATAATATGCTACTGATTAAAACAACTACCGGCCTTTCTATTCTATTTTTTTTTTTTTCGTGGTTGGGGTTTGGATTTTGATTTACTCGTCATTTTAAATGATGGTCAAGTGATGATGTAATTATTGATACTTAATAATACAAATTATTTTATTATAATTATATTATTATTTCACTATTATCGATCGCTCTAACAAAGTAACAATGTTACAAAAAAATCAAAATCCGTGGGGTTTGTGGGGGTGGGGATGTTTATTGTTTGAATAGCAATGTGGCTGAGAAATGTTAGGCTCAAAGTGAGCCTGCTTGTCAATCTTCAGAGGGTTTTCCCCTTAAAGCACACTCAACAAGCATTATAGAATTTTTGCATGGGACCTAAAGACACGTTATGTGGTAACATACAACATGATTTGCAAGTTTTGGCCATGCCTGATGGTTCATCTAGTGAACAAACCCTCAGGAACAAAGCTACGTGGTCCTAATACTCTCTTCACTAAAGAATCTTCAGCCGTTGTTTTCTTGTTCACCATTTTTTTTCTATTCCTTTTCTTCCATTATTATTGAAAGAAAACTTGATTCGTTTGGCCAATAGTGGAGAATGTAGATATTCCAAAATTTTGGAATTCCACAAATGGGTCCAATTATGCAGAGTGTTTAACGTGGTATGGTCGGATTATTTCTATGGAGAATGTTCTTTGCATATGCTATATGATGCCCTTACGCTTGATATGAATATTGGCTGGGGGAGGGCGGCCAAAATGCATATATTGTTAAACCATATTAAGTTCTCCCTTCATCAAAAAACTTAAATTGTTAGAGAAAAATTTATTATATTAATTTATTATCTTCAACACGTTAGAGAGAAGTCTATTATATTTATTTATTGTATGCAACACAGAGAGAAATTTATTATATTTATATATCATTTTCAACACACCGCCTTACTTGTAGGCTAGAGGATGTAATTTTACAAATTGGTGGTTATGAATTTGGGTGACAGTGAGATTTGAACCCAAAACCGTTTGGTAATTTAGTCTTTGATACCATAATAAGTTATCATCTAATCTAAAACTTCAAACTGTTTGAAATAAGTTTATTATATTTAACATATATTAAATATCGAAAACTAGTTGCTCCTCTAAGATGTTACCAATTTTTTTTTGCAACAAATTATTTTACTTATTGCAATAGTGTGCAGTTTTTATTACCGCTGTGGTTTATATAACGTTACAAAAAATTTTAAGAGAAATGTTATATATTATCTTATTTTCATAATCCAAATACCTCTTCCTATATATATGCTTAGTTGACTTATTAAAAGAAGAAAAATAAATTAAAAAGTTTGTTATTTTAGCATGTCAACGAAGCATCCATGTAGTAAGTGGTATTTGGGTGATAAAAATATAGTAGTATATAGCAATGCTCAAGTTTTAATTTATAAAACCGTTACAAAAAAATTTAATTTATACATTGGCTAAACCGTCATTGGAATAAGACACTTATTATAATAGTTTTTTTTATTTTTCAACTGGAATGTTACAAAATAGCTAAAATGTTGTAGTATTCTAGAATATATTATATTATGTTTACAACAATTTCCAACAAGCAAGTAATTTACATAATTTTTGCCAACATTTTCATCTTATAAGGATGTAGGGAAAGGGATGGTATAAATGAGCTCCAACTGTTTCCTTAGGTGATCCTCTAAATTTTAGAGAATTTTTAAACTCATTTTTAACATTTCTATATGTGAAATAAAACACACAATCCCCTATCACATCCACTAAAATCTTTCAATGATCAAAAGAGCAAAATTTATGAAATATAGGAAAGGTGTTGGAGTAAAATTGAAATAAAAAATCCCTCAAATAAGGGATTGATTAAATACAGGGAAACTGTTGGAGTGAAACTAAAACTAGGAATCTTTAAATGTAAAAAAATTGCTCCAATACCTTACATGTATGAAAAAATATAGAAAAACTATTGAAGTAAACTTAATAAATACAAATTTTTTAGCCGAATATACCGCAATTTTCTCATATTTAGGTAATAAAAGGATTTTCCAATTTGAAGTGGAAGCTCGCATATATACAAATTCGATCAAGTAGATTTAATTAGAAGTAAGAAAGCTAACAACTTTATGTTTGCTTGCCAAAGCCATTGGAAGTATTCCTTTTCTCTAATTCTTTTATTTATATTCAATCTATTTTTTCATTATTGGGTTAGCCATATATGGTTCAGTTGTTTCTCGCAATTCACTCGGTACCATTAAATGACAAAAATCTTAAGATGAGAATCTACGAACCTCGAACATGGGCCATAAAAAAGGAGCAATGTGAACGTAAAGTAAAACACACATGACGCATGCATATATGCAACTGAAAATATGTGGTCTGCATGAGCCAAAAGTAGCTGTTTTCAGAGTAGGGTAACTAGGATAATAGATTAATTTCAGTGAAAAAAAGTCAAAAAGATGGACAGAAAACTTTATTGTCATTTGAAAGGTCGGTTCCCTGTTAATTTTCTGCAACATGTGGAAGAAAGCACATACAAGTCTTCCTCGTCAACTGGAAAGTTGCTGTTGTCTTTGATTGACTCATAGACTCTGTTCATCTTTTGCTTCCACCTTGTTCATCTGTGAAATAAGCATCAATGCAACAGTGGTGGCAAGTGTGAGGTTTCGATTGGAAGATTTATTTCCATTTCAGATTTAAATCAGTTAAGAAACTTATTTTATTGAAGATGATTTCAAAAGTTTTTATGGCTATAACTCAGACCATATTTTTTGAACTTGGATCTCTTCAGTTATGAGCGATATTTAATTGTGATAAATCATACATGCACTAAAACAAGCATCAATACAATACAACAGTGGTGTCATGTGTCAAGTTCAAGTAGAAAATTTGTTCATGTTTCAAGTTTAAATCGGTCAAAAAGTTCATTTTTATAGGTCGATTCCAACACATTTTGTGCCTAATTAACTTGAATTATGTATATTGGACTTAGATCCCTCATAACATTATAATGTTAATGTTAAGATAATTAAGGTTCTATCATAAAATCAATTAGTGCCAAGTAGAGTAGTTCAGGATCTTATAAGGTGGTCTTAGAGTTTTTAATTTTCTAATGTGTGACAAGTGTATATTATAATACTCCCCTTCACTTATGACCTGATTTGAGAGGGATCACAAGTGAAAAATTGAACACATGTGGTGGATGAACACATATAGAAGGTTGAACGCACGTGGGACACACGTGAAAGATTGAATACAATTGTGACCTGATTTTGAAATGGGTCACACGTGGACACGCGGAAGAAGATTGAACACACATGTGACATAGTTTGAAAAGGGTCACACATGAAAGAAGATGTGTGGGATACACGCGGAAGATGAATAATTTTGAGGTGAGTCACACTTGAAAGATTGAATACACATGATAGATTAGCACATGTAGAAGATTGAACACACATGGAACATGACATATGCGAAAGATTGAACATAAGTGGACCTGATTTGAGATGGGTCACACGCGGATGAATAAAACTGGACCAATGACCCAACTCTGATACCATGTTAAGATAACTGAAACTCCATCCTAAAATTAATTGGTGTCAAGTAGAGTAACCAATGACCAATGATCTTATAAGGTGATTTTAGAGTTTTTAATTTTTTAATTTAGGACAAGTATATATTCTAACAGTTAAGAGCAAGATTCAATGATGATTTATTGTCCATAGTAGTCCATACTATAACATAATGCGATAACATAATTGTTTCACCATCATTAAATTTTTCTCATAATATTATACGTTTAAAAAAAATCTAACTTCATTTCTTCTCTGAACAAGCGCCTAATTCTTTTTTTTTTTTTTTTTTTTGTCAAAAGCAGTGATACACATGCTGAAATATATTTCTGGTTTGAATGGAAACAATTATTGGATTGTGTCGCTGACCTGAGTAAGGATAACGAGATTGGCTATTTGAATCTTTTGTCATCATCGTTTAACATATAGTTCTGGTCTGAATTGTACTCATCACTTATCCAATTGCACATGCGATATTGACATGTGATAAATACTTCCCAAGGGGATTTTGTCTAGTGCCTTTGTTTGGATTCAGGACGAAAAGTATAATACAACAAAGGAAATCATAGAATCAAGGAAAGGAAAGTTTATAAAGAAAAGAATCATAAGGGATGATAAGTTTATTTTTATTTAGATTAAAAAGAAAATAAAAAGAATTAATAAATTTTAGGGTAAAAAGTAATGTGTAACATTTCTATAATTAGGTGAAAGTGTACGCATCTCCCCTATGGTTCCTAAATAAGCTTATAAACTGCCTATGATTTTGTGAAATACTGCATAATATATACCCCTAAAGTTACAAAATCCATTCAACATAATAACGATTGTACATCACTTGCGGCAAATGCAATTTTGTGCATACATTTTGATAATAGTTGCACTTATATAGAGGAAAAAAATTCCCTCAACGGATCATTTTTCCCTAATGAATGTTGGAGGGTATTATAGTTATTCCACAAATTAAAAAATAAAAATAATTATAAAAAAATCACCCTCATCCCCTACCCGTCAACCTACCCCTCCCCCAAAATCGCCACCCACCACGCCCAAAATTGTAGCCTACCACCTCAAATCCTAAACCCCAACCTCCAACCCTAATCCCATCAATCCTACACCTAGATCACAAAACCACAACCCCCTACCCCTAATACCATGGGTATTGTATGTGTGTGTGGTGTGTGTACGCAAAGAGAGAAACTGAGATGGGGTGATGGTGGCATGGTGTGGGTGGAGGGTTGCAGTGATAAGGGTGGTGTGGGCAGGTTAGAGGGTGGAGGCCACATGGTTGACCCCTCTATTTGGCTTTTTTTTGTTAATAGTAAAAGGGCACATTTGTCATTTGAACATTACTGTTAAAAAATTAACAATTGTTAGTTGTAGGGTTATGTACTATTTCACAAAATCATTAGGGGTTACGAGCTTATTTAAGAACTATAAAAGGGAACATGCATTTTCACCTAATTACAGGGCTTGCGGTGTTACAAATTTTACCCTAAATGTTATATACAAATTGACTTAATTATATACTCTTTTTTTTTTTACTTTAACCTTTACTACAAACATCATTACATGTAACTAATCCCATCAATCCTACACCTAGATCACAAAACCACAACCCCCTACCCCTAATACCGTGGGTATTGTATGTGTGTGTGGTGTGTGTACGCAAAGAGAGAAACTGAGATGGGGTGATGGTGGCATGGTATGGGTGGGGGGTTGCAGTGATAAGGGTAGTGTGGGTGGGTCAGAGGGTGGAGGCCACATGGTTGACCCCTCTATTTGGCTTTTTTTTTTTTGTTAATAGTAAAAGGGCACATTTGTCATTTGAACATTAATGTTAAAAAATTAACAATTGTTAGTTGTAGGGTTATGTACTATTTCAGAAATTCATTAGGGCTTACGAGCTTATTTAAGAACTATAAAAGGGAACGTGCATTTTTACCTAATTACAGGGCATGCGGTGTTACAAATTTTACCCTAAATTTTATATACAAATTGACTTAATTATATACTTTTTTTTTTTTTACTTTAACCTTTACTACAAACATCATTACATGTAACTAAAATAAAGATATATAGTCATCACATAAAATAAGATAATTATTTTTTTTCATTTTACCCCAATTTGGAAGGATCAAATTTGGGATATAAGAGAGATTAAACTAATCCCTATACCTTTGCTTTAATCCTTTTTTTTTTTTGGGTCAAATGCTTTAATGCCTTGACTTTAGTATTTCCTCCCCCAACCCAAATGAGAGATTCTTTAATCCTTCCCCGACGATTCATTTACTCTCATTCCCCCTAATCCAAACAAAGTGTAAGGGCTGGGTGGAGTGATAAAGCAACGACTTGACTAAAGTTCTATTAAAACTCTCTAGCCTCTCCAAAAAAAAACCCTATCTTGACTGAGGAGCATGCATTTGTTGTGTTGCTATATTACGAAAATTGCAATTTAGTATAGATTTAATGTAATTTTATTTAACGTAAATTCATTGTCATTAAAAAAGAATCTTGTCTAAAATACAATGTCATCCAAATTTTGTCTATGTTATCAAAAATTTAGTTTTCACGTACTGAGGTATTGGACAAATGTGCTGCACAACACACGTACTATCTCGGCAACATCATGGAGGCAGGGGGCACAAAGCCTATACATTATGTAGTTATGCTAACCTTTCTCAAGGCATACTTTTCATCTATGGGACTATGAAGTGGGGCCTACGTGCTGCCCAGGCAAATTGTGGAAATTGCTGATTGGCCAATTTCAACAGCCTTCTATCTTCGTTCTTAGTGAAAATAGATTCTTTATGCATTCAAATTAGCAGGTCTAACTTCTTAAATTTGAACAACCAGAGTCGTCTCTTTATTAATTTTCAACAGTTAAAATAAAAATCCAAAATAAGGAATATCATTGGAGAAAAATTGAAATAATTTAAAAAAAAAATAGATAACCACGGCTTCTTACTATAAGAAAAAATAATAATAGAGAAATGATTGTAGATGACCTTAGCACAGATTAAATAAACAAATTTTATTGGTGAGATAAACATTAAAGGATAAGGTAAATCAGTTCCCTTGGTAAGTTAAAACAACTCTAATGGGAATCACATAAATCAACTACAATGGTAATATTTCAAATTTATTCAAAATTATGGTGGTAATTTTTATAAGCTTTTAAAAAGTTACAAGTGTATTGTCAGAGTTGATATACTAAATCATATGAAATTTTTGACAATTTTTAAAAACAATATTCACATATTTCCCGTTTTGTATTGTACTCTTCTTCCTTAATTGACATATTTCCAACCGATCTGATGTGAAGAAAGGCCCATTTTGTTTATGTTTGGCAGTTCAGATTTGACGAGATCCAAGAAAGTTTTGTAGTCTAACAAGGATTGTGCTAAAAAACGGCCGGAGGCCCCACATTCATTTTTAGCTCGTGGCTTCACACGGTGATCGAACTCATAACTGTATTAGGTAGACATTTCACGTTTTTAAGATTTTTCCATCTAACCATTATCGTTTGGAGATGTCTATTTCAGTCTTCACGAGATTAAATGGAACTACAGGTGACAAGTCTAGTTTGTAAAGTATTGTAATGCGACAGCGCACATTCATAGGTGCATTTTATTGAAGGTGAATAAACTAGAAATAGATGTCAATGACATAGGCCTTCAATTTATTGATGTTGAAGCAACTAGAAAAAGATGTCAATGACAACCTGCAACTGAACTTTCTGATGCGAAGAGAGAAACAGTAAGAAATTTAGAGGGGAAGATTTAAAATTTTATACCGACGGAGTTTGATAGAAAATTAAGTAAAATTAATGATAAAATTAGTGAAAACTAAATGGTTTTACAGAATAGAATACAAAAAATATTAAGAAATTTTAAATAATTTCGTAGGGGCAGTGAAGACTGTCCCCTACAACTTATACTATAAATCCGTACCTGACCACAAAATTATGCACGGGCTAAGGTGATTCTTTATCGAGGGAGTTCTAGTCTTCATTTCGACGTCCATAAATCTGATGAATGGATCAAGATTAAGCTCCTTGGATAATGCAGTTGAAATTAATTTTGCAAGTACAAAAGAGTTTAAAATAGAAAGACAAACTCCATCAACTACATTACAGAAACACAAAAAAAAAAAAAAGGGAGAGAGTTAACAATTACTGACTGAGGTATGATCAGCTGAACACCAACCTACAAAATTAGGTAGAGAAAGAATATGTTGGAGGTGAGCTCAAAGTGGAATGATTGGGATTGAAGAGATCAAACACGGGAATAAGAAGCAAGCTTGCCTGCCTTTTTCTGATAGAGGGGGATGAATTTCATTTTCACTCAACTCGCCCCCTGCTCAAGAAAATCGCAATAAATGTGTCGCCCAGGATATATGTGAGCAATAGTTTGAAATTTTACCAGTGAAACTCCACGGGGACACTACTGGTAAGATTTGAGGTGAAAATTTTGGCAGCGCGGTAAGTAGGATCTTCCAGCTGCAGCTATGTCAAACTTCTTGATGGCAGCTTCATTCTCCTCTAAGCTTGTCTGGACGAAATATTCCATCCACCAATTTGAGTTCCTTAGCTTAGCCTAGCGAACGCAAACCACAATAAGTCTATGTAAGTTTAAGCTATATTCTTTTCCGTCACAATTTTAGTGGTACACTCGCTTATCACAATTTATGTTCACATAGAAACTAAAGCATTCAAACAATTCCTTTCTAATCATATCCTTATGTGTGTGTGTGTGTGTGCATGAAAGCGAACGAGAGAGAGAGTACAAAATCAGCGATATCACTGCATAAACGAGCCTCAAGAGAACTGGTTTTAAAATTTTATTACGGGTTCATTTGCAAACTGCAGCTAAAACCATGTAGCTTGAAGCTCTCTTCTGGAAGATATTTCATCGATAAAACGAATATAATAGAGAAAGATGAATATCCAGCTGAAAATGAATAATTTCATGTGTGCCAGAAAAAGTTGAAAAATACAACATCTAAGTAATAGAAAATCACCGTTTTAACGTCCAAGATGAATATTGAAACATATATATTTGATGAGGAAAATAGTTATTAAAATATGGGAAATGAATCAAAAAGTAGACCCACTTACCAACCGTGCAAACTTGAATTTATCCATAGCTTCAGCTCTTTTTCGACGTGGATAACCTATAAATAAGAATGAAATGAAAAATTACTTCAACCTCATTTAATGAGATTTAGACTCGTCCAAAATTCTAAATGAGCTATTCACAGTAAATACTAACAAGCTTGTAAACTAACTTGTTTAATAGACACGAGATAGTAACGTTAGGTGTTGAAAAAAAATTCCTATTCCTCTATACATATAGTAGAGAGAGAGAGAGAGTGATTACATCGAATTCAGTAAAACTTATGAACTGAAATTAAGATGATCTGGACAAATGAAAGAACAAAAACGCATTTGAGCTATTTTATGTTATGGTCCATGAGGAAAAGAGATTGGATTATAAAATAAATAACAATAAAATAAAATAAAACCGAAAAGAAAAATGAGAAATGACAAAATCATCATTAGCTACTTTTCATCATAATTAATTTCTGTTATTAATGTCCAACCCGCACGGACAGCACATCTCTTAAAGTGTAATTTCGTTGCAAACTTGAAAAATACTTGTGAAATGTAGCATCAACTTTTCTTTACCTGTGAAAATAACAAGGCCATCGGCTGATACCCTTGCTAAATCAGGAAGGGTCCTGTTGAGATTTTTTGGAGACAAGTAATCCAAAGCATCAGAGACAATCACAAGGGGAAATGACTTATCCCTGTATGGAAGGGGGAATTTGATATCAGCTACACGAACAATGCCCCTATGCACAAGCATGTTGCAGTTACGATCAGCATCCTCTATGTCATATGGTTCCAGACCCCAAGCTTCAGTGTTCTCGTCCTTCAGTAGCTCAAAAACCACAGAACAAGTGTCTGGGCCGACATGCAACACCTTATTCATGCTGTCCCCATATGCTTTTCTCAATAATGGTATTGCCCGTAGAACCTCTAGGGTGCATGATAAATCGCCTACAGATTTAGTACAAATGAGAAGTCTGCATCTTGAAGGTAGCTACCACAGTTTGGAAAAGTTATATCCATAAATGCAGAAGACATTGTGAAGTAGGAAAAATTATGTATGCAAGAAGAGTAAGTACGAAGTAACTTCCTATGTTTCCCACGTGAGATCACAAATTAAATGCAAAAACCAGAAACTTTTAGCTTTGTGTCTCTTTAAGAATGAAGATATGAAAAGTTAACTTGATTAGGTGTCCCATCCACCCCAGAAAATAGGCCATGAGGGTTAAAGAGGTATTAAAGGAAAAACGGATGAATGACAATCCTCACATTTGGGGGAAAGGATCATCGTAATTTCACAACTAGCTGTCACAATAAACTACCATCACCTGCCTTACATGTGACCCTTTTATCAATTTCCTTCAAAGCAAAGAATGGGCTGATTACACACACCAATGGAAAGTGAAATTATCTTCCGCTGAAAATATTTTTTGGCATAGCTGCCTGAGGAGCGACAACTGTTAGCACTACAGCTTAAGTTGGAAAAGAATTTTCTTTCGTTGGAGCAAAAATGATTCTAGTTTCATGTCACTTGGATGATATTTGGAGGAAGCAACTTCAAAGCTAGTTCCTACTTTAGACAAACGAATAATTTTAGCATATTTATATATAGCAGCTAAAAAGCAAGATGTCAATTACTAAAGCAGATTTATTTTCAGATATTTCCCATACTTGTGCTGTAGAATGAATACTAGAGCAGGACACTACATCTAAATTGTGTATTTATTACACCAAGAGAACACGGGAGTAACATACAGTTACTTCAATCAAAGAAGCCAAAATTGTTAAGATATCATTCTGAGATACATAAAGCTACTGAAGAACCACTTATAAAACGACAGAAAAATTATAAAGGAGAATATCAATATATCAAGAGATATGAAACACACCTACCTTCAAGTCTGCCGAAAGCTCCTTTAATACTGCCAGAACCACCTATCATACAAAAGAGGCTCTTGATTTTCCATGCCAAGCATCAGCATAGAGAAAACAAAGACTAGAAAACACCATGCTCTATATTCATTGCAACAGATTTCTAAAATTTGCACAAAAATATTAATGATCATTAGAGCTAATGTGAACCTAAAGTCATGCTTGTCACAGGCCAGCGACTAAGACAAAATATGTGTTACAATCATGTCTGTTAATAGTCAGTCATATAAGATGATACTTTTAACATATTAACTTTTACCATCTATGATCCAAATCATAGAAAAACGAGTTATTCAGATAGTAAATGTCCATCACATGTTTCTTTAGCAGGCCACAATGGTGACACCAAACTTTCATAGATTAGAAGACTTAAGGCTTGATGGCGTTATTTTGGTGATCACCCTTGTTTTCGTTAAGAGAGTTCGAGAATTAGCATTGATCAGTGCATCCATCATTGTGAGCCTGCAGCAACTTTGTTATTAGATTGTCATCTTGATTTTATATTGTAATTTGGACCTACATTCTTTACTTAAGCTCTCCATATAGGCTATTATTTCTCTACCCATGCTATAGCTACTGCACCACCCTCTGAAACGAGGTTAAAGAATTTTGCCAGTGGCATTGAAACTACTTGTTAGTCTTAGTCATCACTTATTTGGCTCCAGAAATTATTTTGTCCAAATTGGTATTATCCAATCATTACTGTTAGTTAAGCTTGCTTAGTCTGTGATACTCCTGACTAGGCTCAACAATTGATTGATGGTCCAGAATCCAGATGATTGTATTTCTTCCTGAAATCTTCCACCAGTTAACTCATCTGCATGATTAATTCGTCCCAATATCATCATTATTAAAAGATGAGACTACATCGTGCCATTAGAAAAACATTCTGTTATCCTTTTTGCTTTAATGTATACTGGCAGACCAAGTGGCAACCAGGCAGTTTTAAGATGAAAGATAAGCATGGACACTGGAAAATTATGAAAGCAAACAGGATTGTGGCTGCAGGTATATGCCAAAGCATATGAAATGAACTTATATGCTAAATTTATTACAAACCAACCAATTTTTCTATGGATTAAGAAATCCCCTCTACTAGATAGAAATGAACAAGGGGCAGGCTACAAACCTTGGCCACGAAATATATACCCTATCACAAGAAATGCTCCCTGAATTTCCAGGAAAAAGAAAGTGTAAAACAAGTTGCTACTTCTCAATAAAAAATAATAATAATAATAATCTACAAAAGCTAAAATAGAAAACAAATAAATTCGTGAAGATTAATGGTAAAGAAGATGAGTATCACGACCATCTGTACATAGTCAAAAATAAGAAATTGAATAACAAAAAATGGGAATATATGTAAATATGTACCACAATGAGACCAACTGATAGATACGGGGAAGAACGCGGTTTTGATTGAATTGAGGCTGCAAAGGGAGCAGCTGAACTCTCAGCTATACGCCGAGATGGATTACTTGGCCTCCTCATGGCAACAGCTTTCATTTGGGATAAACTATGAAGGAAAACACACAAGTGAAGACAAACACAAGATATACGATAAAATAATTAGGATACTATTATGTCTTCTGTTATTTTTTTATGATAGTTCATTATGCATGCAAACCATATCTTCCATAATCTGAAAATGCAAACAGTGAAATAGATTTTTTTACAAATAATTAAAGAACACTGAAATTATCCTTACACCCATTGCCAGACTAAATTACCATTTTTCAAATAGGGTGAACTGCACCAGACCCCCCTGTGGTCAGTCATAAGTGCATATTTGCCCCCTGTGTTTTAAAAACTAGCATAAGTAGTCCCCGTATTTTGGTAAAAGTGCAGACGTGGCCCATCCGCATATTTCCGTCCAGTTAATTAACAAAACTGTTGAAAAGACATAAATTCCCTTTGCCCTTTTGTTTATTTACACACACACATACATATATATATATATATTTTATATATATATATATATATATATATTTCTCAACCCTTTTTAAAAAATAAAAATAATAATAAAATTAGTCATCTTCCCCACCCTACCCCCCCAGCCGAGCCGTCACCCTCCCCAGCCCAATGATATGAAGCTAGCTGCTTCGATCTTTTTTTTTTTTTTCCTTTTTTATTTAGGGCACAATTGCACTTTGTCTCCATTAATTTTCCGCCATAATCCACAGATTATCATCATCAACAACAAGAAGAATACGCCGACGCCGTCAACAACCTCACCTTCGACAGGTCTCTTTCTAGGAAGCATACAGTGCAACAAGCTGCTGAACACTCCACAAAATAATCCCATAGAAATTGTCAACAAGCTGCTGATGAATAAATATAATCCCACAATAGCAAGAAGATGAAGAAGAGGGAAATGATTTACAGCTAATTGGCCTTCAACAAACGCAAGCCCAAAGAATCAAGGTGTAACGAATCAAACCAAACCGCAAAAAGTTTACAACTAATTGGTGTTCAATTGAGGATGTGATGATTTTTACAGCTAATTGGTGTTCAACCATTAAACAAAAGCAAACCCCAAAAAGTCAAGGTGTAATGAATCAAAGCAAACCACAAACTCTTCATTCGTGATAAAGAACAAGAAACTCCGAATTGAGTTTCTGGGTTGGGGGGGGGGGGGGCGGTGTTGTTGACGGGAAGATGACTAATTTTATGAATATGAACATGAGCAGCAGAATGTTGATGAATGCTTTTTTTTTATTTTTTGAAAGGGCATTTATGTCCTTTAACTATTTTGCTGACATTAAAACATTTGTCCATTTGCATTTCAGGCGTGTGAGTGTCACTCTCTATCAAAACTAACGATTTTTTGGACAGCAGGGGAGTCTTATGCACTTTTACCAAAACACGGGGACTACTTATGCTAGTTTTTAAAACACAGGGGATAACTATGCACTTATGACTGACCACAGGAGGTCTGGTGCAGTTTACCCTTTCAAATATTAAGAAATAATAAAGTA
Organism: Ehretia macrophylla; assembly: GCA_037974665.1. Lineage (NCBI taxonomy): Eukaryota > Viridiplantae > Streptophyta > Magnoliopsida > Boraginales > Ehretiaceae > Ehretia > Ehretia macrophylla. Next base: position 25,207,994 of record CM075779.1, on the reverse strand, counting down.
TGAAAATTGGTTTGGCAGAAAGAATCCAGATTTTCATGGGCCATATAAGCAACTTGGAAAAATGTTCAATGTAGTATAATATTTTGCAACACAACATCAAGAAAAAAGGCTATCTCTTTCTGCAAGTTTGTATTCACTCGGACCGAATTGAAGAAAACGTAAGTAATCTACACACAAAGAGAACGCAAAAGACTCATTTTGGATGGGATTGGAATCACATGTATTTCAGAAATTCCAGTTAGATATCAAAGCAGTTCAGAATTTCGGGGGCATAATTAATGTTAATAGCCAAAAAGCTTTACCTATGATCTCACCGTCATTTGAACCTACAAACTTCTATATGACTTCTGACTATCGTCTAACTATTACTAATCTCTACCTTTTTAAGAGAATGTTTATTAACAACTGTTCTTTTCCAACCCGAAAATCACTTTCATCTTCACTTTCACATTCATTTAGGACCTAATAACTCCAGAGCACATCCGTAAATTTATTCATCTAAACTTCTTTTTTAGAAGAGACTCACCACCATTTCTAACAAACAATACATAAACACACACACACACTCACACATAAACAGACTATATTATACACACATTTAGCTGAGTAGAATTGATTAAGCAGAACACAAATATAGCCTCTCCCTAATAATGAATACGATTACGATGAAAATGACAATTAAACCATGGATTATGCATAAGGATGATTACTTAACAGTTAATAAATAAAATTACTATAAAGCAATCAAGCAATAATCTCTATCTATATAAATACATACAAACACACACACACACATATATATAAGTAAATGATCACCAAACAATATAATAATAATCGTCTTAATTCTATTTCTAACATCAATTCGAATCAAAAATTGAAATCAAAAGAAAAATATTACTTTAAAAGAGTATGGGGTCTAAATAAACCTCATGTCGTACACAGAAGATTTTTCAGCCACGATTTATATTTCTATTTTCAGCTGATAATATATAGTTATATGTGTGTATAGATGTGAGTGTGTGTGTGTGTGTAAAAAGAGAGACCAATGCTTTGTGTTACGCTGATTCGAAAAGGCGGGTGACAGAGGCGCGTGGTGTGGATAGCGCGTGATTAATTAGTCACTAATACTTCTACGACGAATTAGCGGGTTCAGAGGAGCTGTGATCTAACGGTCTCGCTTTGACTAGGATTAACCATTCTTTTTCTTTTTTTCTTTTTTTTGTGTCCACTGAGATTAACCATTATACTAAAAAGCCAAGTATGGTAAAGGATATTATCGAATTAACTAGTCATTTCGGTTAGTGGAATGATTCTCGCTTTAAATATAAAAGGTTTTTAAATCAAGTTTTGTGTATAATATTTTAAAAGTGATATAATAATTTAGACTTCTCTTAAATTAAAAAAAAAATAAACTTATTGAATTAATTTTGAACATAATATTTACATTCGTTTTGCGATTTTAAACTATCATTTTAATGAATTCTATATCTTTTTAGACGGATAATATTTTCTATACAATATCAGACACCTATATTTTACTTATTGTATTGGTAAGTTTCATTATAAATGCATAATTTAATACAAATAAAGTGTGCTATAGCATATGATCTACCAATTTATAAACAATTTACTATTTAACAAAACATAACATAATTTTTTTCTATAATATCATCACCCCTACTAAAATTGTTAAAAACAAAACAAAATAAAAAAGCATGATATAATTTTAGATAAATTACAAAATTGTGGTCAATTGTTTGTGTTGGTCCTTAATAACCTAAAAGGCGGGGTGAATTAGGTTGTTTAGGCAAGGTTAAGCAATTTAAAATTTTCTTAATATGGGGGGAATGTCAAGTAAGGATTGAAAACAACACTAAAAACTCTTGTAGGCGATTTATCAAACACTTGGTGAGCATATGAGTATTTAACACTAAATATGCAATTAGAATTTCAAGGTAGAATTTCAAATAGATATCTCAACAATTACCAAGCAATTAAGATGAGCAATGTCCACATGAAAATAAATAACTTGAAAATAAAGAGAATAGAGTAAGAGAAATCAAACACGATGATTTTCAAGTGGTTCGCACTCCCGGAGGCCTAGTCCACCACCTAAGGTCTTCTCTTCCCTTAGGATTTTAGTAACACTTCACTATGATGCTTCTTCAAATGTTAGTGAAGCAAGAACCAACTACAATTACTCTTGAGTCCACAAGAGTTACACAAGCTCCTTCAAATGTAGGTGAAGCTTAACCTACTACTCTCTCTTCCTTTGAGTCCACAAAGGATTACAATACTTCTTCTCACAATGATTCTCTCAATCTATGTGAAAGAATGTATTACAAAGATTATGTGATAGAATAAATGACAATTGCAACTCCTATTTGAGTTTGATATTACACTTTGAAAAATGGCTTTGAATGCTCAAAAGATATGATAATGATAGCTCAAGACTTCTCAATAGGAATGATATGAAAGCTCTTTTCAAAATCTGAAAATTATGGCCTGGAGAGATGATTTTGAAGGTGAGAAGGCATGGCTTAAAAAGAAGAAAAGATTAGACAAAAATCAGATTTTAAGCAAGATTTCTGGATTTTCCCGTTAACTCATCCGGGCGCTGAGGCACTGATCCGGGCGCCCGGAAATAGCGTGTATCGCTCGGAAATGACTTTTCTGCCGGGCGTTGCACCTTCTATCCGGGCGACCGGAAAATGCTGGTAACGCCCGGATGCCAAAAAAAATGCTGAAAAGGTATTTTTAGCCTAGAAATATTTGGGCTTATTGAAAAAGAGATTTCTTAGCATTTTTTTAACATCCCAAAAAATTTCAAACTAGTTGAAAGGTATTTTTATAAAATGATTTCAAAAGCAAGAGTTTGAAATAGAAAATATTTTTTTCTACGAAAGATTTTGAAATAAGAAGACATTTTTTGAGAAATTTTGAGCGATACAAATCATACTTAGGCAAGCGACAACTTTTAAGGCCGGTACCCCTTATGTCACCACTTCTCCTTCCTTGTGACTCCCTCTTTATCTTCGAGTCAAAAACTTGAATTCTTTAGGGCTTGGATACAATTTGATAGTGCTTGGTCTTTGATCCAAAAAGCTTTCTACTCTTGATTAACACAACTTGATTTAATGTTGATGTAGACTTACTTTGGAATGAATGTCTCACAAAAAAAATATGTTAAGGCACAATTAAGATGTTTTGTCATTATCAAAATAAAGATTATAGACTTTTAAGGCCAACAATCTCCCCCTTTTTGATGATGACAAAACATTGAAGTTAACAAGTATGAAATAGTTGAAATTTAAAGAATAAAGCTTGAATTGAGGTCTCCCCCTCAATTTGTGCTGATAAAATTTAGTCTTGATCCTGTAAAGAAAAAAACTCCCCCTGAATAAGTGCAATGATAGGCATATTTACTTCAATACTTTCTCCCCCTATTTGTCATCACAAAAGAGCATCCAATAGCAAATGAAGACAATAGTAGGCGACAACAGGCATAAGACAAGAGATAAGCAAAAAAAAATGCAACGCATTAATGACAAGAAGGCAAAAAATATCCAACCAATGTTAAAAGATAAGGGAGAAAAACAGCTAAGGAGTGTTTGAGGAAAGATCCAACTGAAAGCAAAAAATAAATTGTTTGAGGAGAGAACACAACTTAAAGCATCCACAGACTAAGAACCAATGTGGTGATCATATAGAGCCTTCAGCATCTGCTCCATTTTGTCCAAACGATCATCTTGTGCATGCAAGTGTGCACGAATTTCATCAAGGGAGGAGGAGTGAGAGGAAAACGGTCTAGCCCTTTGTCCTTGAGAAGTGCCAACACCACTGCTGCCTTGCCGTTCCATAGGATCTCTAAAAGTGGTGGGGTCAACATCAAGGGATTCAAATACAAGAGGATCATCACTCGTATCATCACCAATATTAAGAACTCGAGAGTTATAAATTTTCAGCTTTTGGCGAGTGAGGCTAGTAACATTGAGAAGATAGGATCTATCGCTAATGGCCTCAAACTCGTGATCTCGCGGAACTTCTAAAGACTCAAAAAGGTGAGTTAAGGGTACCCCAAGCAAGTTGATTTTGAGCCTCCTTGGTATGAATGATACGGTTAATGATGATGTGTGGAAGATTGATACGTTTAGCTTCATACATCAAATACATCAATAGTGCAGTGAATTTTGGAATTGAACCATCCTTAACTTCCCGTGGAATAATGACCTCATGAAGAATGTAAAATAGCAGCTTATTTTCTGGAATGAGATCCTTAGTCTTAGGATATCCTAAGGAGCTTGTTCCTGTTCCTTCCCACAGAAATTCTATAACATTGGCTTCTAAGTTTTCAAGAACACCTTCTGGCATACCTCTATATGAATAAAGTTTGGTGCTTTGATTAGGAATCCCAAAGGCTCTAGCAACAATACTTGCAGTTAATTCTAGTTCCTTAGACTTAACTTGACTATTCAGTTTCATGGTGGTGAAGTCTAAGTTAACATAGTAATAGAATTCTCTAATCCATGCAGTAATGCCTTTGTTTTCAAACCTTAACATAGGTAGTCACCCTTGAGCATCTAAAAGCCGATAAATTCTAGTACCATTAAGCAAGGTGGTAGGATCTAAAATCTTACCCCATAGGATGTTTTGTTGTGGAAAAGCATCTGGAGTTACAATGATCTGAGGGCTTGAGGATGAAGATTCTCCTTGCTTGCGTTTCCTGGAGTCAGCCCTTGGTGGTACCATTGGAATTTGAAGGTTTGAAGAAGCTTGTTAGAAGAAAGGCTTAGTTGAGGAATTTCACCGAACACCTTGTATACAAGGTTTTTTAAGGATTGGATGAAGAGGATTTTTTAAAGCTTTGATGATCAAAATATAAGAGTTTGATGATTTAAAGAGTGTTTTGATGAAAATAATGGTGAGTGATGGTGAAGATGTTGGTGATTAAATAGGAAAAATTGAGAGAAGAAAGAGTTTATATTTGAGAAGATGTGAAAAAGTGAGGAGAGAGGAAGGAGATTTCGGTTTTTCAAACAGCTCGATCCGGGCGATAAGCCCTTTTTCCGGGCGCCCGGATGAGGGCAGTAACGCCCGGCAGAGAGTGAGGTTCCGGTCGTTACATGCTTCTTCCGGCAGTAACGCCCGGCAGAGAGCGAGGTTCCCGTTGTTACATGCTTCTTCCGGGCGCCCGGAAGAAGGCAGTAACGCTCGGATCACTATTTTGCCGAAAAATACAATATTTCGTCAGGTTAAGTGACCCAAAGCATTCCTAGTTCCCTTCTAATAGCACAAAATTGATTCTCATACAATGGTTTTGTAAAAATATCGGCCAATTGATGCAAAGAATCAACAAAAACAAGTTCAATATCCCCTTTTTGCACATGATCTCTTAGAAAATGATGATGAATTTCAATATACTTAGTTCTAGAATGTTGAATAGGGTTCTTTGATAGACTTATAGCACTTGTATTATCACACCTGATAGGCACATGATCATATTCGAGACCAAAGTCAAGTCAAGTTTGTTTCATCCATAGAATTTGTGTTGCACAATTACCTATAGCTACATACTCTGCTTCTGCTGTTGAAAGAGCTACACTATGTTGTTTCTTACTAGACCATGAGACTAATGCATGTCCTAGAAATTGACAACTGCTGCTAGTGCTTTTTCTATCGATCTTACATCCCGCATAATCGGCATCGGAGTATCCTAGAAGTTCAAAAGATGTGCCTTTAGGATAAAAGAGTCCTAGATTGATGGTACTCTTAAGGTATCTAATAATCCTTTTTACAGCATTCAAGTGTGATTCTTTCAGAGAAGATTGAAACCGAGCACATAAGCATACAGAAAACATAATATCAGGTCTTGAGGCAGTTAAATAGAGAAGGCTTCCGATCATACCTCGATATTGCTTTTCATCAACAGATTTACCTTTTTCATTTTTGTCAAGTTTGATTGACGTTCCCATAGGAGTGCTCATTTCTTTTGCAATTTCAAGCCCGAATCTTTTGATGAGTTCCTTAATGTACTTGGCTTGATTAATGAAGATCCCTTCTTTTGTTTGTTTGATTTGAAGTCCAAGGGAGAAATTTAATTCTCCCATCATGCTCATTTCAAATTCTTTGTGCATACATTCAGAAAAATACTTGCAAAGGGATTCATTAGTAGCACCAAAGATAATGTCATCAACATAAATTTGAACAAGCAAGATGTCTTTAGCTTTTCTTTTTACAAATAAAGTAGAGTCTAGTTTACCTCTAGAGAAGCCGTTGTCAAGTAGATAATTACTTAATCTATCATACCATGCCCTAGGTGCTTGTTTAAGTCCATAAAGAGCCTTTTGAAGTTTGAATACATGACTTAATAAATTTGTATTTTCAAAACCGGGTGGTTGTTCAACATAAACTTCTTCCTGAAGATATCCATTTAAGAAAGCACTTTTAACATCCATTTGATAGAGTTTGAAGTTCATAAAACATGCATATGCTAGTAACATTCTAATGGATTCAAGTCGAGCTACTGGTGCAAAGGTTTCTTCATAGTCTATTCCTTCTTCTTGATTATATCCTTGAGCAACTAATCTAGCCTTATTTCTAGTTACATTTCCGGATTCATCTAGTTTGTTTCGAAAAACCCATTTTGTACCAATGATCGGGTAATTACTAGGTCTTTCAACTAAGGTCCAAACTTGATTTCTTTCAAATTGATTAAGCTCTTCTTGCATAGCAATAATCCAATCATCATCCAATAATGCTTCTTTTATATTTTTAGGTTCAATTTGAGATATAAAAGCTACATGTTCACAAAAAGTATTCAGATTGGAACGAGTTCTTACATCTTGTGATGGATCCCCAAGGATTTGATCATTTGGATGATTTTTGAAAAATTTCCAACATTTTGGAAGATCTTGATTTGTTGATATGATTTGATCATTTGAAGTGGGTTGTTCTTCCTCTATTTGAGTATCAATTTGATTGCTTGTGGATGTATTGCCTTCTTCACTTGTCGGAATAGGTTGACTTTGTTCTTCAACTTGTTGAAAGCTCATACTATCGTCTTCATCATTTCTTGACATAAATGGGTTAGTTTCATCAAAGTTAATATGCATAGATTCCTCAATTACAGAGGTTCTTTTATTGTAAACTCGATATGCCTTGCTTCTAGAAGAGTATCCAATAAAAATACCTTCGTCGGACTTTGAATCAAACTTACCAAGATACTCCTTATTATTTAAGATGAAGCATTTACATCCAAAAACTTTAAAATGTGAGATATTTGGAGTACGTCCTTTCCATAATTCATATGGAGTTTTCTTTAGAGAAGGCCTAATTAAAACTCTATTTAGAGTATAGCAAGCCGTATTGACAGCTTCCCCCCAAAAGTATGTAGGCAAGTTGTTTTCTTTCAACATTGTTCTTGCAATTTCTTGTAAAGTTCGGTTTTTCCTTTCAACAACCCCATTTTGTTGAGGAGTTCTAGGAGCCGAAAAATTATGCTCAATGCCATTTTGTTCACATAATTCCACAAAAGATGCATTTATGAATTCCGTGCCTTGATCATTGTGAATGCATGAAATATAGTATCCTTTCTCATTTTGCACTCTTTTACAGAATTTTGCAAATTCATTGAAATCACTTTTGAAAGCAAGAAACATCACCTATGTGTATCTAGTATAATCATCAACAATAACAAAAACGTATCTAGATCTTCCTAGACTTATTACATCTATTGGTCCAAAAAGGTCCATATGAAGTTTTTGTAGAGCTTTTGATGTAGACACATGGCTAATGGTTTTGAAAGATACTTTATGTTGTTTTCCAAATTAGCATGCATCACATAAATGATCTTTTTCAAACTTGGTCTTAGAAAGGCCTCTCACAAGATCCTTTCGAGAAAGTTTACCAAGTAGATCCATACTAATATGTCCTAATCTTCTATGCCATAACCAAGAACTTTCATTTGTTGTGATTAAGCAATCAATATTTTGGCATGATATACTTTCAAAGTCAATAATATAGACATTTTCATGTCTATTTGCAGTAAACAACACATTTTTCATTTTGTCAAAAATGGTGCAACATGATGATTTAAATTCAACTAGATAATCATTATCACATAATTGGCTTACACTAAGCAAATTATGTTGCAATCCTTTCACAAGTAGTACATCATGAATGGATATTTTATTTCCAATGCTACCTTTACCAATGATTTTACCTTTTTCATTATTTCCAAAGCTCACAAAACCTTTGTAATTTTTGATAGGCTCATAGAAAAGAGATGGATCACCGGTCATATGCCTTGAACATCCACTAACAAGGACCCAATTTCCTTCATACTTCATCCTTAGGGTAACCTATATACAAAAACAAAATTTAGGTCCCCAAGTTCTATTGGGTCCTATATTGTTAGTATTGACTTTTAACACTTTTGATAATCCATTTTGGTTTAAGCCAAGAAGGAATTTTGGAGTCTCTACCTATCATATTTCGAAATTTACAATGTGATGTTATGTGACCTTGTCTTTCACAATAGGTGCATGTTTTTTGAAATCCTTTAGATGTTGATGCTTCATTTGTAGATGATGATGCTTTAACAAAATAGCTTTTTAGAGATTTTTGTTTTGAAGAAGGTTCATATCCTAATCCACTTTTATCAAAAGCCATTTTTTGAGAGCCAAGCATTTTATCAAGGTTTTTTTTTTCCTTTTGTAAATCTTACAAGGTTTCTATTTAATCCTTGATTTTCTTTTTCAAGCTTTTTAATTTTTGTTTGAAGATTATTATTTTCGAAATGAATTTTAAGTACTTTTTCATTAGCAAAATTTCGATCTTTTTCAAGCAATTTATTTTCTTCTTTTAAGGTATTATTTTCTTTTTGAAGTTCATGTATCTTAATAATTGCAATTTCAAAACTATCATGCATTTTTGAGAATTCATTTTGTAATTCTTCAAAAGAACATTCATTTTCAATTAATGAGCTAGAGGTGTAATATTTGGAGTTAAAAGAAGAACATACCTCATCATCTTCTTTTGTCATAAGACAAACGATGTTTGCCACTTCTTCATTTTCACTTTCCTCACCGGTTGATGCATCGTCATCAACGTATGTTGCCTTCAAGGCTTTCCCTTCCTTGGTTTTGTTTAGTTTTGGACAATTTGCTTTTATATGACCCGTCTTGTCACAATTGAAGCACCTTCCTTCTTCTTTTGATTTGTTTCTTCCTTTGTTCATAAACCTATTGTAGGGAGCTTTGCTTACCTTTTTGAATTTAAGAAATTTCTTAAAGTTCCTTGTGAGAAGAGCTATCTCATCATCATCTTCTTTGTTTTCTTCTTCTTCATCACTTGAGTAAGCCTTTGATGCAAGAAGCGCAAGTGACTTTTTATTATTCCTTTTTTCTTCTTCTCGATCCTTCCTCTTCAACTCATGGCTCATAAGAGATCCCATAAGTTCACTAAGAGTGAGAGTTTTGAGGTCTCTAGCTTCTTCAATAGCCATTACTTTAGCTTCCCATGGCTCGGTTAAGCTTCGGAGAACTTTTCCTACCAATTCTTCATTAGAATACTCTTTTCCAAGAGATTTTAGAGCATTAACAATATCAGTAAATCTAGAAAACATTTGTTCTATATTTTCATCAAAAGACATTTTGAACATTTCATATTTATGAACAAGCATGTTTATTCTAGTTTTTTTAACTTGGTTGGTGCCCTCATATGTGACTTCTAATTGATCCCAAATTTCTTTAGCACTTTTGCATCCGGAAATTTTATTGAACTCATTTGAATCTAAAGCAAGATATAACATATTCATAGCTTTATAGTTTCTTTCACACATTTTGAAGTCATCATCATTATAATCTTTTTCCGGTTTGGGGGTAGTGATACTTTGCTCTCCTTCCTTTTTAGTTAAAGTAGGATTGATTGGTCTATTTTTTATCACATTCCAAACTCTTATGTCATTTGCTAGAATATAGATTCTCATCCTAGTTTTCCAAAAAGAATAGTTTGTTCCATTAAACAATGGTGGTCTAGAGGAAGATTGTCCTTCAACTATATTAGACATTGATGAGCTTGCCATAGTGATCCTCTACTAGATATTAAGCTATATGTAGAGTACTAGCTCTGATACCACTTGTTGGTCCTTAATAACCTAAAAAGGGTGGTGAATTAGGTTGTTTAGGCAAGGTTAAGCAATTTAAAAATTTCTTAATATGGGGGGAATGTCAAGTAAGGATTGAAAACAACACTAGAAACTCTTGTAGGCGATTTATCAAACACTTGGTGAGCATATGAGTATTTAACACTAAATATGCAATTAGAATTTCAAGGTAGAATTTCAAATAGATATCTCAACAATTACCAAGCAATTAAGATGAACAATGTCCACACGAAAATAAATAACTTGAAAATAAAGAGAATAGAGTAAGAGAAATTAAACACGATGATTTTCAAGTGGTTCGCACTCCCGGAGGCCTAGTCCACCACCTAAGGTCTTCTCTTCCCTTAGGATTTTAGTAACACTTCACTATGATGCTTCTTCAAATGTTAGTGAAGCAAGAACCAACTACAATTACTCTTGAGTCCACAAGAGTTACACAAGCTCCTTCAAATGTAGGTGAAGCTTAACCTACTACTCTCTCTTCCTTTGAGTCCACAAAGGATTACAATACTTCTTCTCACAATGATTCTCTCAATCTATGTGAAAGAATGTATTACAAAGATTATGTGATAGAATAAATGACAATTGCAACTCCTATTTGAGTTTGATATTACACTTTGAAAAATGGCTTTGAATGCTCAAAAGATATGATAATGATAGCTCAAGACTTCTCAATAGGAATGATATGAAAGCTCTTTTCAAAATCTGAAAATTATGGCCTGGAGAGATGATTTTGAAGGTGAGAAGGCATGGCTTAAAAAGAAGGAAAGATTAGACAAAAATCGGATTTTAAGCAAGATTTCTGGATTTTCCCGTTAACTCATCCGGGCGCTGAGGCACTGATCCGGGCGCCCGGAAATAGCGTGTATCGCTCGAAAATGACTTTTCTGCCGGGCGTTGCACCTTCTATCCGGGCGACCGGAAAATGCTGGTAACGTCCGGATGCCAAAAAAAATGCTGAAAAGGTATTTTTAGCCTAGAAATATTTGGGCTTATTGAAAAAGAGATTTCTTAGCATTTTTTTAACATCCCAAAAAATTTCAAACTAGTTGAAAGGTATTTTTATAAAATGATTTCAAAAGCAAGAGTTTGAAATAGAAAATATTTTTTTCTACGAAAGATTTTGAAATAAGAATACATTTTTTGAGAAATTTTGAGCGATACAAATCATACTTAGGCAAGCGACAACTTTTAAGGCCGGTACCCCTTATGTCACCACTTCTCCTTCCTTGTGACTCCCTCTTTATCTTCGAGTCAAAAACTTGAATTCTTTAGGGCTTGGATACAATTTGATAGTGCTTGGTCTTTGATCCAAAAAGCTTTCTACTCTTGATTAACACAACTTGATTTAATGTTGATGTAGACTTGTTTTGGAATGAAGGTCTCACAAAAAAAATATGTTAAAGCACAATTAAGATGTTTTGTTATTATCAAAATAAAGATTATAGACTTTTCAGGCCAACAGTTTGGAACTGCCTTTTTTACTTAGTTCATATCACTTCCTTATTAGTCATGCAATTGCTTTTCTAACATGTAACTTAAGTTCTCTATCATTCTCTAAGAAGGCCTTGATGATATTTTAAGAATTTTTGTGTTTTTTTCTAATTTTAGATACCAAAATAATGAATAAACCAAAGTATAGAGTCCACACTATATGAATATCTCTTATTTTCATATTTTATTTATTGCAATAAATTGTAGCTTTTAATGATATTCAACTACTAATGTGCCTATTAATGGCTAAATAGAAATCTAAAATTGAGCACCATTACCTAAGTGTATGACAAATCCATCTAATAATGCCATATTAATAAGAGAACTCAAAACTTGCTTATAAACTAAACTAACATACATTAGATTCAAAACGATATATTTCATACTTATAATAGAAATTGTCGAGGTTGAAAATCTCACAGTTGAATTTGGGTGCTGCTTTCGCCGAGCTGGACTTTTCAGGTTGGCCTCCGAGCTGTACTTTCCTGGTCGGCTATCAGACCTGCACAAGGAAAGAAAGGAAAAGGCGGGGTGACGACCCGGATTTTTCCCTCAAGCGTGCGAATGATTAGTATGTCCGAGTTGGCAAAGTAGCTGAGAGCATTTAATAGCGAGATCCCCTTAAATGAAGGGGGTGGAGCCCTATTTATAATAAGTTCAGGTCTGACAGCATTTAATACGATGCAGCTTTATGTCCCATAAGTGCTTTATGTCCCATCGGAACAACTGGAACTGAGGTCGGGGTTAACGGGGTCGGGTCAGTCATCTAGACTGGACATTGAGCTGAACGCGCTGGTAACGGAGCGCGGATTAGCCCGTCTCAGCTCGGAATGGTCGGCTCACCTCAGCTCGGGAACCCCTCGTCAATTCCTCCCCCAAGTCGAGATCGAGAGGGTGAGATCTGGAGATAGAAGTTCATCCCGAGCTGTAGGTGCCCGACCCCGATAGATTAGGGATGGCCACGTCAGCGGTGCATGCCCAACGGATGACTGCCACGTCACCTCGCGGTTCTGACGAGACGCGACGTTTGAGCTACCCGAGGTGACTTTCAGGGGCGCCTATAAATAGGGCCATATCCTCCGAGATTCACTTCACACTTCGCTTTCAATTTCTCAAGGAATTCAAGTCGGACACCAGAGTGGTCAGACGCAACTAGCTCGGAAAGAATCTTCTCGGGATATTTCAGCTCGGACCCAACTTAGTCAGCCGTACTCTACAGTTAAGAGCAGTAGGTACGTCCCGACTCCTTTTAGTCATTCCTGTACATTTATATTTGCTGTAGACAGGATGTGGAGGTTGGAATCAGAAGATTCTCAGGCTATGGAAGTAAGGTCCTATGGTGGAGATGAAAGTCCACCGAGCTCGGCATCCACCTTGAACAGGGTCCGTGGTGGAGAGAGCACCAGTTCGTCTTCAGGGCCGGCTTGGAAACCTAGTCGCGGGGAGAGCGACGACGACTGCCAAGTTATTGGGGTCAGATTGGTGCGAGAGGAAGCAGAGGCGGATCCTTTGGCCGACCTGGGAGACCTCGATGACAAGGATGATGAGGAACCGCTGAATCAGCTGGAGGGCATCGAGATACCACAAGAGTTCTTAGTCGGGGTCTCTGTCACCGAGCCGATCGAAGCTGTCCCAGTCAGTGCTGTTCGACCTCGGAGCTCGGCTTCAGCTAGCGCTTCTTCAATTCGAGGGAAGAGGATCGAGCAGCTGTTCGCCTGTTGCAAGCGTGAGTGCCATTCTATAGTGCAGATGGCGAATGCAAGGCTGAGGAACTGGTCGGTTGACCGGCATCACAAGCTGAAGGTTCCAGGTCGGCAGGAATCGGCGTGTTATCCCCCAGCCAACCACTTCACCATATATGACCTGGCCTTCGACGTCATCCAACTCCCCCTCCCTGGCTTCATTATTGGAATTCTGAACTATTTCGAGCTCAGCCCGGGTCAGATGTCACCGAATGGTTGGGTCGTGATGGTAGCCTTTTACGTGTTCTGCCTGGAGAAGGATGTGGAGCTGACCTTACGCCGGTTCAGGCATTTCTTCGTGTGTAAGCCCAACCCAAAGCAGCCAGGGTGGTTCCACTTCGCAGCTCGGGTCGGCCACTCCATATTCACCAAGTGGCACTCCTCTAACAAGGGCTAGCATAATGACTATTATTGGGTGGAGTCGTCCGTGAACCCTAGATGCAGGCTGGACTGGATCCCAAGCCTGAGGAAGACTGCCAGCGATGACCCTAAACTCTCGAGGAGGAACTCAAAGAAGTTGCAGTGCTCAAGCCCGCGCCCGGGACGCTGATAGACATTGACAGCGTGCTGAAATGGGAGCGAATCTGGGATTCCAAGTTGTTTGGTCGGGAGCCCGACCTCTCGAGGGATCATCCCCACCTGATTCCCGACCCAGAAGGGGATGACGGGTCTAGCTCAGAAGAGGGTCAGTTTGCAGGATCGGAGCCCCACCTCCCCGTCGTTCTGTTTATTAGCTTTTTTAGGTAGGTCTTTGACTTATTTTCACCTCTCTGCTCTACTTTTTACAGATATGGCGGATATGAGGAAGCTTGCATATGCCCAGGTGCGGAGGAAGAGTGAGGTCAGTGGCGACGCGTCGGCTCGGTCAGGATTGGGAGGTACTGCCCAAGGACAAAGGTAGCGCCCCAGCGGCCAAGGACGAGAGGTTGGTCCCGAGGTCTCTTCAAAAGGGGCTTCGGGGTCCCCTTTGCCAAAGAAATTGGGCTCAGGCCTAGCGATCCCGGAGCGCTCTTCCTCCCGACCCGAGAGTAGAAAGCGGCCTCGGCCCAAACACTCTGGGAAGGGTAAGGCCACGGAGGTAAGCCCTCCCGACAAAAATTTCATGGAGGCGTCCAAGGTGGATCGCGACCCCAAGCTGGCGATGGTCCCCGCAGAGCAACTCTCGCTTGACTTGAGGACGGCCTTAGTCACGGTGAGCCCTTAACCATCTTCTGGTAAGGTTGTATTTTTAGCTCGGCTGATTGCTTTATTTTCTGCTGAACAGGCCGAGTCCCACATCCTCTCTGCCCCCAGCTTCCTAATCAAGGCCCAAACTCACTGCGTCGAGCTCGAGCAACGATACGTGGATGCTCGAGCCGAGCTTGAAACTGTGAGGGAGGAGGCCGCTCAGAGGCAGAAGGCTGATACGGTGGAGGTCGACCGCCTGAAGAAAGAGCTGGATCTGGAAAAGGACCGACGCGAAGCCGCGGCCAAGGACGTTAATCACTATAAGCGAGAGAAACGGGAGGCAGAGGCTAAGTTAAAGGATCTGGTGGAGCGGGTCGGCGTCGAGGGGGAGAAGGCAGTGGAGGCCTTCAAGTCCAGCGACGCGGCGGTGGATTGGTTGGCCACGGAGAGAGGGGCCATGGCGAAGTACGCGGAAATAGAATTCTACTTCCGAGGTCAAGTCGCAGCTCGGGAGAGAGCGAAGACCTTCTTCCCAGCCTCCAAGAACGACTACATCGAGATCTTGGAGGTTCCGCGGCCGAAATTCTGGGAGATCCCCTAGCTTCCGTCCGACCTGATATCCCAGGCCAAGGAGGTTACTGAGTTTGTCCAGAAGGGCCTGGACTAGGTTGGGGATGAAGCCGAGGCCACCACATCCGCCGCTGCGCAAAAATAAATTTTGCAATGTTTTCCGAGTAGGGTTATTGTAATCCCGCCCGAGCTGGGTTTTTGTAATTACCTTTCAATTTTAATGAAATGTTTGCTTTACTTTCATTTGCGTTTTAATTTTCGTACACGTACTTTTCTTGTCGCAATTTTTTTCTCAAGTAAGTGGGGTCGGACCAATTTAATGGACCATTCAAACTTAAGTTTAATGAACCGAGCTGGATGTGATTGAATGTTTTACCATCCTAATCCGAGCCGGAATAACTGGGGCAACTTTATAATTGTTACCAAATCGAACTCGTCAGTCCGTTACAAGATAGGTCAAACTAATGTTGACAAATATACGGACCTGAAACCGGGATACGCCGAGTTGGAACTTAATCCGAACTGGCAAAATCAATCTAGTTGTTATTGATTATAACCGAGCTGGAACGTAGCCGAGCTGGTTTACTTTATGATTAAGCGTGGCCACTGCGTTAATCCGAGTTGGAGTAATTTTGTAGTTGTAGCACTTGGGCCCGGGTCGGGCATTGCGCCGGTGTCTGTTCCCAAGTCGGGCATTGCACTAGTTTACAAAATTGCATTGTATTGAATTTGTACAAGTAATGTCTTGGCCCGGGGCCTTTACAAGATACTTCGGCTCGGGGCCTTTTACAAAATATTTCGGCTCGGGGCCGTTTACAAAATGTTTCGGCTCGGGGCCGTTTACAAAATATTTCAGCTCGGGGCCATTTTAGACAAAATACCACTTCAGATGTTCTGAATGCCATGCATTTTTCAACAGTTTTCCGTTCTTGTTGCGAAGGTAGAAGGTCCCGGGTCGGACTTCTTTCATGACTTCGTAGGGCCCCTCCCAGGTCGGAGAGAGCTTGTTAACGGAGCGCGGCAAAAAGATGGCCTTTCTGAGTACGAGGTCGCCAACCTTGATAGGCTTAGGCTTGACCTGTTTGGCGAAGGCTCTTTTCATGGCAGCTTTGCTGGCCAGCATTCTGATTTGAGCTTTAGCTCGGAGCTCTTCAGCGAGGTCGAGCTCTTCACGAATTCGTGCTCCGTTTGTTTCTAGATCACGGTGGAAGGTTCTACTGGTCGGAGACCCGATCTCCACTGGCAGCACTGCTTGAGTGCCGAAGGTCAGTTCGAATGGAGATTCTCCCGTGGTCGAGCTGGTGTTGGTCCGCTGAGCCCACATCACCTCGGGAAGAATTGATGCCCATTGGCCCTCTGCTTCCTCCAGCTTGGTTTTCAGGCCCTGCAAAATGATTTGGTTAGTCATTTCAACTTGGCCATTACTTTGAGGGTGAGCAATGGATGAGAATCTGAGGTCGATCCCAATCTTAGCACATTTGCCTCGAAAGTATACATTGTCGAATTGTTTGCCGTGGTCAGTGACGATAACCTTTGGCGCCCCAAATCGGCAAATGATGTTTTTCCATATGAAATCCCAAGCTGCCTTTTCTGTTATTCTAGCAACACCTTCAGCCTCGGGCCATTTAGTGAAGTAGTCTACAGCCACGAAGGCGTGCTTCTTTTGGCCGACACCGATCGGCAAGGGGTCGATGATGTCTAGACCCCACTGATAGAATGGCCAAGGGCTTACCATCACTGTGAGGTCCACAGCAGGCTTCTGTTGCACGTTGGCGAACCTCTGGCAGGTGTCGCACTTTTTTACATACTCTTTGGCATCTTGTTCTAAGGTTGGCCAGAAATAGCCTTGCCTTAATGCCTTCCGAGCCAGGGCTTTACCCCCCAAGTGGTTTCCACATACCCCTTCATGAATCTCCTGGAGTACATAGTTTCCTTCTTCAGGTCCTACACATTTCAAAAGGGGCCAGGTGTAGGCTCTTTTGTAGAGTTGCCCGGCGATTACGACAAATTTTGAGGCCTGTTTCATGAGTTTCTGAGCTGCTTTTTCATCTTCTGGGGTCATACCCCCCTCCAAGTAGTCCATGATTGGTTTGGTCCAATCTGGACTTAGATTGAGCTCGGCTACTGCCTGTACTCCCAACTGAATACTAGGTTCGGATATTTCTTCCACATGGATCATGGTAGGCCGGCTTTCGCCCAAGGCCAACCTGGACAAGGCATCAGCCTTCATATTCTCTTCCCTGGGAATCTGCTGTATCGTGAACCTTCTGAGTGCTGAGGTCAAATCCTTGACTCTGTTGAGGTAGGCTAACATAGCACTGTCTTTGGCTTCGAACTCTCCCGATATCTGACTAGAAACCAACTGAGAGTCAGTGCTCAGGTCGACTGTCTGTGCCCCGAGCTGAGCTGCAATTTTCAATCCTGCAATCATCGCTTCGTATTCTGCTTCATTGTTGGACGCCGGGAAAGTGAACTTGAGGGAGTACTGGTGCTCATGCCGGTTTGGGTCAAGGATGACCACCCCAGCTCCGCTTCCGAACTTCCCTGAGGCCCCATCCACATGGACCTTCCACACGTTCCCCGGGTCATGCTCTGCTCGGCCAGTGCATTCTACAACAAAGTCCGCAATGGCTTGGGCTTTGATGGCTATCCTGGGCTGGTAGGTGATGTCGAATTGACTCAGCTTAACTGCCCATTTCAGTAGCCTGCCCGACGCCTCTAGCTTGTGCATGATGGACTTGAGCGGAGCATCAATCATGACCTTGACTGGATGAGCATCAAAGTATGGTTTCAACTTTCTTGCCGCTGTGATGAGCGCGAGGGCGAGTTTTTCCAAGGAGGAGTATCTCGCCTCGGCTCCTTGCAGGGTTTTACTAACATAATAGACCGACTTCTGTTCATTTCCTTCTTCTTGGACTAGTGCCGCCGCCACTGCTGTTCCCGAGCATGCTAAGTATATTATTAACTCCTCCCCCACCTCAGGTCGGGATAACAGGGGTGGCGAGGCTAGATACCTTTTCAGCTCTTGGAAGGCGTTCTGGCATTCCTCAGTCCATTCAAAGTTCTTAGGATTCCTCAATATTTTGAATAGAGGAGCACACTTGTCAGCCGACCGGGACATGAATCTGCTCAGCGCCGCGACCTTGCCTGCTAACACCTGGACGTCCTTCACGCAGGTCGGTGGCGCCAGGTCCAGTATCGCCTGGACCTTCTCCGGGTTGGCTTCTATTCCGCGGGCTGTGACCATGAAGCCTAGGAACTTGCCTGCCTTGACGCCGAATGCGCACTTTTTCGGGTTCAGTTTTATCCCAAAGTGCTCCATTATGGCGAAGGCTTCAGACAGGTCGGCTACGTGGTCTTCCGCCCTCCTGCTCTTGACCAACATGTCATCTACATAGATTTTCATATTCTAGCCAATCTGACTTTTGAAGACCTTGTTCACCATTCGAGTGTATGTGGCTCCGGCATTCTTGAGGCCAAAAGGCATGACCTCATAGTAGTAGGGTCCTTTATCGGTGGTGAAGGTGGTATTCTCTTTGTCTCCGGGAGCCATTTTGATTTGATTATAACCTTTGAAGGCATCCATGAAGGAGAGCAGCTCGAATCCGGAGGTGGCGTCCACCATCTGGTCAATCCGTGGTAGGGGGAAGCAGTCATTGGGGCAGGCTTTGTTAAGGTCGGTGAAATCAATACACAATCTCCATCCACCCGAGGACTTAGTCACCAGCACCACATTGGATAACCAGGTTGGGTACTGTATTTCCTTTATGTGGCCGGCGTCCACCAACTTGTCCACCTCTTCTGCTATGATTTGTTGCTTATCATAATGAAAGTGTCGGCGCTTTTGCTTTACCGGATAGTGATTTGGGTCGGCATTCAGATGATGCTCAATCACATTCGGGTCAATTCCTGTCATGTCAGAGGCAGACCAGGCGAATACATGTTCATTCTTTAAAAGAAATTGGCTTATACCTTTCTTGAGGTTGGCAGATAGTTCTCTCCCGATCTTTGCTCTCTTGGTTTCATCGGAGAGCTCCACCTCTTGAAGGTCTTCAGCCGGGCTTCCTCTCTTAGCATCTCTCTTTTCTTCGGGCAGATCTGGTCCCCAGCCGGTTTGATATTTGGGCCGAAGTGAGTTTTCATAACATTCCCGAGCTGAGAGCTGGGCTCTGCGAATGGTGGCTACCCCGGCAGGGGTCAGGAATTTCAGGGCCTGGTGGTAAGTTGAAGGGACGGCCCTGAAGTGATTAAGTGCCACCCGACCTAAGATCCCGTTGTAAGTGTAATTACAATCCATTACAATGAAGTTGGCTTGCATCGACACCCACTTATCCCCATCCCCCAGCTTCAGGGGGAGGTTGATGACTCCTTCGGCTCGGTGGGACTGCCCGGTAAACCCTGCCAAAGTACCCCTCAACGGCCTGAGTCGGCTCCTGTCCAATCCCATCTGCTCATAAGCGCTGAGGAACAAGACTTCTGCCGAGCTCCCGGTGTCCACCATCAACCTTTTGACGGTGAAGTTGGCTATTTCAGCGCTGATCACCAGGGGGTCGTCATGAGGCAATATCACCTCTCCAAGTCTTCTAAAGAGAAGGTGAGCTCCTGCATCTCCGGGGCCGGTCCCCGCATTGGTCCATATTCCTTCCCAGCACGAACATAACCCTTCCTGCCTGCTGAGGTCTCGCCTCCCGACGCCAATCCTCCCGCAATGGTTTCAATCACGGCCAAGCGTCTGCCCCCAGCCTGGCGCCTGGGCGGACTCCTCTCCCTATCCCTTTGGTCTGGATTCCGGGTCGGCTGCGGATCTATATACCTCCGGAGGTGGCCTCGGGCTATCAGTGCCTCAATCTCCTGTTTCAAGTCTTTACATTCTTCAGTGGTATGGCCGTAGTCCATGTGGTAGCGGTAATATTTAGTCCTATTGCGCTTCTCGGGTCGGCCTTTCATTCTCGGAGCTGGAGTCAGGTGGTTCTGATGCTGGATCTCCATCAGGATCTGCTCCCTCGAGGTGTTAAGGGAAGTGAACATAGTGAACCGGGGGTTCGGCTTCGGCTGTTGAGGCTGCTTGCCTCGGTTGTTCTGGGCTTTGGCCCCAGGTTGGGCTCGGGAGGCCTCTCCTTTCTTCCCAGCTTCCTTCTCCTTGTCATCATCCCTTTTCGCCTGATGGATTTCCTCCGAGTGTATGTACCCTTCTGCTCGTACCATCAGCTCGGACATAGTATCTACGGGGTCGATTGCCAAGGAAGATGTGAGGGGGCCCGACCTGAGCCCGCTCTGGTAAGCCATCAGGGCCATGGAGTCCTCCAGGTTGGGAATTCGGAGGGACTCTTCATTGAATCTGGTCGTGTAAGCCCTCAAACTTTCCCCTCTATGCTGCTTCACCAGCAGCAATGTAGAAGTATGACGGGTGGCGCGGCGGCTCCCCGCGAAGCGGGACAAGAAAGCCTCAGCCAGCTGGTGAAAGCTTGCAATTGAACCAGGACGAAGTTTTTGGAACCAATCCAAGGCATTGCCAACCAAGGTGGTCGGGAATGTCTTCGCCTTCATAAGATCTGGCATGTCATGCAGAGTCATGTGGTGATCAAAATTGAGCAGGTGGCTGGCTGGGTCTCCATCTCCGTTGTAAACGGCCAGGTTGGGCATTCGGTTGCCGGTGGGCAGAGGCGTAGCCAGTACCTCGGGGGAGAGTGGGCTTACGCTGAGCTGGTTGATGACCTTGGCTATGGCAGCCGCTATCTTTGCCTGCTCAGGGTCGGCTTGAGCCGCCCTTTTACCTCTCACCGTGTCGGATCTAGGTATCGGCTCTAGGAAGCCCTCCTCGTCCTGCGTCTGCTTTCGCCTAGACTCTGGGATATGGAATTGTGGGCGCGTTGGCCGCGGCACAACCTCTTGTGGGGCCAAGGGGCCTTCAGCTAGCCGGGCTACCTGCTCCTTAAGTTCTTCGAACATCTTCAGCACCATGCTTATCTCTGGTGACAGGCTGGAGTTGGGGTCTCCTTCTGCTGCGGGGTTGGTTTGAGTGGCTAGGTGTATACGTTGGCTCGTCCCAACGTCGGCTTGGGTTAGGTTTTGGTTGGGCGCCTGCGTGGTTTCGAGGTCCCCTTCCAGGTTGGGTGAATCCTCTACCGATATGTTGTGACTTCTAGTTTGCACCATGATGGTTTCTCAATGAGTGGCGAAGAGAGTTATAAAAGAACTCGTCGATCCCCACAGACGGCGCTAAACTGTCGAGGTTGAAAATCTCACAGTTGAATTTGGGTGCTGCTTTCGCCGAGCTGGACTTTTCAAGTTGGCCTCCGAGCTGTACTTTCCTGGTCGGCTATCAGACCTGCACAAGGAAAGGAAGGAAAAGGCGGGGTGACGACCCGGATTTTCCCCTCAAGCGTGCGAATGATTAGTATGTCCGAGTTGGCAAAGTAGCTGAGAGCATTTAATAGCGAGATCCCCTTAAATGAAGGGGGTGGAGCCCTATTTATACTAAGTTCGGGTCTGACAGCATTTAATGCGATGCAGTTTTATGCCCATCAGTGCTTTATGTCCCATCGGAACAGCTGGAACTGAGGTCGGGGTTAACAGGGTCGGGTCAGTCATCTAGATTGGACATTGAGCTGAACGCGCTGGTAATGGAGCGCGGATTAGCCCGTCTCAGCTCGGAATGGTCGGCTCACCTCAGCTCGGGAACCCCTCGTCAGGCGCCAAACTGTCGAGGTTGAAAATCTCACAGTTGAATTTGGGTGCTGCTTTCGCCGAGCTGGACTTTTCAGGTTGGCCTCCGAGCTGTACTTTCCTGGTCGGCTATCAGACCTGCACAAGGAAATGAAGGAAAAGGCGGGGTGACGACCCGGATTTTTCCCTCAAGCGTGCGAATGATTAGTATATCCGAACTGGCAAAGTAGCTGAGAGCATTTAATAGCGAGATCTCCTTAAATGAAAGGGGTGGAGCCCTATTTATAATAAGTTTGGGTCTGATAGCATTTAATGCGATACAGCTTTATGTCCCATCAGTGCTTTATGTCCCATCGGAATAGCTGGAACTGAGGTCGGGGTTAACGGGGTCGGGTCAGTCATCTAGATTGGACATTGAGCTGAACGCGCTGGTAACGGAGCGCGGATTAGCCCGTCTCAGCTCGGAATGGTCGGCTCACCTCAGCTCGGGAACCCCTCGTCAGAAATGATATTTTTTATGCGCAATGGACGTGCATTTATCCCTCACTCAATAAATACGAAGAATATTACTAAGTATTATTTTGGTAACACGCTTAAGAATTTTTTCAACTTAAAATGTTGTCAGCCTATAACAGTGTGTGTCTCGCATATGATTAGAAAGATGGGATCTTTACAAAAGGCTTTTATACTCAACAACAATTAATAATAAAAGTTAGTCATACTCAATTCCTTATTTATTTTCTTGTTCATTAATTCCTGATTTGTTTATTTTTGTCCAGTATCATATTTAATTAATTAATTCCTGATTTGAGTTGATTAAAATTTCGAACTTGAACAAAAATTTCAAACTAATCAAGGTGTGCCTTTGTCTTTGAAGGAACAAATATCAATATCCCCTTGACATTGTCAAATGCGTATAAACACTTACACGACTACAGAGCAGCTAACTTATCAATTTCACAACGTCAGTCAACCTCTAACTTATCCCATGCTAAAAACTATTGGACCCCGCCGCCTATCAATTGGTTCAAACTCAATGTTGACGCAACCTTCATCTCCCCCTCAAAAGCAACTATAGCAGTGGTTTGTCGTGATCATTATGCGATATTAATCAACGGTATGACATCTCATGTGTGTTGTAGATTTGCTTCAGAGGCGGAATCTATAGCCATTAAACATGCTTACTCCTTTGCGAGAAGCTTAGACTATAACTTTTACATTATTGAAAGTGATGCACTTGTTGTCCTTAATACCATCAACTTGTCATGCACCGATACCCCCTGGGCCATTAAACCAATCATTGACGATACTCTATTGATTGCAGCTGAAATCAATCATATTAGGTTTTAGTACACTAGAAGAATAGCCAATAAAGTTGCAAATTAAGTGACAAAGAAATTTCTTTGTAAATGACATTGTCCCAACTGGAGTTGGATAACTATTTTGTACTTTTTTCTAGTTTCATATTAATGAAATCTGTATTTTTACGAACAAAAAAAAAAATCAAACCTTATTCCCACTATCCAATATTTAAGTCGGTTTGAATCGGGGGCCCATAACAGGCCCAATAATCCAACGACCTTCAGGCTCGCCATGTGGGCGCCAAACTGCAGACGTCATTTAACACCTCAATTTCTACACACAACTGAAAAATCACAGAGGAAAAAGAAAAAAGAAAAAAGAAAAAAGAAAAAGCAAAAAAAGTCACGTTTCAGAGGAAAGAAAAAAGAAAATCAATTTGTTTTTTTTTTTTAATTCATTTTAGGGCCTGTAATTCACTTGCAATTCAATTCTGGAAATAGTAATAATAAAACATAAAGATGAGCAGCAGCAGCAGCAGCGAGGATAGCGATAAACGGAATCGGGATAAGCAATGGCCGCAACCAAACAGGAGAGCTCATGATCAAGAGAAAGAAGACATGAAGATATGGGGAATTCTTCTTTTCGGTTTAATTGGAGCTACCGCCACCACCGCCGCGGTACGTTATCACATTCTAATTTCAACAGATTCATTTTTTTAATTTTTTTTTTATATTGTTTTTGCACTTGAATTTGGAGAAAATTTGAACAATATTTGCCAATTTTTGTATAGGTGTTAGGTTAAAGTTTTGAGCTTTATGAATCGCTAAATTAAAAAAACGTTTATTTTTATTTTTTTATAAAAAAACTGAATGTAACGTAATTACCTAGCAAAAAAATGTATCGTACTTATTTAAAAAAGAAAATTAATTTATGGAAATTAATAATTTATAATTTATAATTGGGCACTAAAATTATAATCTTTTCAAATTCACTATTAAATTGTTGAGATGACAAATGCTAAAAACCAATGACCAAAAAATCGAACTTAAAAATTCGTATCCAAACAATAAAAATATAAATTAATTTGAGATGACAAATGCTAAAAACCAATGACCAAAAAATAGAACTTAAAAATTCGTATCCAAACAATAAAAATATAAATTAATTTCCAGAAATTAATTTATATTTTTATTGTTTGGATACGAATTTTTAAGTTCGATTTTTTGGTCATTGGTTTTTAGCATTTGTCATCTCAACAATTTAATAGTGAATTTGAAAAGATTATAATTTTAGTGCCCAATTCGATAAAGTTGTAGACAATGCATGTGGTGGTCGCGAATAGCAGTATCTATCGAAGGTAGATGTATGTAGGTTTACCTGATAAGATTTAGAAAATCTATGTACTTAAAGTAGCTTAAGAGCTGAAATTTGCTGGGATGAAAAAATTTCAGTAAGGGGTTTTGTTTCGTGTGAATTATAGGCCGAAGAAGGTTTTGTTGGATCATGGATGGCTGGAGATGTAAGTGATTTAGTAATGGCGTGATAGAAGAGGTAGAAAGATGTTTTTGGAGCGATATTGTTATCATTGCTTGACAATTCTTTTGGCAGATCTTTAACATTAGATGTTGAAGTGCCATCAATAAGGAGGGACCTTCTTCGTTGTTAGTTAACCTTCATATATGGAAGTTGAACTAAAGTACGCTTGAAATTCAGTCCTTTAAATTGGACATTTTGCCGGAATGTATAACAATAATGCATCGTAAGCCATTTGAAGTTTCATTCAATCAAAATTGGACCTTTTGATGATATGCATCATAAGCTGTTTGAAGTTTTATTCGATCAAGGAAGTGGGATGGATACAAACATCCGAGGAATACAGTAGAACATGAACATAGAATCCATGGTAAATTTAGTTTGGGTCTCAGAGGCTCAAGTTTAATGGTAATATGCGTTATTTTCTTTTCATTTTTCCTTTGTAAGAATAGGTTCAGCAAGTAACAATAAATATAATTTTTATAAGAGAGTCTCTAATTTCCTATCCTTCCTGTTGCATTTACCTCCACTTCAGTATCCATGTACATTATTGGGAAATAGAGTATTCTTATGCCTGGTTGTTGAAATCACAAAGATGGATTGGCATATGGGATTTACATAAATAAATGTTTGACTTGGTGACGAAGTTAATTGGCGATTTTCTTTTTTGACTTCATTCATGGAATTTGATCTCAGAATAGCAGATTTGACTGTTTTGCATTATAGTGGATGGAAATTTAATATGGTATTGCTCAGTTACTTGTCATTTGTTCAAATGTATTAGAAAATGTCCATGGTGGTTATGAAAAGCGCTTCTTCCATTCAAGTGTTTTGAAATGGTGAAAGCTAGTAATTTCTTGAGTTTTCTGTAGAATTTCTCCAGATTAGTTCTAGTAGATAATTATTTGAAGGGCAAACCTATTTGGCAGGTTATACAATTGCGGAGGACAGTTGATTGGGTCTATTCTCAGGTAATGATCCAAGTCTTCTTCGTGATCCATTGGGTGGCCTAGCTATGTTCTCCTTAACTTTACTCTTGCTCCATTGTGCCCTAGAATTCCATTCTTCTTTCTATTGCTCGTTTGCTGTTTTCATGGTTCAATTTTGAAATAAAAAGTGTTAGGCGCTTTGGGTTTAGCATTTTGAGTGTTTCCAAGTAAAAGCAGTTTTAGCCCTAAAGTTGACCCATTTTCAGCTTCTGTGCATTCTGTGACAGCTTCTGATTGTGTTTCTCTTACACTTTTGTGTCCTTTTCCGGGCCAATTTCATCACTGGATCACTGAATATGATCCTGGGACACTCCAGTGTCTTTGATTTAAAATAAATGTCAATCTAGAAATTTATAATATTTAACCGTATTCATTTTCTCTGGAAAGGGATAGAGGAGGAAGACAAACTGGAACATGTATATATTGGTGGGAAGTTTGCTTAATGTGTTTATGTTATGTTATTGAGTATGTTACTGGTGAAATGTCAATGACAAATATGTATTAGCCTTTCCTTCCATTCCTTTTTGTGGCCCCTACCTGTGGCTAACTAAACTGATAATGGATGTTATTTTGCTGCAAAAGTTGTCCAGATCACAGGCATCATGGAAAGGTAAAACTGGGGGTTCATTTCGGACAAGTTTTCAGGAGGAAGCATGGAAAAGATACAATCGTCGGATGCAGGAGGAGTATGAAGAAGAAATGGAAAGAGTGGTAAGCTTCATCTTAAAACCTTTTCTCTTTCTTCATTTTCTTCTGTTTTATTAACCTTGAGACAATAATGATCTCCTTAATGGATATGCACACGCATGCAAAGTTGACATATGATTGAATAACAAATTCTGTTTAAGGAAGCACAGATTGATATATATATTTTTTTAAAGAGGATCAACGGTAGTTCCCCACCTACCCCCTAGGTGACTCGAACTCGAGACTATTTAGGTCTCAAGTAAGGACTGCTCCCACTGAGCTTAACCCTTTTGTTTGGAAGCACAGATTGATTGCCTTCTGTTGTTTCCAAATTCAGAGACTATATAGAGTTGTTATTTATTTCACCTTTCTGAATAGAGCACCTTAGTTTCGTCGCTTTCAATCAGTGTTTTAAGAGGTGAAGGTATAAGGCGAGGCTATCCACCTTTCAGTGAGGTGAGCTGGTAAAGCATTACTGATAAGCCTTGAGGCATATGCCTTTAAGGCTTTCATATATATATATGTATAGATATAATTATCAAAATGTTTAGAAGTTATATTAAAAAATATATAAGGGAAGAATGAAGAAGAATGTAAAATCTGGAGGAGAGAGAGAAAAGAACAATAAATAATATGACGAAAAATCTTTAAAGCTCCTAGTGAGAGAGAAGAGGCAGTGTCAGATGTCATCTAAACTCTAATATTTAGAAGTCATTATGATACTCAATCAGTGGGGCTATAGCATTGGTGGTGATCTTATTTCTATCCAATTCTTTCTTTATCTCTCTCTTTCTCTCTCTATCTCTTAGAAGATTGTTCAGTTCCTTTTTGCAATTTATTTTAATCTTTCAATTGCAAGGTAAGGAAATATTCAGAGTATATATTCAGATAGTCCATATCATTTCTTTTTTGGAGAAACCTGTTTGTTTTTATGTTGTCTTATGTCAGTTAAGAAACTTGAACCAAAACATGCTAATAAGAGAACCTTCACTAATTCTATAATTTGTACCAATTATTTTAGGAGCGTATACGGCGCATGCAAAGTGTCTTCAACAGAGAGAGGAATAAATTCAAAAGGAGCTATGAAAGCTGGTCTGAAAATGGTCAAGGTGCATATCATCAGCATTTCCAAAGGAATGACTGGTATTGGAAGGGCGATACTTCGTTTAAGGATCGAGGGGTTAATTATGGAGGTGCTAATTATAGGGAAACTCCTCGAGCCACTGCAATCTATCCATTATCGCATCACTATTCCGTCCTGGGTCTTGACAGGTTGGTGAAGCAAAGAATTTTCACCTTTTATTTGAAAGTGATGTAAGACATTATTATTTTCTCCTGAGTGGTTGCTTCCTCTGCCCCATATATTTGTACATCATTTTGATGTCACTTGCACGCGTTTTTATAGTTTAAGTTAGTTCCCAACTGCATACAAAAAAGTTATAAAACTTTGTAAAAAGGGGAGAGTGCAACACTCGCCCCACTTTCTTAAGCCAACAATTGAAAGTGGAAGTGAAAAAATGTAATGAGTTTAAACAACAATGTAAAGCTGAGGCCTTGAATAGAATGCGTATTTTATTTAAGAGGCACCTTATGTGTAAACTCAATTGGCAATAGATGCTTCTAGAAAAATCACATTCTAGGTATTTCAGCAGGGGTTGTATATCGTCAGATGTTAAGGTAGTATTAGAATCTGTATTGCAAAAGAAATGCTTTGATACACAGATTTAAGTTTGACTTTGATCATTTGATGAGTATTGTGGAATCAATATGTATGTTCTTTTTTCCCTTCTAGATAGCATCCATAGTTATTTGTGCCTTTCTATGTATCCTCTTTACCGTGGTGCAAGATTGTCTGTCGTGATTGAATTTTTGTCCTTTATGTGAAATTGACATATTTATTACCTCTCTTTCTATCAGGACAAGAACGAAACCATACACAGATGATGAAATAAAGGTATGCTACATTCTATCTAAAATTGCTGCACACAATTTCTTTCTGGTCCAAAAAAGTGAAATTTTTATTCTTCAGTCTACATTTCCTACTTGGTCGAAAGTTTGTTCATATTTAACTTGGTGAATGATACACTGTTTGGGATTTATTTTTCTTCCTTTTGGGAAGGGGGCGGGTGGGTTGAAGGTAAAGGAAGAAGAGAAAAACGCCTGAGGATGTGGGGGAGACGGACGAAAAGTAGAAACATTAATCTGTAGGAAACACTGGGAAGAAAAAAAATGTTAAATTTATTTCTTTTATTTAGGGTATGATATACTGTCTTCTTACTTTAGCCCGGTGTATGACATACCATCTTTTTACTTTATTTGTGTTCTATTTTGGGCAAGGGTGAGTGGGGAGTTTGGGAGGGAAGGATGTAGGGAGGACATCTCTTCCTTAAAATAGGAAGAGAAGAATTTAAATTGTTGAGAAGGGAAGGGAAGGGAAGACGAAGTGAGAGATATTGACGTGCAGATCATCTATATCTACATGTTTTTGTCATGTGTTCTCGCCACTTAATCTCATTCTGTAATTATTTTGTTACCACTTATATGCCTTGAAATCCCACGTTGAACACCATGAACTCATTCATGCCTTGAAATCCAACTAAAGGTTATACTGCAAGCTTATCTTTCTACAATTCATTTCTCAAAAAGAAAAAATAAAAAAATTCATTCTAGAGTTGTTTTACTTGAAGCTCATTATTTGTACCAACCTCCGAACCTCTTCTAGTATGTATTTGAACTTTACCAAATTATAATAGTGGAAATTAAAATTATTTTCTTTTTTTTTTTAAATGCAGTCAGCTTTCAGGGTGAAGGCAAAGGAGTTTCACCCAGATCAGAATCAAGACAATAAAGGTGTGAAATGATTCCAGAACCAATAAAATTCTCTAAATTCCAAATTTAGAAGGGTTATGCTGTCATCACTCCGCATCTAGCTTTAGACACTCAACAACCTCTGCGTGTGTTCCTTTAGATAAACATAGATGTCCTCCTATATGTAAAACATCTCAGAGATTTTAGGAATAGAGTAACTATACAGAATTGACCTTTATTTTTTCTTTCTAATACGATTCCCATCATTTAGCTTTCCTATTCCAATTTTCTTGAAAAATGAAATAAGGCTCTTTGAAAGTCCTAAGACTCTCTGCTGAAAGAACTCTTTATGTTAAATAAATTGTGCAAGCTTACAAAAGATATGGCGTAAAGGAAATTATAATCTTCTATCAAGGCTCAACGTTCTCTGTCATACACCCATATTCTTCTCTTTTGATATTTCAGAGTTAGTATTTACAGGTAAGATTATTTGAAACTTATAATTGTTGTTTGTTTCAAGATCTAGTTAAAAAAAGTTGCGAACATGAATATTGATCAAATACCTAATAGGTAGCCTTGTCAGTGTGTACAAAAGGCACTTAGAGTGCCAACAACATAACTCTTAAATGGTAGGGGTTTGTGTCTCGGATGGTGGTTTCGTTTTCTGATTGACTGTGTCTGGGCTCTGCAGAGGCTGCTGAGGTGAAGTTCAAGGAAGTTATGACATCTTATGAAGCTATAAAGTCGGAAAGGAAGAACAATAGAAGCCAATAAGAGTGGTTGGACACAGAAATATAGAGGGGTTTCAATACGAGCACCGCATATCTTCTTTCAATGGTGAAATGCGTTACTAGTTCCCGCAGCGTGAGGAACCCACTGCAATGTATATCTGTGAAAGTATTAGCTCTTGGCTTTTCATGTACTTGTGATCAATAGGTCTTCAGAAAAGTTTTGGTTTACTTGTATTGAAAAGAAACAGCGAGCCAATTGTGTATTCATCCAACATGCTCTTCTACGAGGCGCTCAAACAAATTTTCTTGGTATTTCTTTACCAGCACAGGGGAAAATTGGTCTGTATACGAAATAAATGCACCTTTCACATCAAGGTAGTTATTTCATTCTTTTCTCTAGTCATTTGGTGATACATCCCTGACCACCACCACCACCACCACCCCCACCCCCACCCCCACCCCCCAACCCCCCAACCCCCCTCCCCCGGCCGGTGGCCCGTCACACGCACACACAAACACAGCCTAGCAGCAGGGCTTAATATGGTCTTCATCATGTGTGTATCCTTGCGTGGAAGAAATGAGAAAGCTGATAAATGGTGTTTTTTGTGCTGAGCTCTTGAGATTCAGCTGTCTAAATAGAGATGAGTTGCAAGAAGATTATAGGATTGATGAGCTCCCAGTAATTGCTGATTATGTGTTTCTTTTATTAATACACATGTTAATACGCATGTCACGTTCAAATGAGCCGTTAGCTGAACATAAGAATTTTTTTTTATTTCAAACACAAGCATCGATGTTGTCACACTTGAATGTAAAAGACAAAAGGAGTGTTGTGTAAATATTACACCAATTTTTTGTATTTTGGCGTTAAAAGACTTTTTCATACTGAGAATATTTTTAGTCAGTTCAAGTTGATCATCAGTCTACTCACATAAAGTGGATTTCACATGAACCCCACAACATATAAAATTCACCCCATATATCTAGAATTGATGATCAATCCGGACTGTTCAAAGAATTTTCACTTGATACTAGATACTATCAGTGGCAACTGTTTATTTTTATCTTGTTTTATCGAGTAAAGCAAAATGGGCATTCAAAAGTCTCGAACAAAAAATGAAATGTAAAGGTCTCTACATATAATAGAATGAAGAGTGTAAGCAATACAAGCTAAATCAAAAACAAAGAAAAGCAAACAAGGACCTAGTAGCAAAAAATATGTCACAATTCACGTCTGCTGTTTCCCCAATATCTGAACAATGGGCTGCAAACACACACAAATCTGGCCGCAACCTCACTTCGTACGAGGAGCTCTATAATATGCAGGAACTGTTGCAGGGAAGAACATCTGCCGAATTCCTTCTGCCTTAATAATCGGGAAGATGATTCCAGATGCACTCTGTAGGAGAGGGATTTTCGATTTAGAGGCGACGAAGATAAATCTTGTTTCAATGACAGATAAAGTGTACCAAGAGTAAAGAATCAAAATTAGATAAGGAGATGAATACATACCGAAATCAATCTGGCTCCAATCCACATGCGTTTAAGTGATGGAAATGGCAGCAACAGGCGGCCAACGCCATATATTGCCACGGCAAAGAAATGGCAAACTAAGCTCAGTGGTCGAGGGTTCAGACCAGAAAGCAAAGACACTGGTCCTGTTGAGAAAACACCACCAAGGCTCAGGTAATCGAAGCATGCTTGGCACATTTCTTTCCTTGCTTGATCAGGGGAAGCACAAAACACCTTGTACAAGGCACCTGCCAATGTATTGATGGTGGACGCCACGGGCTGCGTGTACAAATTTCAGGGCAGGAGTCAAAAATAATATGAGTACTGATGTCATGCATCAAAAAGTATTTGAGGTAAATTAATTTAATGGAAGGAGCAAATTAAAAGAATAATGATCACATATCCTTAAAATAATGCTCACTCTTTCAATGCCCCAAAGGCTATACAATTCATATTCTGAAGTAAGACAACCAAATCTGCGTTGATTATGATAGCAGCCTTGAATGAGTGAATATTCTCACCTTACGCAAAGTGTATAAAGATTCAAGATACTTGCAGAGAGTAGGTGCATCATGCAGATCTCTCAGAGGCTTAAGAAGATCACGTAGAACAACAATGTCTGACAATGCTACCGTCATTCCACCACCAGTTAAAGGGTGGCGCATATTAAAGGCATCCCCCATGAGCAAAGCCCCCGGAGTTGGATGAGGAGCAGCTGGCATGCTTCTATTGGGCATTGTCCTGATGTTTCCCTTATCAACTGCAGCGATGAATGAATCATGCAACTCAGGAGGGACCTAAAAGAACCATACGACAAATTGCTTTAGAACAGCTAATGAATTGGTTTTGTTGCATATGTAGTAAAAGTGAGATATGTATAGCGGTCCTAACATAAAATGCAGTCTGTCTGAATTTTACCTGAGGAGCAACCACAGTTTTCAAGTAATTTGCCATTTCACCATTTGAAATTGAGGGCACCTTTTGACCAGGCACATCAACCAGACAGCGAACTTCTGTGCTGCTGATAGGATAAAACAAGATTGGCGATGGGTCTCCTAAAATAACATGCCCATGATTGGCAAATGGAAGTTGGCAGTTCTCCAGGACCAGACCAACAAAACAAGAAGGCACATCCACCTGCATAATATAAAGTAATACTGCTGGTTAGTCACAGGAGAAAGCCCAGAATGTTAAAAAATTAAATTAAGTTAAATAATTTGACCTACTGTACTTTCAGTAACAGGTAACAGAAAGATCGGAAGTGCTGAAGAAATCTCACCTTCGGGGTGCAGAGGGAGCGGCGTAAATTTGAGAAACAGCCATCACACACAATGGTCAAAGGTGCATA
Organism: Ehretia macrophylla; assembly: GCA_037974665.1. Lineage (NCBI taxonomy): Eukaryota > Viridiplantae > Streptophyta > Magnoliopsida > Boraginales > Ehretiaceae > Ehretia > Ehretia macrophylla. The sequence goes on along the minus strand of CM075779.1, from coordinate 25,175,280 downwards.
AGCTTTGAGCTCTTCACCAGACTTAGTTTTGTATTGCACACCTTTAATGGTTCCCTTTTCTTCAAGCAGAGATGTGACTGTTCCTTGCTCCAATTGGACACTGTTAAATAATTAAATACAAGGTGTAACTATCAACTGCAATAAAGATAAAAAGCACTTTAAAAAAAATTGAGACTTCTATCATTAGCAGGCAGAGGCCTGCTGAATAGTGGAAGGCCTTGTTTATTATTTGGATTCTAAGAGTGCTTTCAAATTTAAACAAGAACAAGGTTATACTTGGGAAGAGTAGCAGCTTTCTCTCGCATCCTTTGTATGAAACGCCCATTGTGAAAGCTCCTCCCAGAAACATCAGAGTGGAATTTTTCCAGAGGATAAGAAAGTCGAGTGCGTTTTCCATCCTTGAACAGTGCATATCCAAAAACTCTCTGAGCATCAATTTCCTCCACACAGTCTGTAGTCAAAACATATAAATTTCCAAGTTCCAACCAAAGATGGACTAATAATATGAAAATGAGCCACAGATATCTAAATGGTCTTTATATCGATTGAATTTCCAATGAGTAATATGCCACATCAGAAAGGTTTTAAGAAAAGAAAAACTAATCCGACCAAATTTTACCTTCGAGTCCTAACTCAATCAATTTAAGGTAGCCTCCTGGTTGTAGCAGCTCTCCAACAATTCGGTCAGGCTCTGTCAAGTCTCTTTCAATTACATGCACCCGACGCCCATCCTACAACTCAAAAGTACATAGCCAATCACTTTTGCATTCTTTCTTGTTTTCAGTTTTTCCACTTAAGCATAGAATATTATTATGAAAAGGACTAACATCAACTCTTACAAATTTAAATCTTATATTCATTTTTCTATCTTTGGCACTAATTGACGGGATTAGTAAAAGTTCTGAACATATGAGCTCAACAAAATAAAGCTTTGTGCCCAGCTACAAAATAGCTCAATCGCAGATTTAAGACACAAAACATTAAAAAGTGAAACACAAGAAAAAAGAAGTGCTCGATAACTTCTTTGAGAAAATACATGTCAATAAAAGTTGTTACCAGCTATTCAACAGGCTCTTTTTATTTTCCTGTCTTATTTCTGTCTCCGTAAGCAAAGATTGCCCAGAATGAAAAGAAAAGGAACCTCTTTTATCTTCAAACAGACTCCAAAATCTTGGTTTCAAAGTTTTCTGATGCTCTAATCATTCATACACTAACATTCTTTCTTTCCAAAATACAGACAATACTTGCATACGGCCTAAAGCTCAAAAGCTTGCTTAATACGGTGAATAGTTTACTAATTTCAAATTTTCAAATATTTATTACTGATCTCAATTCGTAAGCCTATAATACAGAAATTGATGATCTTTATTGTAAAATATTAAAGATCAAACCTTTACACCAAATCTCAATTCTCAACCCTATAATACATCAATTAATTTTATTTAATCTACTGTACTAAAAATCAAATCTTTATAAATAATCTCAATTCATAAGCCTATGATACATCAAATAGTATCTTTTTTACTTTTCGAAAATATTAAAAATCACATCTTTACACCTAATCTCAACTCTCAAGCCTATAATACATCGAATACTAGTTTTCCTAAATCTACTACCATTAAAATTCAAATCTTTATAACTAATCTGAACTCTTAAACACTAGTCTATATACTAAAATTCCTAGCATAATTAAACAAGAAAACACAAAGCTACTACGAACCATCACAATTTAAACTACTTTAAAAAAATTATAAAAAAAATAAAATAGTAAACACGTGCATACACAAATACATTATATACATACATATCAAAATACACACACATACATACATATGCAATTATGAGTGTATACCTTGCCAAGGGTGTAGGCGAGAGCAGCGCCGGCGACGCCAGCACCGACGATTATGACCTCAGTGTCGTTGTCAGAACTATCCGATCTGCATTCTCCGTCAATGTTAGTAGTGGTGGTGATGGTGGAGCTGTCGCCGGCGGCGGCGGCATTTCCTTTCCGGCCACCGAAGAACACATACGCCACCGCCACAAACCCCAGGAGCGTGGCCAACACGCACCCTAAAACTAACTGATCCATCAGCTTTTTCTTCTACACCAATGCCAAACGAGCCGTATGAATAATAAGAAAAGCGTGAAATGTATATAGTGTGAGAGGACGCCGAGGCCAAAACGACGTCGTTAGAAGCGACGAGAAGATTTTTATTATACCTTTGGTTTGTTTGTTTGTACAATAATGTGATGATATTGTGTGTGTGTGTGGTGTGTGTGTGTAATGCTTCGCTGGCTTTTTGGTGTCGTTTTGTTCTTCCGGTTGGAAGTGAAGAGAAGAGTGCACGTTTGAGTTGGGCTACTACGAAGAGTTTTTAAGACATTCGTCCTCTTTATAGCCTGTACACCTAATAATTTACTTTCATAACAACTCAACTTGTGAAATCGATCCTCACGGGTTCGAAACTGAACTTGTGAAACCGATCCTCACGGGTTCGACGCTTTTATTGTTTTAAAATTCTATTCAAAATTAATTTAGTATATGTGTAAAATACATTATTATATTTATAAATTTATTAGTTGGTAGTCAGATTTTGTCAAAAAAATTTAATAACTAGACTATGCTAATTAAATTTTCACGTGATAAAAAAAACTAAATTTTAATAAAAATATTAATTTTTTGTTTCAAGTAATACTCTATATTACTCTTTTATATGATAAAAATTCATTATTTAAATGACAAATCATACATAGTAAAAATTTTATTACATAAAAAGATAACATATAACAATAATCTTTGGCTAAACATTTACAAGACAAGTAAATAAGGTTACAAGTTTTGCTACTTTGGACAGTTAAATACTGTTTAAAATTTTTAGATACTTATAGATCACGGTTCAGCTTTAAAAATGATGAGCTAATCTTTCAATTGAGAAATCAAATTATAAGTAGGGGTGTTCTTATAATAATAAGGATTTTTTTTTTTGGTAATTTTGAATATAGAAATTACGACTTAAATACAAAGAAAACTCCAACAGTTTATAATTCACACATGATTCAAGAGTTAAATCATAAGTAGAGACGCTTTTAAAAATTTGAAGAATATTTTATGAAAATTTAAATGTTCAGATTGCAGTTTAAATTTAAAGAAAATAATTCAACATTCGATTGAGTGGTTTGACAACCAAAACAAAATAGGTAAAAATCATCTTGTTTTACCAATTCGTTGTACCATTCTTATTTAGTTATCACTTGTTTATTACGTATTCTTTTAAATAGAACGATAATATATTAAAGAACATTTCTATACACTAGTCCATTTCGAGAAGAGTTGATTTGTGTTCATTTTTTTTTTTTTTAACGCCTCAATAAATTACAAAATCAAACCAGCAAATCGAAGATTCCATATTCTTTCTTTCTCCAACGACGGATGTTACAAGATGGTTCAATAATCTATCTATTGCCAGGAAGTAATAGCAAAAGTTTCTCCCCCTCTGTTATGCATGCATCTTCAAATAACTCAAAAACCACCCATAGATTCTAATTGATGTACAGTGTTTTTTTTTATTTTTAAAAAAAAGTGAAAGTGCTTAATTAGGAAAACGTAGACATCTAGACCAACCTTAATTGGTTATTTTCATTGCTTCGTAATTTTTTATTGAGTTAAACTTTTCCATAATTGGGTGGGTGGGGTCATGTGACAAGTTCGATATATGGATGTGATTAATTTAATGGAGAAGTGAGGTGGTGTCGTAAGAGAGTAGTCAAGAAGAGAATCAGATGTTGAAATGAAGTATTACTGTTTTGGGAAAAAAATATTTAGTAGGGTTGGTGAGTGGGTCTATTTACATTAAGTATGATTGATTTGTACCAAAAAGTATCATTGAAGAAAATAAAGAAAAAAAATTATAAAATGATTTGGTCATTTGGAACAATCAGTGTCCTTGCCCATGCACCTATGGCTTATGGGACCAACGCTCATATTTGAGTAGGAGGATAGACTAAATTATTCACTAGTTTGATCTTAAAATGAAAGTTTTTTTTAAACGTTCATATTATATGTGGTGTGTGAGTCTTACGTGCATAGATGATTCGGATCTTATACACATCAGGTAACATCAAAAAAAGTTTTTGAAACATACACATTGTATGTGGTGCGTAAACTTCACGTACATGTAGAGTTTGTATCGCTCGTATATATCTCCGAACGTTTTAAAATTTTTCTTAAAATAATCACAAGTTAGGCTTTAAGATTTCAAATATTTTGATGATGAACCGGCGGGAATGCAAATCTATAGGCGAAGTAATTTGGTGCTGTAGTCAAAGTCATTCCCACTTTTGTTTTGCATCGTTTTCACATTTTCTCTTCTTGGTAGTCTATGGTCCTCATGATAAAATTAGCCTAAAATGCGGCTGAGTAAAATAATCAAGTAATTAAGAGCAAAAGTTTTCTAAGGTTTCTATGATAAACAACAAGATGCAAATGAGAAAATCGTTGAATAATTTGGTTTTGAGCTTAATGATTCACATAGTAACCCAGAAAGGAAGAACAAACAAGAAGCAAATCCTAGCATTTTTGTTACGAGAAATGCTAAATATCATTTTATTTTTATCACTTAAATATCATTTTCTATGTATATACTTAGTTGACATACTAAAAGAAAAAATAGAAATTAGAAAATTTATTATTTTAATATGTTAACTAAGTATCTATATAGGAAGTGGTATTTGACTGATAGAAATAGAGTGGTATATAGTAATACTTTTTCGTTACAGTCTTCGCCTGCATAAGCACTTTTCTTTAGAAAAATGTGATTGATACATTACGTTAGTGTAAATTATATTTTCTGAAAAACATTGTTATATTCTATTCTTTCCTTTTTTTGTATGTAATAGAATTTTAACTATATACATAATAACAAATTTTTATCATGCATAAGAAGGAAATGTGAAAGAGTGAAGGGTTTTTGTTACTCTTGTCCCGAGTTACTAATATATCTTGCCAACAATTTTTTACAAGTTATCGATCATTGCCAAAAATACCCTCTTTGTTTTTGTTTTTGCTATTGTCTTTACCAGGTTAGGACTATGACTTTAATCCTATATAGACGTTGTTATTGAAAATTATGTCTATCAGCTATACTCAGTTAACATTGAGTATGATATGAGTGGAATTTTGACCCAGCCTCATCAGTTGAAGAGAGCTTTACACCCGAATTTGGCCCCATAGTGAGGCATGAGTTTTGGCTTGGTCGGTTCGAGTCGAGATGCCCGATATAAAGAAATACACTCAAGCACAACAAACGTTAATTATGTTAAAAGATTAGCAAAAATTACAATTGTCTCATTGCCCCTGATGTTGCCCACGCTTGTGTCTAAGACATGACAAAGAGGGTAGGACGCCCTATCGTCTATGTTGTTTGATCCGAAAAATCTAGAACGGTGGATTAGTATAAATATCCCTCCCCTAACGCCATGCCGATCAAAGATAATTCACTGCTAAACACTCGCAATACTCATTTTTTCTCTCTGAAAAGCTCTGATCGAATTATGTTCACTGAGCTCGAGTTTATTATTTAACGATAACTAACTTAATCGTTAGAGCCTATCCCCTAAAATTGAATCCCATTTTTTCTTGCAAGTCTTTGTCGAACACCTATATTTTCACCTTATCAAAGCCTAAATTACTTAGGTTCCGATACACATTATAGGGGCTTAGTCAAATATGATCCCACCAAAAAATAATGCAGATGGCAGGTGAATAAATTTATTTCTTGTGACTATCGAATTTGGTTTCTAATCCAACTGAAAATCACATCATCACCAAAAATACGCGTTCGTGCCATGATCGCTAGAATATAAGTGGAAGTTGGGAGGAAGGCACATATACTTCTACTAGGATTAGGTGGTACTGCATTATATTTAAACTGCGCTAATATGAATTTCATGACTTTATTAGTTAACTAAAGTTTTATCTTAAAATTAATTAATATTAGGTGGAGTAATTTAAAATCTTATATACTAGTTTTGAATATTCTGATTTATCTATTCGGAACAATTGAATTCTCCTACACCTCTTTAATTCACGTATGACCCATGATTAACTAATTGACATGGTAAAAAAAAGTAGTGAATTTGGATAATTGATGTATTGACATGGTCGAAGAAGGAACAAATTTGGAAGAGCTTGCGTGCTTGCGTTTTGAAGAGCCTGTGTGCAAAGCCTGAAACACAAATATGTCGCACGTGAATAGATAATATAAGATCAAAGCTCAACTCTCATACCTTATTATATAATTGAGATTTTATCCTAAAACTAATTAATATCAAGTGTAGTAGTCTAAAATTTTATATATTGGTTTTAAATGTTCTGATTTATTCATGTGGAACAATTGATTTCTCGGTATTGCATTTAAACGATGCCCATAGCGACATCACAAATAGTTTTGTGTCTAAATATTAAACCGGATCATGAGTACTCTTTCAAACAGAATTATGATTTCGAAATTTAATACTGATCTAATATAAGCCTAAAAAACTTTCTAAGAAAATTTTCTGCATATAAAAAAGTATATAAAAGTGGAAAACAACCCACTCGTTATATGTTGGCATCCAAATCCAATTCAGTTGGAAGAACAATGACCTGAACCAAAAGGTTGAGTTGAGATACTACTCAACTAATGAGCCAAGTCAAATTAATGATGAATTTGGCATGTCATTGACATTTTGAGTATGAGCCTTTGACAATCATTATGGATTTTCCCCTAGTATAAAACAGTGAAATCCCATACTCTTTAGTGCGATAATTAGTCAATCGTGTACATAAATAATCTCTATGCTTGAGAGTCATATTAGAATATATATGTCAAAATTGTTAAAGACAAACCGCACTAAGTAAATTTTTACCAATTTATCAGAAAGTGCGTCAACCTGCGTAGGTATAGTATATCTTACGTTCACACTCCTGCATGCAACACATGCAACATGCTTTTGTGTGTGCAATGTTCTTTCCCATTTTTGCTTGGTCGGAGGAATATCAAATATGAGTGGTTAACTCCTCAGCTCCCTCTCAAGGCGAAATATTGAAATTTTATATAGTAAGAGAAATATACACGTACGGTAATTTATTGGGCTTTGAATTATGATCAAAGGAAGGAAGAAACTTAAGGGGTGTATGGTAGGCCTACTAAAAGTTCAGCCGCTACACCTCAAGATTTGCAGTAGTCAAGACCAAGTTTAAAAACTTACTAGGCAGCAAAAAATAGTCAAGACTGAGCCCTAATTGCAACGATTGAAGTAAAGAGTCAGAGAAAGCAAAGTTGTCTAATCAATAACTTGGAAGGTTTTTAACGGAATTGTTAAGATTGACGCTAGCTTTAATAAGTAGAGGAGTTATGATGGGGAAGATACCCTCATGGGTTTGGCCCCAACTGGGGTTCAAGAACCTCTAAACCTACCACATATACTTCACATTATACTTAACTTATTCTTGATCTCTTGGACAAGATATATTGCCGGTACCCATCTTATAGAAAATGAATTAAGAAACTTCGAACCTGCAATTCTAATTATAGATTTGAGATTTACAATTTATAGTCTATATATTTGTTTGACATAAACAGTTGCTTTTGGAATAACTTTGTTGATTTTACGTTAAAAAAAACACAATTATACTTCATATGATGCATTAATGTTAGTCCCATGTTTTTCACGTGGCATTATGAGAGGACCACATGATCCTACGTACTTTATATGAATAGTTAGGCAACAGGAAATGAAGATATTTTGTTACGTTGCTCAAAGCATAACCACAAACAACATTTTCATCAACAAAAAAGATCTTGAAGAATCTATTTTCTTGTCAAACATTTAAAGTTTTCATGGATTTTGTAATAGAAACCACTCGAAAGCAAAAAGGTTCGCATGAATGGCATCGAGGGTTGTACATATAATTTTGCATCTAGAAAGTTCTATAATCATGGGGTATAAGATGCTACTACAAGTCTAAACAATGCTAAGCTTCTTCTCATAGCGATCGATGCTCTCTTGAAAATGTGCATCTCCTATATAATAAGACAATATATAATGATCAAAATTATTATAATTAGGATGTTGATTAATTTTTCATTATTCTTTAATATCTTTGCTCCAAACTTGTTATATAAAAACTCTTTAGCTGTTTATTATATTCATACTTTTGACTGATTTGAAATATGTATTAAGGTGCGTCGCTACATTTGTGGGTCTGCCAGTTGGTAGTTTAGTTTCGTCAATTAAATTTTCACGTTAACAAAATAAAAATAAAAAATAAAAAACCAAAAAAACTTGCCATATGGAAACTAAAAAGAAAAGGAAATAATGAAGAAAAGAAGTATGCATAGGTGCACCATTTATATATATACAGTGTGTGTGTGTGTGTATTATTTTTTTGGGTATACGAAAGAAAAAGGAACAGTCGGTATAAGTTGATGGGGTATGGGATCTAGCATAGGGTGGTCATATTTTACAGTTTATAAAATATATAAACTAACCAAATATGCAGCAATAGAAACCATACACGAAAACCATATATTACAAGCAATAAAACATACTAGAAAGCGAAATAGGCATACTAAATTAATTGGATTCGATTTACCTTCGAGTGTTGGCTTTAGGTCTCAACACAAAGATGATAAACGGACTGTAATGTGGCTGGAAAATGCAGCAAGAGTCGAGAGAACTCCAGAAAATGGAATCGCCAACCAATCTTCTCCTTTATTCCACATTCCGAGCAATCGAATGTGATTTCTAGTGGGAGAAAACGATTCTCTCCATTTTCTTTCTCTCTAGTTGTGCCTCTATGGTGTGTATGAAGTCTAGTAGTATTTTTCTTGGCAAAATTCTGATATAGGCGTGTGTTAAAATATACACTTGTCTCACATAGAAAAATTATAAACTCTTAGACCACTTAATAAGATCTTGGGCTACTCCACTTGACACCATAGAAAAATCATAAACTCTTAGACCACTTAATAAGATCTTGGGCTACTCCACTTGACACCAATTGATTTTAAGATGGAACCTTAGGCTTCTTAACAGCATGTGAGGGGAGAAAAGGAGACGTGATCTTGGAAGAACAAGAGATAATCAACAATATCTTTTTAATTTTTGAATTAAATGAGATAATGTGCTATTATCTTCTTCATTTAAACAAAAAATATATTTTCTTCTGTTTATCTAATCAGCCCACAGTCTCCTTGTGCCATTCACATGCCAAACACATGCCACACATGCATTCCATACACCGAAGTGTGTCTAGAATGTAGTATCAGAACATTGCATGTTCAAGACAAACATTATTGTCTTAAGAATGTTCATTTGCCCTAGCCAATTGTCAAAAACACATATACTTCCATAAAAGCTAGAGCCAAAAATAGAAAGTACACTAAATATGAAAAGTGGCTAGAAGAGATACCGAAAGACATAATTGCCCTGACTTCAAAATGACCAAAATACCCCTACTAGTTACTAACTGTATTTTGACCATTTTAACATTAACTAATTTTACTAAAGAGTTAGGGTTGCACTCCATAGTAATTAATAAATATCCGAAGGAGGTTCTCTATCTTTGACCTACTAAGCAAAATGATTGAAATGCCCCTCTATATTTCAACAGTATTCCATAATAAGTCTTGCATTATCTTGGTTGCATCTACACCATGGACCTTTATATTTTATAGAACTACCACCCATATTCTATTCCTTTATTCCCGTGAGCCACTGACAAGTTTAGTATCCAATATAGCTCGAGCTATCTTACTAAGCGTTTAGGTTTGGATGATTGCATAGATAATTGTGAGTGAGTAGCTCACTATCACTTAAAATAGCATGGAATCATGATACATATGCATGTCATCTAATGAACCTAGTTCATATATCCAAAACACCAACCCATTGACCCATTATAAGATCTCACCCATAGTGAATCAAAATACATGGCCTAAAATCCATTGATTCATCCACATATGCTCATGATAAAGAGTATTTGTCACTTAGTAGCTTAAGATGCTTTTAAATATTTGACAATAATAGTACTGCCTCTGAGATAGTATCTATTGTGGTCTCGTTCAATGCATTCTCATGCACTAATAAGATAAGTCTGGAAAGCCCCTCTAATGACCAAGGTAGGTCACCCTACCAAATAGGAGATTTTCTCATTATAACCTTACCATAGTGCAATGTCCAAATTCACTATTCAGTTATGAACTTGTAGTTTTGATTTAAGTCTCATAGCATAGATTTTCTGTGTGGATCACCACGCACCTATGCTATTTACTTGTATCATGGAGCCTTGTTGCATACAAATATCAAATAATATAGAGAGAAATAAACATGCTCATAATGAATGCACTGATATGTTAACTGAATAATATCCTTTATACTGAGTTGTCTTAGTAATATTGATTTATACGGCATACAATTCTCAACATAAGCCACACCAATATATGTGCCAAGAGAATCCTTTGAACTCTACTTGGTGGTTGGTCAAACGTAATAGTCCATTCTTGTACACTACGTTTAGGAAAATGAAGGGATGGATAAAATATTTTTCCCTCTTGTTAAGATTAAATTTTTGTTGAGGGGAAAAGAAATCGAGTGTACCAGACTGTTTAGAACAAATAAATTCTACAAAATTTTGCGGAATTCATTTGCAAATCTAATTTTTTATATTTGAAAATAGCATTTTAAAAAATTAGAAATTCAAAATTTGCAAATCTTGAATTTCCTTAAGTCTTACCTAAATCCTTGCTCAAGAGGTGGAATTTATAAATCCACGTTTTTAAAATTACTTCCTTTCTTTTGAATATAAAATTACCCTTTAGATTTTTCATTCCATTTAAATTTAACTTTGGCTCAAATACAAAAATAAAAAAATAAAAAATTATTTCAAAACCTCTCTCTCACCCTTATTCTTTCAATAAAATACAAAGAAAATAATTGATCAACAAGTCAGGACATTAACAGTCCATACTAATGCTTGTTAGATAGCTCAACATTTTTTATTTATCATTACTAAATTTTACTAATTCTAATAGAATAAAAGATGTTATTTGAGTAAAATATAATTTTTAATTCCAATTCTACATGTATTGCAAATTAGAGTTTCAAACAAGAGAATTCATTTACAAATACAAATCCTCATAGAATTCATTTATAAATCAAATGAATTCCACAGTACAAGTTGTTCAAAACACTATGTACGAAAGAATTCTTTTGGGATTATTTTTGTTTTTCTCCAAATTGGATGAAAGTAAAAAGAAAGGAAGTGATGGATTGTAAAAGGACACAAATGTTTTTATTTTAATGAAAAACACTACCCATCTCTATTGTTGATCTTGCATATCTGGTAACTTAGATATAAAGTTATCCTTTCTTTCCTTCTATTTTCTAATCTAAATAAAAAAAATTGTGTAATCCCTACATTTCATTTAACTTATTTATATTTGAGTAATGTTATATACTATTCTACTTTTTATACTTTTATACCACTCTTTAATTGACATGTTGACATGTCATGCCAAGTTGACAAACTTAATTTTTTCATTTTCTCTCCCTTGTTTTTTTTTTTTATCTCTTATTAACATGTTCTGTCAACGTTTATTTGTTATCATTTTCCTACTCTTACCAACGTTTTCTTCTTACATACTAACCCTAACAAAAAATTCTCACATCACTTCAGTCAAAAAAAATTATTTATTCTCTTCTATTGCTAAGTAGTGGCGGTTTCATTCAACAGATGTTGTATTGATTGACCATGGAGTACATGAAAACACAAATCTCTGTTCAGTTATTGAGAATCATTTTAAACCTGGTCATTAGAATCATAAATTGAAGAAATTCTGCGAGGAGCCCCTAGATGCGCTAAAAATTTTCATCCGTAAATATTCGAAGGGCCCCAAAGTTTCTTTCCGCGAGTTGGATATAAAGGCCCCAGTTCGTGAGCAATTTGCTAATTTAGTTATTTTGGAGTATTCTATAATCCATGTTTTTCTACCTTCCCATACCTATAATTTTGAAGTTATCAGAGATACAGCGCCGAAGAGAGTAGATAACAAGAAATCTGCCAATGATGGCTCCCCAAGTCCACAAGGTATGTTTGATAAATAATTTGAACGGAAAGAAATTGAATCTTCAATGTATATGCTGTTGTGTTTTCATGGTATGGTAAATAAATTTTTTTTTTGATTGAATTAATTTGGAATTTTTGGTTAGGGTTAATACGTAAGAAGAAAACTTTGGTAAGAATAGGAAAATGATAACAAATAAACTTTGACAGAAAATGTTAATAAGAGATGAAAAAAAAAAAAAAAAACAGGAGAAAGAAGAAGAAAAAATTAAGTTTATCAACTTGGCATGACATGTCAACATGCCAACTAAAGAGTGATATAAGAGTGTGAAAAGTAGAGTGGTATATAACATTACTCTTTATATTTTACTAAACGAAAGAACCTCATTTCCTTTCCTTTCCTTTAGAAGCCTTTCCTATACCTTCACTTTCTTTGCTTCCCCTTGCAAATCCAAACATAGTGGTAATGATGCTCTTTTGCTCGCCATAATATCTGCTATTGCATTATACTCCCTCAAAATGTGTTCGATTCACCATTGACAAAGCCAATAAGAGTTTTACAATCCTCAATAAGGGCTTTCATGGGCTATATTCTTCAACTCCTACTTTGATTGTCAATATTTCATCAACCATGTAGCCTTACAATATATACTGCTTCACCATTCATAATTATGAATTTAAAGTGTGATTGGTTCAGCAAGTTTAAGAGTTCAAAAGATTATTTGGACTTTAATCATAATTTTCAGACTCTTTTTTTTTTTTAAATTAGCAAGAGTTATATTCGTTAATCAAAATAATTGTACATCAATACAAAAAAGTTACATAGATCAAAAAATTAAGAAATATCATGTTTTATGCTCAACTTATTAGGTCAGACAATGCGACGCAAACTCTATCTGTCTACAAATTGAATTAAGTAATTATGTTTATCCTCGTAAACTAAGTTGGATGTGGATGTTTTCCTTGTTATAAAAAAAAAAAAATTATAATCAACATACGCCATGACCAAAATTTGCGGACTCATGTCTGACATAAATTTGCTTTTTTAAAAGAAAAAAAAAATCAGAATGTCCGGACATACAACTAAAGAAATAAAAGCGTAGATCTAAAGGCTCTAAATTGGCAAAGCAGATCTTGATCATCCAACATACCTTATTTTATGAGAATAATATTGTCTCCGATTCTACTTTGTCTCTCTTCTGTTGCAATCTACTTTACTAACACAATTGTTAGATATACAGAATTGGATTAGGCTCCATGTCTTCAACAATTAGCAATATCTTCAAGAGAGATATATTTGTTAATTAAGCTCGAAGGTGGATGGCCCGCGTCTCAGCTAGCAAAGTTTAACCCTGTTAAGCGCGAGGCAAACATAGTGGCGAATTGAATGGTAAAATAAGCTAGAATCAATAGATTAAATGTAGATTGGGTACGGGAGCGGAGCTAGGGTTTCTTGTCAGTGGGGGTTAAAATTTATAATTTTTGAACTATACGATGATTTTTTTTTAAAGTGGAGTTAATTAATTTTTTTAACTAAAAATACATAGATATTTAATTTTTTTTCAAAAAATACATAGAAATTTTAAGGTTTTTATGGGCCAATGGGGAACTAAAATCCATAATTTTTAAACTATACGAGTACTTTTATTTTTTAGTGGGGCTAATTAATTTTTTTTAACTAAAAATACATAGATATCTAATTTTTTTCAAAAAATATATAAAATTTTTAACATTTTTATGGGCCAATGGGGGCTAAAATCTATAATTTTTGAACTATACAAGTACTTTTATTTTTTAATAAGGACTAATTAATTTTTTTTAACTAAAAATACATAGATATATAACTTTTTAAAAAAAAATACATAAAAATTTTAACAATTTTTATGAATCAATAGGGGCTGCACTGACCAACATGTGCCTCTGCCTGTGATTGGGTAGGTGATATCCCCTAAATTAATAACTATATTTTGACTTTCCTTTCGAAGGGGTATTAGTTAACCCCTTCTTGGTAATACAAATTGATATTTACATACCCTTAAAAAGATATTTCACGCATAACTGAAGTTTTGTGCGTTTGTCAAGAAGTTCTAGATTTGAGTATGACTATCGTTGAGAATTAAACTTTGATTTACCTGATATATACTTTGGGTTGGACTACTATACTCTGAAAATTTTGATTCACATTCAACCGTTAGGCCAACGAAGAGATATCGGTGTGTCCCATCTAATGTTAATGGGTGGTGACTAATCCGATTTGTATCTCGTAAGTTAGTTGAGTGTTGATATTTTTTCACGTTAGCAAAAAAAAAAAAAATGCAGGAAGCTTACCAAGTCTACCGGAACCCATCTTCTTCCGTGGCAAAATCCTAGCCGTTAATCTCTATACATTTTTTCCCTCGTAAGCCTCTTAATGCCCAAAATAAAAAGGGCCTGTCCAATCAAAAGCCCAAAATTTCTTTCTAATCCAATCAAATTGTCCCAAACTCTTTATTTCCAAATCCACACCTAAATATTTATAAATTACAAAAATGGGCTTTGTCGACCGGAAACATCGCCGGAGCCCTAGAACCGCTCCTTTACTTCCGTCGAAGCACAACCACCACTTTGAACCCTCCGAGGGAGGCTTTGACGGCGCGTCATTCTCCGGCGCGGTATTCAACCTCTCCACCACCATCGTCGGCGCCGGAATCATGGCTCTGCCGGCGACTCTTAAGCAATTGGGTACGATTCCGGGGCTGATCGTGATTGTTTTAGCTGCAATGTTGACTGAGAAGTCAATTGAGATGATTTTGAGATTTTCTAAAGCGTCAAAGACCTCCTCCTACTCCGCCCTCGCCGGCGACGCGTTCGGCGGTGGCGCCCGGAGACTTCTCCAGGCCTGCATTGTGATTAGCAACGTCGGCATGCTTATTGCTTACTTGATCATCATAGGTATGAACTAAAATTCCACATTTTTCTTTTGTTTGTTTTTCTAGTTTATTTTCAAAATTTAATCATTTTTGTATTTTTCGATTTTGTTTCACAAATTAAAGTGAAAATTTTATAAAAAGATGGAAAATTTAAAAGCATAACCCTTTAAAATTCAGTTACCCGTAAAAATTTTACGTAAAGATTGTAATTTTATTTTCTGTATAAATACGGAATTTTGGGGTCAAATGTACGTAGTATAATTTATGAGGTTACGAGAGAGATACAATGGCGATAGATTAGGAATGGAGTAAAAGTATTTTAATGTATCTTATAATCCATGATCTAGATCACTTCGTTGTCACTGTATCATTACCACAATTGGTAAGTATGGATGTGGATAATGCATGATCTGTTCTATTGCTTCATTCTCTGATAATTACAGAATGGTGTTTGTGGGTTACAGGTGATGTGCTATCAGAGAGTTGGTCGGATGGGGTGCGTCATTTAGGTGTAATAGAAGAATGGTTCGGTCAACATTGGTGGACAAGGCGTTCTTCCTTGTTGCTTCTGACAACTCTTTTTGTGTTTGCGCCTCTGATTTCATTCAAACGTGTGGGTGAGCGTTCCTAACTCTTGAACTCATTTATATACGTATGCAACGTTTTACTTAATTGGAGTAGCATGATCTTCAATTCTTGATGTGGATGCATGATTCAGGCATAAATGGCTTATGAAATGTCACGTGAATTGTTATTTGGTGTCATGGATAATGGTTTCTCTATCATTACCTTTTCCAAAAAGGATTTCTCAGAAGATTTTATTTGCGAATAACTATCATAATGGAAGAGATTCTATATGTCAATAGGAATGAAGTGATAAAAATATGCATGTGACAGAAACAGATAAATGATTGTTCCTATGGTTGCCTAATACCTAATAGGATCAGCTTCTTTACGTTACTTCTACAGGACTGCTTTAATTGACCAAAAAGATAATAATAGGAAAATATAATCTCGCAGACATCAATCGATCCTTTTATCTGCAAGATAATATAAGGAAAGTTCAGAAATTGTTGAGGCTTTACAATTGTGTCGTGATGTATCTGATACTACTGTGTGGTCACTTGTTCACAATCCTCCACGCTGTTAAACATAAATCTTTTATGAATAGTCCATTTAGTTAAAAGTGTACATGTTTCTCCTATAATGAGTTCCTTGGTACATTGATAACTGGCCATTTGAGTCACTGTGTATTAGAAGTTATAGGAAAATGTGTTGCTCTTAATGTTCATCTTATCTTTGAATGGCACACGCATTCTTTCTTGGAGGATAAGCATTGACAACTTGCTCACTTTTGCCCCAACAATTTTGATAACTATGCTGGCCACAAGTATAAACTGTCATATGCTGCTTTTATGACCATCTGAATTTTCTTGGCTTTTTCTGTTATTTTCATGATCATCTGAAATCACTCTTATCAGCTCAAGTGCTGCAATGCGCTTGCTAGACTTGCCTCTTGGAATTTTAACTTCAACATTCTTATATAATTAATTAGTGACTAATTCAGTAATTTTTGTGATGGTGGAGTCAGATTCATTGAGATACACATCAGCATTGTCAGTGGGTTTGGCTATTCTTTTTGTGGTAATCACAGCTGGAGTAGCCATTGCTAAGTTTTTTAAGGGAAGCATTGGTATGCCACGCTTGGTACCTCAGCTTGTTGATCAGGCCTCTTTCTGGAAGCTGTTTACTACTGTTCCTATACTTGTCACTGCTTTTATCTGTCATCATAATAGTGAGTTGACTTCTACTCCTTTTAGTTTTAGTTTAAGTTTAGTACTAGTAATAACAGGATTTATATTGAGTACTATATGATTTCTATCACACATCGTAGAATTCTATATGGCATATAATCTTCATGAGTAAAGAAATTAGGAGTGAAGTTTGATAATAATTGTGGAGCGTAATGTCCACTCCTGTATGTGCTTATCCACACACCAAGTGCCCCATTGGACAACTTTGCCCATACAGCTCCTCTATGAGTATCTACTTCTTGTAATTGCAAGTTGAGGCTATATAAGATGGAGTTTCAGATAAGTTGGCTCTGTAATGGCAGTATTGTGTCATTATAATGTGGGAACATGATCACGTAAAATATAATGTGAAAAGTGCCCAATGAGGCTAGTTTAAGTAGGATATTTGATTATAAGATATAAGTGGAAATTATATGGCAATCCAGTGTTCATGTTAGGGCACTACCATGTTCTTTTATCCACCTGTACAATTCTGCAATTAGCAGATGTTAATGGTGCACATTTGCATATGGTTAAACCAGAAATCTTTTCCCACACAATATTACAACCAACATCAGAAAATATTTGACCAAAAAACAAAAGAACTAAAGGAAGAGCAGACATCAGTTAGAGATGGTGGTTGTGCACTTATTATTGCTACATCCATTCCTTGACAACTTTCTTCAAGATGATAGATTTTGATTCATGATCCTTGGATCGCAATGTTACATCTTTGCTTTGTCTTTAGACTGTGTGATGTATCACTCCATCAAAGTGCTTATGTAAGTTTTGATTTTCTTCTTGTCTTAATGATTTTGCAGTTCATCCAATCGAGAATGAGCTGACAGACACCACCAAGATGAAATCAATAGTTAGGACATCAATTACTTTATGTACATCTGTCTACATAGCGACCAGCTTTTTTGGGTTCCTTCTCTTCGGCAATGAGACACTGGATGATGTACTTGCAAATTTTGATGGTGATCTTGGTATCGCATATAGCTCCTTGCTTAATGATGTAGTGCGAGTGAGCTATGTCATCCACTTGATGCTTGTATTTCCCACTATCTTCTTTTCTCTTCGCCTCAACCTGGATGGCCTACTTTTCCCCTATGCCATTCCTATTGTCTATGATAATCGGAGATTCTTTTCTGTAACTGCAGCTCTCATGGGTTTCATCTTTCTTGGTGCAAATTATGTGCCTAATATCTGGGATGCTTTCCAGTTTACTGGTGCCACAGCTACTGTGTCTGTTGGTTATATTTTTCCCGCTGCCATTGCCCTCAGGTAAGTAAAGTGCTTACATATATATAATTGTTATGTAAACAGTTATAAATTGCAAGCTACTAGGCTTCAGGACCCATTTGGATTCAAAACAAGAAAAACTGGTTTCAATTTGCCTCGTGTGCGTCTAAGTGTTAACCATCTAGTTTTTTACTCTTCTAGCTTTAAATCCTAGAATTTTTTTCTGTTGTAGGTTCCAACAATGGAAATCAAAATTTACAAATTCCGGCTGATGAAATATTTAGACTGTATATTAAAAGGTTGAGCGGGGAAGAGGATTCAGCTTAGTGATGAGTTGTTGAGACTTGGAGTTTTGAATTTGGTCTTGTATTAGTCACGAGACAACTTAGCAAAACCAGCTAGACAGTACATTCTCTGGCTTGCACGATGCACCCTAGGATTTGATGGAAGTTTGTCCTTGAATGGGTCAATTTGCCTAAATTATTGCTGTTTTTCTTGTATATCTAATATTGCCTAGAAATTGTCCTATGCCATATCCTTTCTAATGCCAGTGTCCTTTTCATCATGCAGAGATACTCATAAAATTGCAACAAAGAATGACATGCGTGTCTCGTGGGTCATGATACTGTTAGCTGTGACTTCAAGCACTGTGGCCATCTGCTGTGACATCTATAGCATTTTCATTAGTGATGGAGCAACTCAAACTTAGCCATTAGAGAAAAGTATCAATCTTCTGGATGTTGCATGAGAATCAAAATTTGCCTCTGTCCGAGACAACTAGGTTTATGTAATTGATTGACACGGAAAAGGTCAGGTGAGATGAACCACATTGCTGGATTCCTGACCATTACAGATGCTTCTCAGTCTTCTGAAGAGACAGATATATTAATCTCTCATCCTAAGGATCTATGTCTTTCAGAATCAAATGCCAACGAGCAATATGTTTATGCACGCCCGGGGCTATTCACCAAATTCTTTCTCCCCTTATGCAGCAGACCTCTTCAATGACTTCAAAAGTGCGCAACTAGTGTTTCTCCGCGGGTGTAATTTATCAAGGGGATATCAAAGAAGATAACCAAGTTTGTAAAACAATTTTCGCCATGCATTTGTAACTGTTCTTGGAAAAGTATCATGACATAGCCTGAGCGAAGTTCTCGCTAATTGATTGATTCTTTTAGAAACAGTATCAAAGCTCCAATTAGATTAGGGCTGGCCCTGATTTGGATTAAAATATTGATAGGTGTGCCAATTGATAATGCTGAAATGACATTTTCTTCTGTTACTCTCTCTCCCCCTTTCTGTGCATCTGTGACTGTGTGTTTGCGTATTCCGTCCCCCATTCCAGTAGTGTACTTCTTGGTTTTTTGTCAGAGAAAATGTGTTGACTGGAATGGCATCAGTTTTGACGTTATTGAGATTGGGTTTGGATTCTTTTATAACATTATAACGTTATGAGTTTTAACCATGTTTTCTATCACGTCATTTGACATATAACGACAGGAGCGCTCAAAATCCGTTCCATTTTAGATTAATTATCAAACGAGGGGAAAAAAAAATCACTAAACTGTCAATCGGTAAATGTAATGTTGCAGTCCTGGACTGGAGGGTGTATAGCTCTGGTGTGGTGTTGTTTAAGACAGTATGAAACTGTATAATGAATAATGAATAATTGTATGAATTCATTTGTTAGTGTATGCAAATCAACATGAGTCAGACCTTTCATGGTTGTCATGTGGCGTTTGTTTAGACGGTAGGAAACTGTATAATGTAGACCTACAAAACTTGTTAGTTAATGTATGCAAATCATCATGAGTTGACCTTTTATAGCTTTGTCACGCGACCGACCGATTTAAGATATTTTATTAGTAAAATTTAAATATTTTTGAAGTTCAAAACTAATGAGGTTGTGGATGCTTAATAGATTTTTGACCAAAAAATATCAAAAATTTTTAAAATATTTTAATATAATTTACGACATAAGTGATAACGGCAACCTCTACTATATCATATTTGAATCCTCCCCTTGTGACATGGTGTTGTTTAGACAATGTGAAATTGTAGAATGTATAAATAATTACATGACATGTTAGTTAGCGTATGCAAATCATCAGCATGAGTCGACCTTTCATAGTAGAGTCATGAGACACAATCAATCAAAAGATCTGGCGTGGGGCTCAATTGTCAATGCCATTTTTAAGTTGGACCGAAATCATTGGTGAAGGGGTAAACTTTGTCGCATCTCATAATATTATAATATTATAAGAGAAATTTAATTGTGATAAAATATCTATGTAAAAATTTAAAGGTAATAATATACTTATATAGTTACAATAAAATTATTTAAACATATTATCATTATTAAATCTCTCTCACAATATTACATAAAATATGAGAAGATCCTTTGTCAAGGGAGGATGTTAATTTTTAATTCAAATATTACAATTACAAAAATTACATGTTTTTGGAGTTTTGACTACATACAATTGATGATCTGTGGTTCGTGTAAGGAGCTGGACATATCATCATTATGTTTGTTTTGGTAAAAGTTTTTGATAAAATTATAGCGAGATTACTGCAATTTAATGTGGTTTATGCTTTCCATTTCGCAGATTTAAGTGCATGTAGATAATGTACAGTTAGGTTCTCTAAAGTCTCATAAAAGAAAGGAGTGAAATACATTTTTAGAAACATATTAATTAAAAAAGTCGTGCCCCAATTGACATTTTTAGTAGAACCCTTGTCTTTGACTTGGAGCATATCTTTTTTTTTTTTTTGGCTTAAATGGACTCGAAGGAATATGCTATTCAAGCATAGATATAAGTTCATGGTGTTCTCTTCATGCACGTATGTCTAGGGCAAAGGACTTTAATGAAAATGTGAAACATGAAAAAGTAGGCATTAAGAGGCTCTTTGTTCGTAAAGGAAACAGTGTAAAAAGGGGTTTGTATCATCATTAGAGCCCAGCTTAAGAGGACAATCCAGAATCCAAGTTCATAAAAGAAGACTCCGGTGGAGTCTCGTTGTTTTGTTTTTTATTTTTATTTTTTATGACGAGAACGTTTTTGTGAAATTTTTTAAAATCATACTACAGTTTAGATTTAAAGACACATGATTTTTAATGAAAAAAACATAATTCGTTTTAATTAGGCATAAGACTTATTAGGACTAAACTTTTAGAATAGTTCAGTTGGTCAGATTTTGAATTTGTTCCCCAAAGGTCACCAGTTTAAATCTTACAGGGCTATTGAAAATTTACTTAACCGTTAATTTTAGGGTCCTGTAATTTTAGTTTGGATACCCATAGATTTCCAAAAAGAATTATATTTCACTAATTTAATCCCAGATGTCAACAAATTTTTCACCAAAGCTTCAAACACTCCACCCTCAGTCTAACATGGTGTGCATTTTAAATGTATTAAGAATTATATTTCAATAAATAATCCTATTCATATGTGAAGCAACTTCCGAGTACTTCACTTTTGTACTTACCTTTTGGTTATCAATAAAATTTCAGAAAAAAATTCCCTTTTTTCTACCCCAAAAAAAAAAAAAAACTTCTGAGTACTTAGTTAAACCTAAATTTAGTTTCACATAATAGAGTTTAGATCATATTAATTAATATCTAGCTTGACTTTTGATGGGCAAGCTAATTTTTAATTGAGTTTTGTTAAATAGTGAATTGTGTAATTGATAAATCTAAATTTAATTTATTAATATAAAATAACAAAATATCAATCCTCAGAGACGTGCATTTCCATTCAGGACAGGAACATATGTTTTTTTTTTGGCTTTCTTAACGTATGAAAAAACATTTGTTCATAGTTTGATTCTGCCTGTTGACTACAGAAACATCCACTTGTCTGTAGATGCTTGTTAGAAGGAATTGTTCCTGCCGTCACTTAGTGTCCATTGTACCTGACCCCTTTTGGTATCCAATGGCTTCTTACTGGGTGGCCACTATTTCCCTTCATTGCAGGGGAGGGCCTCCGGGCCCGAATGGCCGCTCTAATATGGATAAAAATTCTTTCATAATATTCTTATATCTTTTATGAGTCTTTAATATAATTAAGTATTTAGGTTAGAGTCAAACCAACAAATATTTATCATTTCCTTGCAACACAAAATATCTCTTTAAGTTGTTTGTGTACTAACTTCTTGTAATTTAATAATCACAAAGCAACAACTAGAATTTGAAATCGATGTATTATTCTTCTTCTTTTTTTTTTTTCTCTGGTTAATTGACGTTATGTAATTCTTCATTGGTTACAACTGGTCAGTCATGAATTTGGAGGTTATTTTATCAATTTTTTTTTTCCTAGGGTTAAAAAGGATATTGGTTCTTGTAGAAAATTAGAAATGGTTCATAATTAAGATTAAGTGATAAAGACAATACTTTCAGACTAGCTTAACAAGTTCTCTTTATCATCATAATTATTTTTATATTTTTTTGAGAAATACCAGACATAATCGGATCTCACAACATATTAGGTATCATACTTAATTTGTAAGTGATTTTGTCATAAATCTGACAATCACCTCCTTGCACAAATAGACAATCAATCATATATTGCCACAATTTTGAGATGTTAAGAACAATTCTATAACCGCAACACTAAATAAGTCAAAAATTAAATTTTAATATACTTTCAAAAAAAATTAAACTGCGTTTGTTAATAATTTGTTCATTCCTTTTGTCACTTGAACTACCCTTGCAGGACGACTATTAATCATGGTTTTGTTTTTGTTGCAAACCACAAAAATGCAACAAAGGCATCCCAACCACCATATGAAAAGCAAAGGAAGAGACACAAGTAGGACAGACATTGTAGGCACCTCAACATATTGCACATCTGCATTACATTAAAATACCCAAAGTTTGGTGTGTGACCGACACTACCATGGATTTTTTTTTTTTAATATGCATCAAATTTAATTTGTGATCGGTAGCAATCATGGGCATATTTAAGCTTCATTTTCATCAAATGCAAAACCATACTAATTTAATCACGTATAGATGATCTTGACATCATCTAATTTTATTTTGATTTAAAGTAATCAACGATCAGAAAATGTCATCCGCCACTCATTAACATACATGATTACATCAAAAAATTGTATAATCACATACTTTACACTTGTGACTGTCCCACTTTATCAAATTATTCAGATCACACAATCAATGTCAAATATTGTAATATATGACCTTATTCAAAAAATATAGTCCAAATTAATTAAATATAAAATTTATTTAAATTGATCCTAAAAAAAATAATTTTTTGACCTATTTAAAATTAAGAGATAAATAAAACATGAACAAATATCTCGTACCGCCCTAAAAATTCTACGACCATGCTAATCGGAGACTTGGAGTTAAGATAAGAAAATTTTCTTGATTAAATACGCAAAAGTTGTAACGTGGTTATGGGCCATTGGACCCATCCTGGGCATGAATACAGTTCACTAATCACTTTCATTGTTTAACTAAAAATGTAAATTAGTGATTAATTAATCTTTAATACATAATTGACCTTCCAGTTGTACAAGCATGATGAAACTTTTGAATACGATTAATCAACTGAACGCTAAGACCAAAGTCCTTTATTCACACCTAACACAAATTGATAGTAAATGTAAAATCTCAAGGGGCCACATGTTTTTTAGACTTTTATATATTTTATTTTATTTACGTTTGTTTATGCTCGAAACTTCTATAATTCTCTGAGAAAAGAAAAAAGAAAAAAAAAACATTAGAAGTAATCATATGAAGAGCTGTCATCCATGATGTTAAGGACATTATGCCTTACTTCCACTAGGCAAGCAACTGATTCTAAGCGTGTCTTCTTCTTCTTCTTCTTCAAACTCTTCCTCGGATTTCAATTTTGTGAATGTTATAGAAATGTAATCCACTTGGTTAATCAGCATCTTAACGTGAATATACCGATAAGAATCAACAACCAAGCCCAATGACTTAGTTTAGTAGTAGGGCGCTTTTGGTACGGACAAAAAATTTGTTTATATTTTTAATTTGAATTATATAATTAGGAAATTAATTTTTTTAAAGTTAGTCTTGACAAGTTTTATTTCTGATTAACTTGTAATATATTTTTTTTAAAGAAAATTATGTATTTTGAAATTTGACGTTTTTAATGTATGTTTGAACGAGTTTGCAAAGAGAGTTATATGTCATTAAAAAAAAAATCAACAAATGAAATGTAAAATACGAAATGGTAAGGAGGAGAAGAGGAGGCTGTTGTGCCTTCATTGTGTTGAGAACGAAAATAATCACCAAATTGGCAATAATAAGTTATATTATGATCAAATAAAGTAATTAACATTAGCTTTTTCCTAAAGAATTATCCATGTCTCTTTGTGCTTCAAGAATCTCATCCATAAATATTTCTTAGTGGTCAAATAAACATGTAATCCTGTTTGCCAATAAATATTCATATGCAATATTGGATATTCCATGTAGACTAGATAATACTTAGTTGGTTGAAACCAATTTCTAAAATATTAGAACTAAATAATTGTATTTAAATTTGGAATAGTTTTTCCCTTATTCCAAATTTATGCTCCAATTCCTTTTTTATGGGAAAAGAATTATTATCAATTCATTCCAACTAATCAAAACATGATATACAAAAGTTCATTACATTAATCAAGTCGTAATTGCCAACGTGAGCAAAGGTTTCTATTTGCTAAGCTATCCACATATTTACTACTAACAGAGATTTTGTCTCTAACATCAGCAAAGATATCCACAATAATTTGATCCTCTGTTTTAGGGCTATTGTCGTGTAGTCGATTGTTACGTTCCCTTCAAATGTTGTAAATAGTCGCACAAAAGGAAGCTTTCACAATGTCAGTCTTGAGGCTGTTCCTCATATTACTGATACGGTGGACAATCACATCCAATTGCACATTGAGACTACGCATCCTGAATAACTCAGTAAAGTATCCCCAGATTCTTTTGAAAAAAGGAGCAATCAAAGAAAAATGGATCTCGACTCTCCATTCCCAAACCACAAAACTCACAATTTGCATTATCAATAACTCCCCAATTGAGTAGCCTTGGTTTGGTTGGACTACGATTAAGGCACATAAACCAAGAACAAAAAACATGTTTTGAAATCACACACTTGCTCCAAACAGTAGATGCCCATTCAACCTCATCTATTTTCTCCCTAATGTAATCCCATTCGTAGTGCTTTATTTTCTCTAGAATTTGCAATTTTTTTCGAACTAAAATGAAAAGTTGACACCCAAGCATAAATTCATTTTTTATCACTTCCAATTCTAAGCTGCAAGGAAAAAATATATATACATATCCTTTCTATATATAAATTAAGACGACATAAAATCCTTTGCAAATTTACGAAAACGATAAATTGTTATATAATTTAACATCTAAGACATGTAGTAATATTTTCTTTTTGTCCCATATGTAATAAAGATGAAAATTTCATAAGTTCTAAAATAATTTAAGTTTTTTGTTTTTTGTTTTTTGAATGATTTGGGAATTTAATTGGTAGAGTCTGACCATGAAATTATTTGACAAAACTCAACTACTAACTGGTAAATTTTCAGATGTAATAGTACGTTTTCACAGATGCACCATGTTAGTTGATGACGAAATTTTAAAATAATGAAAAGTGTCAAACATGAGATTTCACAAGAGTCATTTCACTTCATTGTCGCTAAACCATACTCCGGGGAACAAATAATGTAAGTTAAAATAGGTGGAAAATATGGGTGATGACATGTACTTAGAGAGAAAAATGCAAAAGAATATAAAAAGGTGATGACGTAGATGGCAGCGGAGATTGCGGATAACACCCGGGGGTCGCCGGCGGTGGACGGTTCTTGACAGCCTGTTCTACGTAAACCCATTGGGTTGGGCCCACTCAAAGTCCACGTGTCACGATCTGAAACAGTATAGCAACGTTTTATACCTAGTCTAAACCACGTGCGTCACCCATGTTGTACTTTCTCTGCTTTTTTTCTAATTTTTTTGGTTGTTGTCAAAGCAGTGATGGATCAACGGTCCACGAGACACGTCCAAGGATCCAAGGATTTCAAGTCTAGGTTTGTAGAATCCCCATTATACCCTCAAGATTTTCCGAGAATTATATGAGTTGCCATGCTCTTTTACTATTGCTTTTTTGTATGTCTGTATCTATCAATGGCCTTTATCTTTACAGGCTCAGCTGAAAACTGTTCCTGTTACTGACATTCGGCAGAAGAAAATTATAAAAGAAGGTCCCATTTTCCATTCCTACTCACTTCTATGAGCATTAGTTGTGTACTTATCTATTGGTAGTAAGAATTACGAACGAGACGAATTTCAATAAGAATAAATGATATTGTTATATTATTAATTTATATAAATAATTTTATTTTAGTGTAATAAATTTTATTCTGTCTTTTCATTTTTCTTTTTTTCTCGATACCCAGATTTAAAAAAATTTTTACTTTCAATTAATCTCTTATTATAAAAGATTCTTATGTCAGTTTCAATTAAACAACTTATCTATTTTAAAGATTTTAGTAATGTGATTAAAAATTATGTGATAGGGGATGAGATAGGGGAAGGTTTAGCTTTGGGGTATGAGGACCTCCTATTTTTTATGAAATAAGTCAAGGGAGGTATTGGAAGAGACTAACGATCTACTATATTTAGGAGATTTAGAATTTTAAGAGAACTGATTGTGAACTTTTTAATTTATGAATCTCACTCAAATACATAGACGCGATGAGTAAAAGACTTTTAAAGAAATCGAGCTCACAACTTAACATGAGAATATAAAGAGTTATACAAATCATTAACAATTATGCCAAGATTGAAGATTGTCATAATCTGCTACAACATAACCTGGGTATCTGTGTGGTGAAAGTTTTTTGGGAAACAAATAAATGCATAGATTGACTAGCCAATTTTGGTCTTAGACAATCATACAAGGAATATAGAACATGCTCTAGTAACGCTGATGACTCTAATAAAAAAGGATAAAAAAGAAGAATATTCATCTCGAATAATTACTAATTCATGATCATCGGTTAAATCTTCCATCAAATTTAAAAAAAAAAAAAAAAAAAAAACACTATCCGTGACAGCTCTGCCGAGATCGATGACCAAGATTGGCCACCATGGAAAACACTAGTCGCTCGAGATCTCAGGTCTTATACAACTGATATAGGAAGTATATTTCAAGAATAAATTTTTTGACAAAAAAAGAAGAAGAAGAGGAAATTACAATACTAATCCAAACAAAAGATCATCTTATCCTAATCTTTGTTGGTATCTAATTTCTGCTATCATTTGATTATACTCACCCTTGTGCCTCATGTGCTGTAGAAACTGACATCAGTAAAAAACTAATCCTATCTGCAAAGGCTAATTAAGAATGACATTGATGTTATCCACAACCTAAAGGTTCATTTGAAGCTTTAACAATTTTTTTTTTTTGGCTGATTATCGAGATCAAGTCAGGATTTAAATTTTGAGATACATAATTATGGTTAAAAAATAAATGATTATGATAAGGGTTGAAATCTTACTTCAATCCGAGCTCGGCGCGCACCTGCAAAAAAAAAAAAGGAACTACGGGTGTTATCACAATCGTGAGATCTACTGTTTCGGGTATGGAAGTGTTTGGGGCTTGGTGTATAGGCTGACTTGGTCCGGCCTAGATTTGGGTGAGGTAAGTGTATGGGGCTATGTCATATACAACTTCTTCAGCGAGGAGGGTTTCCCGGTGAGTGCCTTGACTTGACCTGCTGGTGGTGGATCCCCCGCAATATGACTATGGCTAGGAGTGTTGACTTGACCTGCTGGTGGTGGATCCCCCGCAATATGACTATGGCTAGGAGTGTTGACCATCGTGGCTTTTTCTCAATGGATTTGTGGTGGTTTCCCACAGACGGTGCCAAACCGATAAGGGTTGAAATCCTACTTCAGTGTGAACTCAGTGCGCACCTGCAAAAGAAGGCAAGGAACTGCGGGTGTTATGACATGTGATTTCCTTCTGGTGTGAGAGTAAGTTAGTATGCCCGAGCTCGAATAATCACTGAAGATACTAGTAATTAAGGCGAGAAGCATTAAATGTTAATACACGCGTCTTACTGTTCATGTCTGCCCCGAGTTCTTGTCTACTGGGTAGAGCTATTATTAGCTAGTTAATTACCTTTATGTTCCCTCCAACATTTAATGTGAGGTTGCGGGTTGGGTGCCCGCTTGCGGGTCGGTTGGTGCCTATCGGTGGTTCGGATCAGATTTACACCCATGTCAAATCCAATTTAATTAAATACAATGTAGGGTTATTGGTAGACATAGAGGTCGATGAATCGATTGACAAGCTTCAAAAACTGTTTTCATAAAAAAATAACTTTTTAACTTATTCAAACTTAAGATTTGGTTGTGTAATTTTTTTTTGCCAACTGTGAAATTGCTAATCAAGGACATGTGAAATTGCTAAGCAATTCAAAAAACACACTTCACGTTGACAACACGTCAATAAACACACTTCACCATGGAAACTTCCTAAAGCATGTCGTAAAGAAGGCGTGCCGCTGTACATTCATTGCTAGAACTGGCACTTTCGTAAGCGGTGGCTAGTCTAGCTTGTTTTTTACTTCATTTAAAAAAAAAAACCTTTTTGACTTCTTTACATTATCCCTTTTCTTTTGGTCAAGACCTCTCCATATTATCCTTTTAGGCTTGTTTTTTTCATGTTTTTCTTTTTTTACTACGAGGGTATTGTTAAGAAGTCTTTTAACTCACATTAAATTGTAAATTCTAAAAACCATATTTTATCAAAATTAAGAAAAATATTATTTTTTAATTAATTTAAATTTAAAACGTAAATAAATTCACATTTAAATACTCTGGTATTAAACTAACCCGAGTTGCCCGGCCTTTGCCATGTTGGTTCTCCTATATTACACGTTGCAATTTGAAAGCTTGTTTCCAAATGAAATTGTCGGTGCGCGAGTAGAGAACCAAGGGCACTTTAGACTATTCAAGAGCTACCTAATCATTGTTGTCAAGATTATTGAAGACCCTTGTTTGGATCCGCGTACGCGTACATCAGTAGGAATTTTAAAAGGCTGATATACCATTTGCTTGAAAATTTCTAATATTCTTCAACTTCCAAGTGGCAAATAATGCCTTCACCAAGCAATCAACTTGGGTATAATTCTCCGAAACGAGTCATGATTTTCTCGTAACATTAATATTATGTATAAAATTCAATAATTATAAATTATTTTTAATAATTTTTAATAATTAAGGTTAGTAATTTACAATAGTTAGTAACAGATCCATTTTCAATGAAACTAGAGTGTCTAAAAGTTTATTGCTTTGTTCTGCATAAACTATGATTTTTGAAAGCGATATATTAATGACTGAAAAAAAAAAAGATTGCAACAATTAGGTTTATACTAATGTTTTTATAAACTTAACTATATTTGACTGCAATATTTAGTTAAAATACAATTCATTATGTGAATTATTTTCCCAAAATTCACTTCTAGTATCTTTTTCAACCCGAGATAAATGATTCAACTAATTTTTATTTATGAGAAAATTGTAAAGTTGCCATTATTTTCACCGCGTGAATATTATTTTATTATTGAGTCAGAATCAAAACTAACTCTGTTATATAATAAAGGATATAGTTTAACTTCGAAAACAACTCATTGACTAATACTACGTTAAAAAAGTCATTTAACTGCAATTGACTTAATTATTATGGTAAATGGTATTTACTCAATCACCTCGGATTTACCTGAAAATAAACATTTTTTTTTTATGTTGAAATCAACTTAACATGAAAAATTCTTGACTTCCTCTGTTTTGCTTTTGAAGTTACCGTCAACATTTTAAGACCGATCCATATTAATTTTTAAACTTTTATATGCTTAATATGATCTTTGATGAAGTGTATAACGGAATGAGAAAATAGTAATAGTGAATATGTTTGACTAGAAAACTTAAACGGGACAATATTAATGTGTCAAGTGAATGCACATTCTTAGATTTAATCTAGTGGTAGAGCTTTTGAAATATAAATGTTAAAAACAAGCGTTCTGTAACGACCGTTAATGTTAAAAGATTGGTTTAGTGAAAAAGAGAGCTTGAGGTGTGGACTAAAAATTTGCTCACTTTTTAAGTTTGAGTCAGTCAAAAAATTAAGTTCTTTTAAGCTAGTTCTAATAAATTTTGTGCTTAATTAACTTGAAATATCTCTTTTTAACAATATTGCGTGTCTTATAATTTGATACCTTTAATGTCTGCCCGAAAAAGTCTTCGTAAAATCAGTGGTTAATTCGCCCGTCCACTTCCATTCAAGACTTTTCTTTCCAAGATTGTTTGATTCTTCCAAAATCAAGAAAATCGATTGGGCAATTTGAGGAAAGAACAAAAATCCAAAAGAGCAAACAGAAGTTATGGAAATGCCACCTTTTTATTTCTTCCTGGCAACTTACTCAATTTCTATCACTGTCAAATTGCCTAAATAAGTTCTCCAAAGTAAATAGCTAAACACTAATTTTTGGTCATATAGTGGCAATTTTTTTTATTTTTTATTTTGGAGCATTCTAGCTAGTTGAAATTAAACACACAAACTTTGGATATATTTTTAGTAAGATTGACTTGGTTATTAAACGGCAACATGATTTACTCATCATCCCTTAATCCATGCACCAAAAAGATTTATTAATTATTATCTTTATTTTTTCACCAAAAGAGGTAGAATATACCCATTACAAAACCAAAAAAAGTACGTAAAAAGTTATTTTTTCTCATTTTCTCTCCTAAAAGTGGAGGTGAAAGGTTGCAACATTGTCATGTCTTCCTCTTTCTCCTCCTCCAACATTCTTCTCATGTTTGAAAAAGAAGAAATTCATGACTATATATCTATTTCTACATATTTCATGATTATCGATAAATCAAAAGTTGTTATTAAAAAATTTAGTATAAAGTCAATCCAGATTGATTTCAAACATGTAATAGATCCACTCCGAAAGGAAAAAAGAAGTTGAGAAGTTTCAGTCTTTTCTTAATTAATGGAGCTTTTTACCTTCTATATTCTAGTCAAATCTTCCATTACTATTTTTAAGTTTTACTCTCTCTTCCTTTTTCCACACACACACACACACACACATATATATATATATTCAAAATAGCCTACATTGCTTCCCACCTCCATATTCTTCCTTCTCTGCAAAAAGAATTATTCGGAGTGGTTAAAATATTGCTCTTCTTTCCATAGAGAATTCTGGTAACAGCCCCTACACCTAATCGTACGGTCTCACATTAATCTTCATATTGCTTTTGCTTTCATTTGCATTAAATATATATTACTAATATAAATTATTTACTTTATATATACATGTACATTCACAAAAGCAGCAGTAGGTTAAAAACAAAATTTAGAAAAACAATTGCCCACAATCTTTTGTCGGAACATCTTTTCTCCCCTCTTTATTACCTCATCAATCTTTGCTATAATATTAATATTTCAAAATTTTCTTTTCTTTCTTTACTCCTATAAATAATAATATATATATATCTCTGTAATAAATCTTACTAATTATATAAGGTGCTGATCTATTAGTTCGTCATATATATATATATATATATATATATATTATTAATATCTTTATGGGTAATAAGGTGGTGTTATATTGATATTGACCAAGGTGGTGTGATATTGATATTGATGTTGACTCAAAACGTGCAAAAGTCTATTGATTTTGTGAAGCAACAACAAAAACAAAAAGACATAATTTTTTTTGAATTTGAATCAAGAATCAAATTTTTGACCCAAAAAAAGAAAGAAAAAGTGAAAAATCAAAGACGTGTTGAGCTGTTACCATTTCATTCTTTCTCTCTCTCTAACATCTTTTCTTACACACTCTCTCTCTCTAGTACAACAACAACAACAACAACAACAATTGTGAGCCCACACTGCAAGCTGTAATTGAATGTGTTGCTCTTTAGTACCTTTCACCACAATCTCACAATCTATACATACACAACACACACAAAACACAACCCACACCCATTACGGTATACCTCCAAAGGCAGCATTCTCTATATGTATTTATGAGATACATTAGACGTGTAGCTTAGCTCTCTATTTCTCTCTCTCCTTCTTGATTCTTCACATCCCACGTGTCACATTATCAGTTTAAATCTTTTGTGATTCTCTTGAACTTGTAAATGAGTTCATTGTAGTAGAGTTGCTGCTTATAAGCAGGAAAAGTAGCTTATTGTTTTGTTGTTAGTGAGATTTTTTAGCTTATTTTAGTTTGTTTGTGCTTATAAGTGCAAATGGCGCCGTCGCTGTGGTGGGGGAAACAGAGCCATAGAGGCGGCAGCGGCGGAACGCCGGTGGTGGTGAAAATGGAGAACCCAAACAACTGGTCAATGGTGGAAATCGAAAGCCCATCTGAAGAAGATTTCCTTTACGGGGGTGAAGACGGTGGTGGCGGCGATTCTCTCCACCACCGCCGTGAAAAGGGTGGCAGGAACAAGAACGCCAAGCAGCTCACTTGGGTTCTCCTCCTCAAAGCACATAAAGCTGCAGGCTGCTTAACCTCCATCGCCTCAACATTGTTCAGCCTCGCCTCCGTCGTCCGCCGCCGTGTCGCCGCCGGGAAGACCGACTACGGCGACACGGTGGCGACGGAGAACCCATCCGTGAAGTCGAAGTTCTACACTTTCATAAAGCTGTTCCTTTTCTTGTCTCTAGTTTTGTTAGGGTTTGAAGTGGCTGCATATTTCAAAGGTTGGCACTTTACTGCAGCAGATCTTCAGCTGCAGTATATATACACGTTAACAAACCCATTTGCCGTAAGGGGTGCGTTTGATTCGCTATATTCGAGTTGGGTTTTGATCAGAGTGGAGTATCTTGCTCCACTTTTACAGTTCTTGGCCAATGCGTGTATAGTGTTGTTCCTTATCCAGAGCTTGGATAGGTTAATTCTTTGTTTGGGATGTTTTTATATTAAGATTAAGAAGATCAAGCCTGTTGCCAAACACGGCCCTTTGGATCCGGAGTCTGGTGAGGAAGGTGATGGCTATTTCCCCATGGTTTTAGTTCAGATCCCTATGTGCAATGAAAAGGAGGTAATTTTCTTCATTTTTTATTTTTCTATTTTTTGAGTTTTTATATTTATTAGTTGTTTTGTTTTTTCTGGTCATTTTTTTTAGATAATGCATTTGAATTTGTTGGTTATTGGTGGATTATTAACGAAAGTTTGTACTTTTAGTCAATTTTCCAAAACACCCTTTTGAATTTTGTTGATGACTGGTAGATTGTTAATGGAATTCCGTATTTTGGTCAAGTTTCCAGATAGCTCGCTTTAAATTTTGTTTTTGATTGGTTGATTATTGATGAAATTTTGTATTTTTGGTGAAAATTCTGAAAAAATGAACTTTTGAATTTTGTTTGTGATCGGTTGATTCTTAATGAATTTTTGTTTGTTCGGTGGAAATTAAGCTTGGTTTTGATTGGGAGATTTTGGATGGTATCAGGTTTATCAACAGTCAATAGCTGCAGTGTGTAATTTGGACTGGCCTAAAGGGAAATTCCTGATCCAAGTTTTGGATGATTCGGATGATCCAACGACGCAGTCTTTAATCAGGGATGAGGTTTATAAGTGGCAGCAGGAAGGTGCAAATATTGTGTACAGGCATAGAGTGATTAGAGAAGGGTACAAGGCAGGAAATCTCAAGTCTGCAATGAATTGCAGCTATGTTAAAGACTATGAATTTGTTGCCATTTTTGATGCTGATTTTCAGCCTGCTGCTGATTTTCTCAAAAGAACGGTTCCTCATTTCAAGGTATTTGTTAAGTTATTATCATTGTAATTTAATTGCCTCAATAATGTAAACAACTAATTATTGATTTAGTCCGTATCATTGACTATGTGAATATGTAGATACAGTTATGTGTAATTTGGTTAGTTAAACCATATTTTCCTATTGCTTTGAATTATAGGACAACGAGGATCTAGGATTGGTTCAGGCAAGGTGGTCATTTGTGAACAAGGATGAAAATCTACTAACACGGTTGCAGAATATCAATTTAGCTTTCCATTTTGAAGTGGAGCAGCAGGTCAATGGAATTTTCTTGAATTTCTTTGGTTTTAATGGAACTGCCGGTGTGTGGAGGATAAAGGCATTGGAAGGATCTGGTGGTTGGTTGGAGAGGACGACAGTGGAGGATATGGACATTGCTGTGCGAGCTCATCTCCATGGATGGAAATTCATCTTCCTCAATGATGTGGAGGTACATTTATGGAAAGACTCAGATTAGCATGTTACTTTATCAATAGCATTGTTTGTAAAATGAAAGTGAAATTGGTTTCTTCTTCGCAGTGCCAATGTGAATTACCAGAATCTTATGAAGCTTACCGGAAGCAGCAACACAGATGGCATTCTGGGCCTATGCAACTATTTCGTCTTTGCTTGCCTGACATCATTCGGTCAAAGGTATTATTAACTCAAGTTCAATTGTTGCAGATTTTATGCACGGCCTATTCTATGCTATACAATTTGAATTGGATTGTTTTGCTGACTGTGTTGGACCTTTTGGATTTATGCAGATCAGCATTTGGAAGAAAGCAAATATGATTTTCCTCTTCTTTCTGCTAAGGAAACTGATTCTACCATTTTATTCGTTCACCTTGTTTTGCATTATTTTGCCCATGACTATGTTTATACCGGAGGCTACTCTCCCTTCATGGGTGGTGTGTTATATTCCTGCCAGTATGTCGTTTCTCAATATACTTCCGGCCCCAAAGTCCTTTCCGTTCATTGTACCATACCTTCTATTTGAGAACACCATGTCGGTAACTAAGTTCAATGCCATGATTTCCGGGCTGTTCCAACTTGGAAGTGCATATGAATGGGTTGTCACGAAGAAATCTGGGCGCTCCTCAGAGGGTGATTTAATCTCTTTGGTAGATAAAAAACCCCCAAAGCACCAGAGGGGTGCCTCGGAGCCTGATTTGGAGGTGTTGCAGGAAGAAATTAGGAAACAGGAGCAGAAGGCCAAAAAGAAGAAGAAGCACAATAGGATGTACACGAAAGAGTTGACTCTAGCTTTCCTCCTTTTGACAGCCTCGGCAAGAAGCTTGTTGTCTGCCCAGGGCATCCATTTTTACTTCTTGCTTTTTCAAGGAATATCGTTCCTGCTTGTTGGACTGGACTTGATCGGTGAGCAGGTTGAGTAAAAGATGTGTGGGCTTGATGGTGATACATGCATGGATCATCAGTTAACTTGGGGACTGATGCTGAATGCTGAACATAGTAACGAGAATTTCTGGAGAAATGAAAGCGCTTGAGCCGTTCTTCCACACTCCAGACCCCAATATCATCGTCTGCCACTGGTGAAAGAAAGGTGCGCCAGAATAACTGCTTATTTGCACCATGGAGTAGAGTAGAGTAGAGTAGAGTAGACCATTTCAAAATGGCGATGTTCATTACAACATATAATTTTTCTTTTGGTCTTTTGTAATTTCCTTGCTATTTTTCTGGATTCTTTTGTGTTTTGGCATATTGTTTTGTAATATGAATTCATCCTTGAAATTCCAAAACGAAATTTAGTTTTCAAATAGGATAGCATAATGCTTCACATCGATGAGTTCTTGTCTGCAGTAATGGTTTTTTGGGAGCTTACTCCTCGGACAACGACTTGTAGTTGCTAGATATTCTTCTGCTAACTGTAAGACGGGGGGACCGTCCTATTGGAGGTCTATGCTCCAGAAACTATACATGTTGGGGGTGGACCGTTTTATTGGAGGTCTACTCCCTATAGAAATGGTCTATTTGAGATTGTCCCTGTCCCTTAGCCCGTCAAGAGGATTAGCTGTCCGTTCAGCAGTAGACCCTTTAAATTCATCGTCAACTTTTGTTTTGAGAAACAGCTCAAGTCTTCCTCTTGTTATTTTTTTGTTCAACAAGTCTTCCTCTAGTTATTTTATCTTCTCTTTTTAATTTAATTCAAGGGAGGTGTAAAAGTCATGACATCACTTAGATGTTGACTCCAAAAATTGATCTCGTGATATCTTGCACGTAAAGTGAGAATTATACTATTAGACGAAATGCCTAACGACTTATTTGATCGCTTTTGTAGCTGTTCATTCTTGAAAATTAGCTTTCATG
This sequence comes from Ehretia macrophylla, assembly GCA_037974665.1. Lineage (NCBI taxonomy): Eukaryota > Viridiplantae > Streptophyta > Magnoliopsida > Boraginales > Ehretiaceae > Ehretia > Ehretia macrophylla. Next base: position 25,139,052 of record CM075779.1, on the reverse strand, counting down.
CCCTTCAATAAGGGAAATGCACTTTGATCCATCGATTCGCTACGAGGAACAGCATTGTATCTGTTTAGTTAAAATGATGGTAGTACCACCATGTCCGTATGTCTTGGTGCATTAATTTTTTGGAATTCCTCTTGTTTTGACATTTGATTATGAGTAACTCACCTAACGTAGGATTATATTTGATCTACTTTAAGGGTATCAAATAGTATTCTGATATTCTGTGATATGTTAATCAGGCCAATTAAGGAAGAAAGTTTGAATTCGGGACCTTTGGTCTATAAACTTACACGAGTTACTATTTATTCCAACTCTTGGGTCTGTTTTTGTATTTCTCTATTTTATTTTTCTTCTACTGTGTCTTGGATGGTGAATTTTCTTGATAATTTTGACTGCGAATCTGTCGGTTGGAGAAAGAGAAACAGTAACAGGCGTATGCATGCGCTTTTCATTTCCTAATTTTCACATGGTGTGTGGGTTGAAACAAAGTTTGCAATTTCTCTGGTAAGCCAAGGCTAGCAGGAGCTATTGTGGTCTACCATCGTCAAATGCATTTATGATATCTTTAAATATTTGATATTGAAATAAACATAATTCAAAAATAAATCTGCCACATCCCTTATAGAAGAATTTTTCATAGTCCATCGGTCAAGTTGCTGAAGATTTGTTTGGTTTAGTTAATTTTGTGAATAATACAGATTGACATATTGACGTTCGTCTATGACGACGTTCCTTTCTATAAGAGGCCAGATAAAAGAACATGGCTATACATGTCATCCATAATAGTGAGCTTTGCTGTGTGGGTCCCGTTTTACAAGATCCTCCCAATATAGAATTTTGAAGTAATATATTCGAAAAATAAACCATTACATCATGATAATCTTGAACCATTTGTAAAGTTATTTTCCTTAGCTAGTTCTGTTATGTCTTGTGGCTAATTAATTCAAATTTTTTTTTTTTTTTTTGCCCAGAGTTAAGTGTGTCCAAATTTTAAAACCTTATGTGTGTCAAAATTTGAAACTTCACGAGTCAAACGGCTTTTCAAGAGCGTGAAGAGGAAAAAAACAAATAAAAACAAAGATGATAATCCTAATCCTTGTGTCTCGATTCGTAAAAGAGTCGAATCCACGATTTAATGTACAAAAATGTGGCCATTCAACCATAAACTCTTTTTGTTGTTCAAAAAAAGTACATAAATCATTGAAAACAATAAATAAATATAATAAACTCATTTTTAAAAGTTTAAACTTTTAAATAAGGTGATATTAGAGTTTGAGTATCAAAAAGTATTGGATTCAAGTCTTGCCACCATCCATATTAAAAATAACAAATAAATATAATAAATCTTTTTAAAAAAATTTAAATTTTTAAATGAACTGATAACTTAATATAAATTTTATTTAACGGCAAAAAAAAAAAAAAAAAAATCCTAAACCCACATATGAACGATATGTACTTTTTGGTTATTAACAACCTTAAATGACTAATCACACCGTAGCCAGGTTGGAGTTTGTAGACCTTTTAATAAATAGGGTTGGTAGCAACACCTACTAGATTTTAATATGATCATCTGTGTGACATAATAACCACCAGGCCTTTTAATTTTATGTTTTGGAGGCTGCCGATTTGTTGTTTCATAATATGCTTCCATGATATCCGTGACAGGACACGCATAATGACATACAAGATAAGTGGTATAAATATGACATGCTCAAGAGCATTCTCTTCTCATGAAAACATTCAAACACATTGTGACTAAGGTTTTGGTTTTATGGTAATATTACTTGTTGCATGTTAGAGTTTATGAGTTCAAATCTCGTTGGTTACGTCATATGATCTTAGACCTCCACTGAATAATAATAATAATAATAAAAAAAATAAAAAATATTCAAACACATTGCCTTTCACATTGCTTATATAAATTTGATATCTCCAGCGAAACTGTTAACTCTCTACACGCGAAATAGATTTGATATTCATGCAAGCAATAAAAAATATGTGATTCTCACAAAATCACAATGTGGTCAATTGTCATCTAGCATTTAGCTTTAATCTGCACTTGTTTTTGTCTCTAGAAAAGGCGTTATCTGTTGAATCAGTCAAGATATGTTACTTTACACATTTTCGATAGATGATCTAAGATGTGGTACTATATATTTAGAATTTTCAAGAGTGCTTAGGTGCCGGCAAAGCGGTGTAATGTATAATTGGTACTTTAAATTGCCATATGGCTTTTTTACGTTGAGCTAAACAAGGAAGTGGATCTTAACAGAAACGAGTATTATTATCAAATTTATATAACCGACCATATGTAATAAAATTAAATTTAGTTTTATATGAGATTTTTGAAATGGGTCAAATTTGACTGACACCATTAACGGGCCAAGTGGGATTCGGCCAAGGGAAGGAGGTAGCATCAGAGTAGGCTCACCCAATAAGCACTACGACCGAAACCTGCAACAGGGCTCTTAGCCAAAACCCAAAACCCAAGACCCAAAACCCTTTTCAGGCCTTTCAATATAAAATTCATGACTCCATCCTTGAAAGGATAGGTTCTGCAGAGATAAGACCAAAACTTAGCCAACTCTTCAAAAGATTTACCAAAACTTGCAATTTAAAATGTTTGGTGAACTAAGGCAGGCATGGTGCTAAGAAGAATAGAGCTATTATTGCATGCCCAAAGCCCAAATGAGATTAATGAGCTGGTAGGTCAGTTTCAGAGTGTAGGTAGAGGAAGTAAAGCATGAAGTGGTTCCAGTCTTTAGTACTGTAAACAGCTGGTTTCCCTTTATACTCAAAGTTGATATGTTGAAAATATTTTCCAGGGCACAGGTGGATCAGCATTTCTATCCATTCTGGTTAACTTTGCTCTTTTTTTGGTATAATGGGGTGAAGCCGTTGATTAAACTCAGAACTTCTTATTACAATAAGTCTCTGCCCGATCATCTCATCCAACTCTTTGATTAACTTTGGGAGTTTAATATATATTTTTGACACTTTTAAAAATAAAATAAAATTTGAACCAAATTGTTGATTTTGTTCTAATTTTATTTTATTTTTTACAATTGGTAATCATATTCAGTATTCACATTAAGTAGAATATATATATATATATATATATATATATATATATATATATATATATATATATATATATATTGAAGAGTGAAAAGAGTGCAAAATAATCTTTACTAATTTACTTGTGAACTGGAATATTAAGTTTATTAAGGATGAATGGATATAGGCCTAAAGAAAACTTCTAATACATAACGTGCATAAACTCAGAAAATACAAATAACATAGATTTAGGAAAAGAATTTATAAGATACATGATACATAATGAATCTAGGGAATGCAAAAATGAATAATGAACAGAAAAAAAAAAATTTTGAGATTTAAAATCTCAAGAATACTTAGATTTTGATGTTATCAAGAATTCACCAAGTCCAATTCATTGATCATTATTCCTTCCACTTAACAATTAAGCATGCTGAAAGAACTCAAGTTTCAAACTCTGGGCCAGGCCCAGAGCTCCCCTACAATTCCTCAATTTCCCTTGTGGGCTGACCCAAACTAGATTCTTTCGGTACGTTGTCATGAAACATAAGTTATGTAAGGATTCTCTCACAGCATTATAATAATTATAATTCGTGATAAGGTATTTAACCATTAAATTTAGATTTGATGGTTGCATTATTATATTATCATATAAATCTAAACCGTCCAACGAGTGAGATTTATGAAATTTATCTCATAAATTTACTAATAATTGTATCAGGATATTAACTGACTTGAAATTTTTAATTCAAATTATAATTTAAACGCACAACACTTATGAACCACTCCTATCATGCCTTACACCCGTATTAGATATTACATATACAGCTCAAGTTCAAGGGAACATTAGCTAATTATAGGTGAAATTTTAAATCATTAGACTTGTATTTTAGATAATTGTTTAAGAGTTGCTTTTTAAAATGTTAGAGGGACGGACTATCTCTAAGAAAAGGTGGGGCCGATATACACATTCAAAGCCAGCCCGACCCCCCATGTTTGTAAGAATTTCCCATTCTTTAGATGAGAAGAAACAGAAAAAAATTCAGATCGTAATAAAACATTCGTAAAAATCATGAGAATCCACTGCCCACATGATACTGAATGGTGCACGTCTGAGAAGGCATACATTTTTCAAACAAAATAATATGAATTAGATACCACAACTATTTTCCCAACTTAATTTACTTTACAATAACAATTTTCACTTGTTTCTCCAAAACTCCTTGCAAATCTAACCAGAAAACTCTTACTCTACATGAAAATCAATCAATCAAAACAATCACCCTTCATGAAGCCAAAGTCTGCTCCAGAAATATACAAGAATTTGTGTGTCTAACAAGTCATTTTCTTCTGCTAAAATTTCGAAGAACAAGGAGTTAGGAGCTGGGAACCTATACACTATGAAGATATATATATTTGTAGCCATATTTTCTTTAGTTTGCTGAGCAAATAAAATCTGCAGTCAATTAGTGAATGCTTGAAACTTTATCAGAGGAAACAAAAACTTTGAATCCGTCCGTAGCGCGGCCGTTTTCACCTCCCTGCTAAAGATGCTCAGATTATGACGTAAGAAATAGAGGGGTAACATGAACCGAACAGAAAAAGGAGAAGGAAAAGAATATATATATATGATATGCTTCCTGGCGCTTACCATTTGGTCCCAGATTGTTGACAGAGGGATTGGAATCAAATCCCATTTGGAGAAGATTTTGAAGTTCATTGTCCCATACAGCCTGCACAAAAAACCTATCTTACACCATCGCTTTTAGATATGGAGAATATGCAAGTAGGTCAAAGAAATGTTTATGCTACCTGAGGCATGGGATGGAATGGTGGTGTTATATTTGGGATACCAGGGAATGTTCCCTGTGGAATCCCGGGAAAAGGATGGGAGGTGTTCAATCCTGGTGGAATCGCCAGAGTAGCTGCACTCGCGCCCCGTGAATGAAGAATCTAGACAGATAAGAAATGAAGGTTGAAGTTTATCGTACTTGCTGAAGGGATAAATATAATGTATAGAGAGTTGATTTTCAACATACATCTTTGGACAAAAGGCGTTCAATATCAACGTTCAGCTCTGGATTCACTGTAGCGAGTTTCATTGACAAAAACTGCAGAGAAGTATGCAAATAGTTGAACTGTCACATAACTTGAATTTTGTTACATATTTTACAGAGTAAATCTTATAAGCTACAACTACATAGTTTTGATAGGAATATTTATACTTTGTGCTTTGTATTGTTCCACTACGAAAACCACTAAACTACATATGAGCATATTCATTGATAGTGCTCTATGCCGAGGAAACCAACATGACCATTTAAACCAGAAAAACGAAACTTAAGATTTATCTATTACGCCCAAAAATTAAACAAAATGAAACTTAAAGAATGAGTACATAAAAATCAATGGACCTCCGTGGAATCTAGGCAATAAGACAAACTAGAATCAACAAGCTCTATCCTTCTTAGCCAGCCTCATTGAGCAGAAAAGGTTCACACAGACAATTATTTAGCAGAAAGGCTCGCACAGACAATTATTTAGCCGAAAAGGCTCTCTATTTCAATTATGAAACAAACATTAGGTGCCATGTAACATATATACAGGGCTATGTCAAATGTCTTGACCATAAGGTTCAAGTCTCAAACGATTGCAAATCTTAAGTACCAAAATAAAGAACCGATAGCTTATTCTACTATTGCAAAACACACACCTCGACTTGCTGTTGCAGCGATTGCACATAGTTGATAATTTCATCAAGCATCATTGCCTTTCCTGTAATCTTTGAAAGTGAAGATACCAACATTCAGTATCGTTATAGGAACCTAGCTAACATGCTTTATACTCTCATAATTAGCACCAAGTGATCAATCAATAACTTCAACAAAGTCTTACCTTATTGCAGCCGGGAACAAGTTCTTGAAGCAACCTCATTCTCTCGCTAATCCTTTCCCTTCTCACCTAGCAAATCAATAAGCTTCTAAGTTCAAGCAAGTTATCAGAAATCCTAAACTCTGCACAAGATTTAATCTGAGAAAAGTGATTACCCTTTCCGCAAGGCTGTGACTGTTTGTAGCCTGGCCTCGTTTCACCCTCACATGTATGTAGTCATCTTTATTAGGTTCTCCGCTATTGGAATTATTAGTTTGTTTACCGCCATGCTTACTGCGAGGATTAGCACTGTTACCTAGCTCAATTTTTGCTTTCATTTCATCTTGTTCTTTCGAACATTCTGAACTCTCCCGAGATGGTACCTTGGATGGATCTCCTTCAACACTCTATTATAAAGTAACATGAAATTTACTAACGGAGCTATGATATTTCATGGCAGAACAGCGAGCCTCTTTAATACGCAATTGATATCACAAAAATTCTTTAACATTTTACCTTGTTGGGATTGAACGGAGAATGGTATTCCGACGCTTTCCTTTTCCTCTTTCCACTGGGTGAAGAATTAGCAGCTCCTTCTTCTGCAATTTGGTAATTATCTTGAGAATGAGTACCGCGTTTCAAGGCCTTCTCATTGCTACCCTCCTTGTTCTGAGAATAACTTTGATGACAGATTGTTTCTGTGATCTGACCACATTCAGGTAGGCCAAAAGAAGTGACCATTTCTGAGAAGCTTCCACTTCCAAAAGATGGAAGCTTTGGGACCATATCAACCAAACCTGAAGAATCAGATGGATAATGTTGTACCATGTGTGAAGAGACAACATTAATTGCCTGATTTTCAAGTACAACAAACTCATTGTGAGGACCAACTGATGAAACACCTCCAAAAGTTCCACTATGATGCAGTGAAACTAGTTGATCCCATCCAGAACTATTATAAAAAGGGTCTAAACCCCCACTTGGAGTCTTGAACATGGCTTCTGAACTATCAACACCACCCCCACCACCACCACTACTACCAACTCTTGGTTGAAACCCCATTTTACCACTATCATCAGCATCCATGGTGGTGTCTAAATTCCACAACAAAAATACACACTGAATGTGTGGAACTTGATCAATAATGCACCCTTGAGAAAAAGCCACAAAAAACCCCAATTGGCCACAAATGAACCCAAACCAAGACTATTAGGTATCTTTTTTAAACAAAAGAAAACTTGTAACTAAAGGCATAGTGGGATTTGACCAAACCCAAAAATATATATCTTGCAGGACTCAACAAGGAACAAATAAAAATGGCAGCTTTATAGGACTAAGAAGGGGGTTAAAGTTAAAGAAAGCAAGAAAGAAACCTCTCATTGCAGCATCATCCTCCTCCTAGAGACACAAAGAAAAAGAATAGAAGAAATCCAATGTAGCAGAGGCATAAAATCTACACAGCATCACCAGCTACTAATCTTACTTCATCTTTTCAAGAACCCTAGGATCAAGTCTACACTAATGTGGGAAAAAGTAAAAAATTATCACAGACAAGAAAGTATGAACCTTTCAGAGTATAAAGTAGACAGTGGCATTGGCTAAGTAACGGCTCACCAGAGACTAAGAAAAGAAAGCAGATTCCCTTTTTTCTCTCACATTTGTTTTATAATTATAATTTGAACTGTATTTGATTAATCTGATACTAACAAAACAACTCTAAATTTATAACAAAAAAGGCTTAAGGGGGTCAAAGAAGGTCCTATTTATGGAAATATATCAGTTTTTTGAAGCTGAAGCTTTGAATCAAAACTTAAAAAGCCTCACAAGAATACACAAAAAAAAAGAAAGATAAAAGAGAGAATTGCACAGGACCCTTTTGAGATATTCTCAAATAGGTAGCTGAAAATGACTAAAAAGCACCAAATTCTCATTAAATGGACTAAGGTCTTGTATTAGTTTCCCCCACTAAATTGGATGTTTGATAGTGTGTACCCTTTAAAAGCATCAAATGCTTGCTTGTATTCCACAAGTAGGACCAAAATTCACCAACTAAATACTTGCAAAAACAGCAAAGGAAGCAACAAGTCCCCAACCCCTTTTTTATATATCAAAGACAATTCAGAATGCTTTGGGTTGACAGAATATAAAGAGATGCTTGCTAGCAATGAGGTCTGCCTTACCTGCCCCAAAATGAACAGGTGACATCTATGAGTTCAAAAGATAAAATAACTACTGCCAACTGCTCTTTACAGTTAAATTATTATAATAACCTAATCTTAAAAAAAATTACTTGATCAATTCAAACCGATATCAATTTCTCACATTCGAGGCTACCTAAGAATTTTCCTAAATCTTGCCTATTCTACCATACTTTAGAACTAGTAAGTTCCTTTACCATACATGTTACATATTATAATAATGTCATATTATTTTAACATTTTAATAGTATCTAAATTATACATTGAAGAAGTTCTTCTCTTCAAGCCCAAGCTTGCTGGCTTTGCTTGACATCTTTCTTTATTTATTTTTCTTTCTGACACATTTGCCAACTATCCTAGCAGACCTCTCTTTGCTGTTACACACTCATTTTTCTCAGTGCCAACTAACACAACAATTCTTTTGAGAGCATCAATTATACTCCTAAGGTCCATCACACCCCCCAAAAGTTTGCACTGTGCATCACTGTCCTGAACATCACCCACCAAATCATTTTATTTTTTTTTATGAAAAGAAATTCGTTTTAAATAACACCACATTGAATTTAAATCAAGTTTATAAATCTTGTAATGTATTAGCATGTGCAATATTTATAATAAGAGTGTATAACTTGAAACTTAGAAGTTAAAACCTTTTGTCATAGAAAATCATTATATTACCACCTCACTCGGTCTTTGGAGTATGACTTCGTGTTATGGTAACTTGTTTTAACGCATGCTTCATATCAATTAAGAATTTGACAATATTTGTAATGGAATTATACAAATTCAAATTTAAAATTTTTAATCAAAATAAATCACTATTGAACAATTCTAACCTGTTGAGACATGACCCACCAAACCATACTTCTTAGATACTTATAATCTAGGCAGCATGTACCCCCATGCAAAATCAAGTTTGTTTCAGATTTATCTGCTCTTAGTACAAGTGTATGGATTAAGATTGTACAATCTAAACATAAATCTGGTTGTTGTACCACATTGTATAATTGCTCCATTTCATTTATTTACTTTGTTTAATAATTTGTGTCAGTGCAATCTTTTTTTCTTTTAAACTTTGGACGCTTTGGTCCTCACAACACAAGGAATAATCGAATCTAATCATATAATTACCTCATTGTCCTTGTACGGTTTCCAGCTGTAAGTGTCTATTACTATTATTATTCTAGTCTAGTGTGTGTTTATATATATATATATATATACATGCGATAAAATTATTTTTATGAGCTCGTAAATTTGATATTTTTTATTATTTTATAGTTTAATTTTTGATTAATCAGGTGTATATGTAAAGTGCACAGTTATATTCAAAAATTTATCAAATAATGATCGAACTCTATCAAATAATTCGATAATCAAATTTGGATTACCATGTTATCCATAAAAAAATATATGTATGTAGCCTATTCTACTGTTCGAAGGCGTCCCTTCAAGTCTCAACTCAACAACCAATCTGGTCAAACTAGAATGATCCAGTCAACAACCTTGTAAGGCTGTGATCTTGCTGGAATTTTAAGTTATCCCGAAATTAACGGCTGATTTGCTCTACCAAGTCATGATCCAACCCTATATGTAGTTGGGATCCATATAGTTGGCCAAAAAAAAAAAAAAAAACTGAGATATATGACATGAATATGATTCTCTCCGGCAATTAATGATTCTCCAATTACTTGACTTCTACTTGAAACAAACAAATAAATTTGTGTCACATTCAATATTACTTGTGCTTGAATAAATATGATTTTTTTGAACTAATTTCTTATGAAGGGGTAGTGTCACCCTCTTAACCTAATTAGAGAGAATCCAAATTCCTATAATATAGAGCAGTTTTAAAAAAAAAATTTATGTATATAATTTTTCCTTTGATAACGTTCACACTGAGATTAGATTTAAACTTTTATCATAACGTGTTAAAGTTGAAAAAGTAAACGTTATCAAAGGAAAAATTATATACATAACAAAAATGGGTCAACAATATTTATTCAAGGGTGAGACTTTGGCTATCAAACTCTTAAGTGTTAGATCTTTTATTTATTTTCTTTAAATTTGAAATATTAATATAAATACTCAATTAATAGAATACTCTTGAAAATTATAAGATTGATCCAAATTTTTTTTATAAATTATATAAAAATTTAATTGACAAAACTCGACCACGAGGTCATAAAAATGACCCTAGTTACCATGCATTTACGGAGTATTTTCCCTTTTATTTGATTCTTGTAAGGGTGAAAATATTGTTGTACAAGTCAGAATAATTGTTGTTTTTTCTTTGAACAAAGAATAACTGTTGAAATGGCAGTTATTATGCTGGTGATTGTGATAGCACACCTAACTTATCAATGTGGGTACTCACATCAAATCATTCTCGTTACTATGTGCTCAGATGGTGTTAGCTTTTTTTGACAAAAAAAAAAAAATGGTGGTGGTAGCCTTCTGTTGATTGAAGATGAAACTTTACATAGTCATCTCACTCTGTTGTGCACCTTGTAAATGACGCTAAATCTTTCATCTCCCAAAAGATTTAGATTTAAGCTTGATCCATATTTGCCGTCAAACAAATGAAGTTGCAAATTGGCAAGTTAAGAAGAACATTGACTAGGTTCTCTTTTCCCAAGTTAAATAGATGTTTTTCCAATGTGGCTTTTTAATGTTTTTTACTTTATATTTGAAAATACTGGTATTTGAGATTTTCATCTTGTTATGAATAAAATTCCTTTTTCAGACCAAAAAAAAAAATCTCACTCCAACGGGTGCAAAATCGGTAGTAAAGCTAGTCATAGAGTTCTTGAGGCATAGATATAAGCCAATCTAGGGGAAGGGACTACTTTGCCATCATTTTATTTTTTATATAAAGAAAGTTAAAACTGTGGTTGAAATTTAAATTTTTTAATTACAATAGATTTTTATCTTACAATTCTCTTCAACTTTTAGGTGTGTTTTGTAATGGGTTAAAACCATTTTAGTCCTTGAGGTTTGCACTAAAGACCAAATTGGTCCTTGTAGTATGCAAAAAGGCCAATTCAGTCCATGCTGTTAGTTTTCTATTAACGGTCAACCTATTGACTATGTAAAATGACGCTCATGCCCTTATCTTTTAAATTTTTGCTAATGTGTTAAACAAAAAAAAAGCATGATAGCCGTTGAAAATTCAACGACTATTTTACGTTGTTCTTCCTACCATGCCTGTAATACATGGCCAACCAAAAAAAAAAAAGCAATTTCATGGACGCTATATTCCAACGGCTAAAACCCAACGATTATCACGCCTTTTTTTTGTTTAACACATTAGCAAAAATTTAAAAGACAAGGGCATGAGCGTCATTTTACATGGTCAATAGGTTGACCGTTAATAAAAAACTAACAGCAGAGACTGAATTGAGCTTTTTGCATACTTTAGGGACTAATTTGGTATTTAGTACAAACCTCAGGGACTAAAATGGTTTTAACCCGTTTTGCAATTCAATTGGTTGGTCAGCTTCTTCTTTTTTCTTTTTTCTTTTTTCTAAATCAGAAGGAAGTTAGAAGACGAAGAAAATTAACTGATGTACCTAAAAAAAGTTTCTCTCCTCTTGTCCTTGTCCCGCAGGATTTATATTTTTCCTTACAAGCTTGAATGAGACTTACATTTGAGATGTATGTAAATCATACTTCAATTTTGAGAGGCACATGCTGTTATATGTTCGAGGAATTGACTTAAGATGTGCCAAGGGGCCAACTTTTTCAATAAAAAAAAAAAATAATAATCTGTAATTGCGTGCTAAATATTGTTTCATGCAGCCTAGTGAGATCAAAGTTGTGAAAGTGATTGATCAAGGCATTAAATAAACGAAACAGAAATCAGAAAGCGATTGGTGAAGTAAAATAAAATACTAGTAAAAATAAGAAGTTGGCATTTTTTTTTTTTTTCGAAAAATGAGAAGTTGGAATTAAAATACTAAGATTATTATTTATAGGTCCAACTAAAATGTTTCTTCAAGGAGTTGATATTCTAAAGTTTGGCCTAAATACCGAAGATGTGAAAAAAATTGAGTTTCGACATCTATGTTAATTGCTATTCTAACAATTACATAAGGTGACACAAAAAAAGATTTAGGAATTTAATTCTATATTTAAGTAATCATTTCTCAGCATTAAGTGCTCCTTCTAAAATAGAATTTTTAGAAAACAGTTGTAGTATTAATTATTAATGGTGACAGGTATCTCTATAGTAATTTTCAATTAAGACCTTTGATTGAGTTAGCTGGTTTGAATTATATTCTTAGTCTTTTTTTTCTCTTTGTCCTTTTCAGCTCATTTTCTTCGGCAAATCTTTGTTGAATGGACTTTAGCCAATGGCCAATGGCCAATGGCCAATTTGCTACTCGTGGAGGAAACCACATGAGAAAGGACTTAATACGAAACATAATGTTTTAGCGTGGCAGGTCGAACATTTTAATCACATTTTGTCGTAACATTCTTATTGTTTTGTTAAATTCTTTCGGTAGTCTTCAAGATCAGGAATCGGTCTGCTCATCTATTATGAGTAACCTTCGTCGTAAGCCAGCTCTTCGTTAGTTGGATTGCCCTCTAGGCAAAGCCAGACTTTAATGATTTTTTTTTTATGCTAAGCAACCCCAAGATTATGATGTATACTTAGACCAACTCCAACAGCTCCCCTATTTTTTTCTTACATTTAGGGAATTTAAAATATTTATCCTATTTTTACAGATTTTTTATTTCAGTTTCACTCCAACAACTCCCCTATTTTTAACCAATCCCTTATTTTATAGAATCCCTATTTTAATTTTACTCCAACAGCTCCCCTATATAGAAAATTCTTACTTCTATAACATTAAAAATTATGGGGGATGGGATTTGATCCCCCAGCAATAGGGGATCCAAACATCAAATCGTTTATCCCCTAAAATATAGGGGATCATTTGGGGGAGCTGTTGGAGCTATATAACACCAACAGCTCCCCCAAATTTGATGGTTTTGGGCATTTGGGGAAGCTGTTGGAGCTCCCCTTATACATGGTAAAGTCTAAAAAATACACTCATATATTGAAAGGGTTTAATACTGTAACAGTTTTTTCTTTGACTTTTTTTTTAACCCAAAAAAAAGTGGATATACATTTATGAACAAATTTTTTACAAAATAGAAATTACAAGTCACTCTGAGCCTGTTTGCATTTTCTTCTATTTTTATTTCTATATTTTTCAACAAATAAAAAACCATTTATTATGTTTTATCTCCTGTAATTGCTTTGTTAAATTCGCAATTATGCTTCCTTCGTTCTTACAATATCGATCTCTCTCAATCATGGACAAATATTTGGATTCATTTCAACACAATGATTTGTTTTCAGTTTGCAGTAACTTGTTAATTGCATGATAGTCCCTTTTTTTTGTCAAATTATCACGATAGTCCAAACACTACTTTTAGAATAAAAACTTATTTTTTGCTTATTAAGAACTAGTCCTTTATCAAAGATTGATATCTTGCCCCAATCAACAATTATAGAAGTTAAAATCAACATTTAGAGAATTTAAATTTGATATAAATAGTCATTATTCATTCCCTAAATCCATGTTCTCACCTACCATTTTCATCTTGTGATCTCAATCATCAAATTCTCGTCAACTTTTCATTGATCGACGAGGCTTTTAAAAGACCAACTTAAAGGCCTCAAATTTATTTAGTTTAGGATAGCCTATGTTTCTTATACCTCTAAATTGAGAAAAGAAAAAAGAAAAAGATATTTTGTTATTGTAGTCATGACCAAAATATGTCATTGGCCCAAACCTACTAATTTGGTAAGAAATTGAATTTCAACAGTGTCAATTAGGGGTGTGTAGAGAAACCACCAACTCGTCCAAACCGCCTAACTCAATCCAAACTAACCTATTTTTTACGGTTTCTTAAAAATTTGTTTGGTTATGGTTTAAATTTTTATAGAAACCGACCATGTAATTTAGTTTATGATTTTTACTATCAAAACCATAAACCCAAACCAATCTGTATATATATATATAGAGAACTTTTCACTTTCTCCACATTTTTTAATCTATCTCTCCTTTCATTGAAAAAATAAAAAGATACTATGAATAACTCCTCTATATTTTAGATTTCTACAATATAATTATTTTATTTAAATACAACTATAAGTTAAACCGAATATATGATTTGACTTGGTTTGAGTGGTTTGGTTTTTTCAAATGTATTAGTTTGGTTTGGATGGTTCTGAAAGGTGTATGGGTTGGTTATGGTTTTAATTTTTTCAAACTGAATATATTGATTCGGGTCAAAAAATAAGTTTTAAACCACCCAAACCGACCCATACATACCCCTAATGTCAGCGAGATAGATGTACCCAAGTTACTTTGAAAACTATATAATGCCTCTTAAGGTCTGGTCAGAAAGAGGACCTGTATCCTAATTACATATAGACTGTGTCTCTTCTGCTCTCGTAATATCATCTAATCCTACCAACACTATTTAAGGTATCATCTTCTTCTAAATATTGCAATTGTTAGTGACTCGTATATAAAAATATAAATAAATATCATCTAATCCTACCAACACTTTCTGAGAAGACAGTCCAAGTTGACAAACGATCCAATTTCAGAAGAGTTCAATGAGTAAAATGATCAACCTGAATCTGATATGCTTCATATCATTAAAAAAAAAAAAAAAAAATCATGCTAAGATTCAGCTTTATTGTATATGAACTAGATTGAAATTGATTTTTTTTTTTTTTTTGTTGCATGTGTTGGACATAAGTATTATGTACCAGATATAGTTAATCAACATCATAAATAACTAATAAACTTGAAGCCCATGAGACCCACAACATCAAAGCATGCGTATGCAATTGGCTTTGAGTGAACCTCATTTTTTTTTTTGTTGCAGTTACCAAAAATATGTGGTCCAAGCAATGATGGGTTTGAGACCTTAAATGAAGAATCTCAAAAGATTATGCTCTAATCTGATTTGATTAACATAAATTGATACTATGTTGTGCTTCACTTACTTCATAGTCCATGCTTTTAACGCTATTGTATCTTTTTGTCCAACAAGGGTTATGCTTTTCAAGAAGCTTTATCGACTCTTCTCTTTAGAAAAAGTTGTCCACCACTTTTTCCCAATCTTAGAGAATTCTGCTTCATCTTAGTTTTAACTGAAATTTAATTTCTTATTTTAATCTTTATCGTCACAAAAGGAGACACCGTGTAATTTGGAGTTCACCGATTCGAATCATGAAAATAATGCAAAGTAAGGTTGGAGAGTGGGTGAAAGAAATAATCAAGAATTTTGTGCGGTAAGCTACCTTTAATGTTAGAATTGGATCATCGATCATCTCCAAATCCTAATTATATCGAGAATTTCATGTGTCGCCAAACTACATTTAAATGTCTTCAGTAGAAATTAAAAGGGGCTTAAGGAATATAGACCAGCAAACTTAGACCATGATGAATATATTACTTCCAAACAATAATGAAAACTAATTAAAGATACTTTGTTTACCTTTTAAAGCCAAATGCCATATCGGCCAATTAACCAAATTGAGGCATGCGCAGAATAAAGGGTCATCATTTATCTTGCTCTTTGGAACTAACGTGAAAAAGGCTGCTATTAACGAAACTTAAGTATGATGCTGCTTGTTTGTTGCAACTCATGGTAACCATGGGGGGCTTCAGATCACACAATCATTTGAAGCCATTCAATGTTCCCTCGTCGAGAAGTTTATTGTTATGGCGAGCTCGGAGAGTCACGAGAACAAATAGACCCTAACAATCATTTTGCCAACTGAAGAAACAAAATATCAAGAATCTAGACGTGTTCAGCTTTTAAGGTTACAGATGATGAGGCATGTACGAAAAATTGTCTTGCGAGTTTGAAAGCTTGATTGAGAACGTGAGTTAGATTATCATTTCTTCTCAAAGCCCATAATAGGAGTCCATGAGCTAGAAAAGCACTAGAAAGTTACATAAAACCATTTTGTGATGGCTGACCGGGAAGCCAGGAGACTCGAGAATTTACGTAGATTTTCATAACCACACACTTGATTTAAAAACCTAATTTCGTATGTGGATGATGGCCATAGAGGGAGCCTCAGTACGTTGAGATTAGGCAAATGCTTTTTGTCATGTCCCGGGATTAGAATTTCAAGTTCTCAAGCGAGATACTTTAAAATCGTTGGCCGAAAGTATAACTTAAGTTTTTACTTAAAACTCATAACACTTATTTATAAATCCCTCACTAATTTTGTATCTAACCCATGTGGGATATTACAACTTCCCTGAACTCGATTCGTGTTTAATCTGGAAACTACCAAAAAGGAGGAAAAAATAAAATCTTCTCATAATTTTTAAAGAAAAAAAAGACATAGTTCTACACATTATCTTTCTTTTAATTAATTAAATATTTCTTAAATTTAACACAATCATTATGCACAATCAAAATTCATTATGATCATTGATTAAGAATATTAATTTTGGAAGTCCATATAATCCAAGAGAAAAGTTCTAAGTTCACTAGTTTTGTATGTGAATTCACAAGGATGTTTGACATGAAGATACAAAGGATCCCAATGCAATGGCAACTAATAAGAATATTAGATCTCGATTATTTTATGTAATTTGGACTAGTCATTTTGATATAAGGTGACTACAATATAGATACTTTTCTTAAAAACGATTTCAAGTAATCACCAAATAAGAAACAATTAATATAAGCAGAAGCACTTGGGCTAGTTTGGTAGGATAAGGTAAACCAACTTGGCCCTAAGAATGCATTCTCTCCCTGTCTCAATAAGTGGGCCTAATTAGCACTTAGCGTAACAAAGAAGCTGAGAGTCCGCAACGTCAGCCCATTTGTTTACTGGCCCATACAGTTTCACCGTCCAAAATGTGTTGATATGACCAACAAGAGAATTCCAAATACTTCTAATTTCAAACGCGTTCAAGGCCATTTAAAGTACAAATCAATTGTGATCATATTTATCTTCTTTACTTTATTTTTTTTCTTTATAATGAGAAACGCTCCAGTTGAATGGGTAAAAGTTCTACGGTGAAGAGCCCGGTCAAGCCCATCAAAAAACTATGAAGAGAAAAATCAAAAGGATCGAACTACCTACTCATTATTTGGAGGTGAATCATAGAACACCAAAAGCTCTTGTCTTTCGACCTATTAAAAGTCGGACAGACAATTACATATATATATTATATATAAGAGAGATGTGCACAATCTCGCTTTGAGATGACAGGTCCAAATTAAAAGACTCCCATGCTTTTCTTGGTGTAAGGGCCTTCCCTGTCTCATTTATTGGTCTAAGGCGCAATGCCTTTCCAATCCATCCGTCAGTGAATCAATCAGTAATCGCCTTATCCTATTCGGGCTTCTAAGCCTTCTCACTCAAAAGATCAATCGTTGTGACACACCATCCAGGTAGGCCGTGGATTTAATGAAGAAAGAAGGCAAACACGAATACTAAAAAGCGGTTCATGGGGATAGAGAGCGCGAAACATGCTTTCCAAGCATAAAACAATCCCTCATAGAGGAAATAAGTAAGGTGGTATACTAGCAAGCCCAGTAGACTTTGCCTTAACCTGTCCTCAGATAGCCAGCCCTCACCAGGCTACTGGCATTGCTAAATGCTCCCCTATTGGGCATAGCCTTTTCTCTGTTAGGCTCCTGTAAGGGCGGGTATGAGAAGGGTCCCCCTCTCCCTTGTCAAAGTTTAGTTATCCGTGAATGAGAACTCGTTTTACTTGTTGGCTGGTAGCTCCATGCTTGGTTAGCTCGAAAGCAAGTTTTGACTTTTTGATTATCGAGAAATAAAGGTGTGATTACCTGAGGTGAGGTTGACCTTCTTTCTGCTCATTCTTCTTTTCCTAACGATCTTATTCATTTGTTTACACTATCTCAGGATAGATTGGTTCAGTTCCTACAATAATCCATAAGATAGGATCCACGGCCTACTCTTCTGCGGGCGTTTATACATGTTAATTTGTATGATTAAGCATCTTTGTTGGATGCTTGTTCGGCCAACCCTAGCTTTTTCTCTTATGTGTCGGAAACAACCTTTGGTTCATCTGCTTCATTTCATGCTAAGGAATGAACAAAACCTTGCCTAGTCCGTTAGACCAATTTAAGTGAGTGAAAGTGAAGCAAAGACAAAGGGCGTTGAGGAAGGTAAGTGCGAAAAGCAAGCGAGCCGTTACTATAAAGCGCGGTCAGAAATTAATACAGACACAAAAGGCTTCGACCAGTTCCTTACGCTTAGAACTAGAACTAGCTATCAAAGGCACCCGGTTGGACATCTCTTATCTTCTTGATCCTCAGAAAGTAAATTGAGTGATTTTTACTCTCGTATTGAAAGAAAAATTTAAAAAATAAATAAATAAAAGATTGTGTTCTGAGACACATCTAACTATGAGTGTTAAATCTTGAGATATATGATCATATTTGGAAGGTAACAAGATTCAGTTTAGATAGTTTCAAAACTTATCAGAATTAACTATCAGAAAATTAAATTTTGACTAATTCAAACAAAAAATATGAGTAAGTTTCTCGCTTGTAAATTACCTTCTTTCTTCTGAGTGGCTGTGGGTTACTTTGCAACGCATATCAACAGTTAAATCCGCTTATTTTTAACTCGTGAACTTAAACGATACAAAGTCTTCTGAGTAGTGGTGAGTTACTCTGCAACGCATATCAACGGTTCAAATTTACTTATTTTTAACTCATGAACTTAATCGATACAAAATTATATGATACTACTAATTTTTTTCTAATCGGACTTAAATTATGTCTTTGCAGAGCGAAACATTGAAGAGCCACGTCGTTGTCACCTTAGCTTGCTATGGCCTCTATTTCTCTGACTCTTAGCCTTTCCTTTGGCAAATTTGTCACGTCTGAAAATTCACAACAGAGCAGCAGTAAAAAGTCAAAATTGACAAAAATGGAGGAATGATGGGACCAAAATGATGTGGGACCGCCATTTCGTTGTACCTTGCTTTAGATTCTTTTTGGGATGATGGACTGGAAATGGACTGGGCCAGCCCATATAGACAGAGATAGGTGATGTCCAAGGCATATTTAGCTGTCCTACAAACCTACTACACACGCTGCTTTTCACAGCTCTGCTCTATGCTGTGGGTCTATAGTCAAATTTCAAAACAGCATGCAAAAAGAAACAAAAGCCTCAAATACTAATATGGTAATATTATGAGTAGGATTTAATTATTATAAATCCTTCAAATTATTTCGATATAAGTATATTGCTATTTTTGTTAAATATTACTAGTAACGTTATGAATCGATCCACATGGTTAATTTTTTGGAGGCCCAAGTCAGCAGTTTTGTCAGTGCCATACATGACTGTTGCATGCACCCTGGGGCTTTGGCATCTATCTTGCTTCTCAGTGAGACAGAGAAGAAGAGAAAGATTCGGGTTTAGATTTTTGGACGTTGACTTGTCTTTAGTTTTTGCAGATTTTTTTACAGATTCGTACGGCTGTTTGCAGTGGGTTAAGATCATCTTGTTTTTCTTTTGCGGAAATTTCCTCCACAAGTGGCAAGTTTACAATTAGCAAATCTGCGTATAGAATTTAGTTGTAATGTGATTTTTGCTAGATATTTGTTCTAGTCTCAAATTCAAATCAATCAATAAACTATGCAATAAATTATGCTTCCTAGGACTAATTCTGATAAATCTTGAATGTAAATAATTGGAACATACATTTTCAGAACAAGATCATGTAAAGAGAAAAGAGAAACAAAGACCATACCTGTGTTATGTCCTTTTCTATTCTCCTATTTGCCGGAACGAAGATAGATCAAGTTTACAATTACCAAATATGAGTTTAGAATTTAGTTGTAATGCGGTTTTAGATCAACGAACATATGGAGTGTAGCGGAAGACTAGTTCATTGTATCGAGTTTAAATCAACCAAGATGTAATTCTTTTGGAGGCCAATTTCAATATGTATCTTGTCTAGCTAACTTCTCTCGAATTCAAACCTTAGTGCGAGCCATAAAACACCATCTCAGTGTTATGGCCTTTCTATTTTCTTATTTGCTGGAATGAAGATAGATCGATAATTAGTTATTCCATCGAAGTTTCTACTTTAATTAGGCGTAGTTAGCATCAACAATGGGTTTAGCTAGTATTACATGTGTATGGTTTATGTTATATTCTTATGAAAAACTTCGTAACATCGTATCATAGTTATGGATTATCTGATTTTCAGTGCATAATATCAGGAAAAAAAACAAGAATTTTAACCAATTTTTTTTTTTTTGATGATGAGGAACTAAACCCAGGTAAATTATATTAAATTCATTCTAAAGTTATAATATTGATAGTACAATAACATTAAACACACGTTCAAGGTCCACTAAAAATTAAATAATATTTGTGATGATATAGTAAAAATTTGAATTTCGAAAGTATTCCACCCAATTCTTGTCTAGACCTACAGATGTACCTATCAGGTTGAGGGTGACCCATAGGGCTATCAATCAGGTTGGGCGTAATCAAATAAATAAAAGCATGGACAGACATCTCCTCAAAGGTGAAGCAAGTTCATTAACTAGCTTGGGTCAAGTTACTGTAAATTGGTTGGCGTTTAAATGCACAGTGCCAGTATGGACCTGCAGCAAATAGATTTTATTAACATTTGCAATTGATGATAGAGTCGTAACATTGGGTCCCTCACTAATGACCCAGAGATAAGGTCGATTTTTTGGCTTCATTTCAAGAATCAAGTTGTTTCACCTTCAACTTGGTTGTGGCTCACAAGTCATGTCGACAACATTTTAAACCCCACACATTTAATTTTGAATTGGATGATTTTTTTTTTTTTTTCTCTTTTTACAAAAACTCTCTCAGAAATCTTTCTAATGATATTATATCTGAAGTACTAAATCTTGATAAACATTATTCCATTTACAAAATTATAATCCAAGTTAATTAGGTTCAATCTTCTACATGCAAATTTGAATGAAATAGCTCTTGTCGCCCGATTGGCGAGCAAAACGCTCATTATCCTAATATTTTTTCCCTACTAGGGCACTCCAGTTGCTAGAAATCAAGCTCATCCACACAACACAACGATAAGAAAAGCGATCAACTTAGGTTAGACAAAGCGCATTGAGTAATATGTGCCACAAAGCACAACCATGCAAGTAACGAAACCAAAAAAATTAATTTCGTGAATTGTGGATAAAGACTAGGCTAAGAGCCCTATGACAACTGATCTCAAAAAATTAATTTTTTGATTATTCGAACCCAAGACGTGGAATTAGATTATATTTTTAAAGAAAGAAATGATTTCTCCCTAAGGGGGAGATGCAAGTAAAATACAAACTCAATTTTCTTGTGGGTAGAGAGGTTGCTTTCATACTCAAACATGTACTCTTGACATACATGTAAATTTTTATAGCATTGATAGTGAAGTCACATTACACTCCAAATTCTACAAGGGTGTAATGGCTGGTTCACGTGGACTGTATAAGGACAGAGGAGGGACCAAAAATTGGGGATAACAAGGCCAGTTTCATGTTAGGAAACAAGCACCCTCTACAGGGAACATCTATTTTATTACTTCACCTATATACATTTGTTGTTGAAAATGAAACCACTTATTGTCCCATCTCCTTCACTGGTACCATTCAGGTCTTGTTTGTTCATCAGGGAATCTCTTTAAATCTACGAGCATGAGAAGATGGTTTTCTAACATATAAATACACATATATAGTTAGACACATATTGGCATACAATTTTGTCTTCATTTTGATTTTTACACATTGTTATGAGTGCACATAATTAAAGATTATCAACTGCCTGACAATGGCATGGTACATGCTGTTTAACTCTCTCCTCGTAGTAAGAATAGCGCATGCATATGTTAGTGAAGATAAAGGAAAAAAGAAAAGTATTTTCGGGTTAGGGATTACGTATACGACAATTTATACACAATATTAAGAATAATACGGCCTTATCTTAAAATGAATTAATATTAGGAGAAGTAACCAAAATTTAATTACAATACATAGAAGCCAATTAAATTAACTTGGTTGTGTAAGGAACAGTAATTAAAATTTACAGTTTTTGTGGACATTTTTTTAAATTCAAAATGGTGAGTTCTTGGTTGCATTCCATAAATTGATACTTAGGGTATCTTTAATAGAAGTTTTAAAATGTAATTTGAATCTTTAAAAGATAATAATTGAGGTTTTTAGACACCGCATAGAAAAAAAAAAAACACTAATGAAAGTTTATAAAATCCAAATATATATAAAATCCACTACTTTTATTATTTTTTAAATCAAAATAGAGCTTCAATCTCTATTTTCTTTAACAAATTTATTTGGTGTTTTATCAAGTGCTATTTTATCCATTTTTGTTTGGTTTAATAATTGTAGGCAACTGGCCCCTGCGCCTCCTACCAAATTGACAAGGTTACATATCTATCGTCTTCTTCATACTATACCCCACAATAATTCTTCTTTTTCTTTTTATCTATCTTTATAACGATCAATTCACCATAAATAATATAATATTGGATTCATTTCAAATTTTTAAACTTCATGCTATAGGCAGTAATAGTATGCCCTAATTCATACCTCAGTTTAATCGAGAAGCATGTTGGAATTCATAACCTTTAATTTATGAACCAATAGTATTAACTTTTGTTTTCATTATTAGAAATTACAAATAATATAGAGTTTAAGTATCGCCGCCATTTATTTAAAAATAAAATAAACTATTTACTTACAAGATTTAAAAAAAAGTTTACCTACACATAAATAACAATTAAAGACAATAAATAAATATAACACACCTATAAAATGTAATAAATTAATAATTCTTCCGGTAATTATGACATGTTACAAGCAGCTCGTGTGCTAAGCTAGGACTAAATATGCTTGCATCTGTGCTACGAAGAATGATATGCTCTTCAAGCTGTCTTACACGAACTTTATTTTTGTTTCTCCAACCTGTCCTACAACAAATATGCAATCATTGCCCTTGACTAAGCTCAAATTATGAAGAATCTCTAATCAAATTTGTGGAAGTATTACTTAAAAAATAATAATAAAGTGAAGCATCATCATCTCATGGCTTTTAATTATTTTCCACATGAGTAACAATCTTTTTGACCATTAAACAAACCTACTGTGGCCTTTTAAACCAACAAATCACTCATGTTTTAGTGTCCCCCTCCCTACGTGCCCTCTTATAACTCAATGTCAAATCAAAGATTCTTACATTTCTTTGCTAATTTATTTAATTTGCATGAACAAGTTTTTTTTTGGAAAGATCATGATTACTCAATGGAGGTAAAATAGTTTTGCAAATTAAATATAAAAAGATGTTTCGAATATTTTTTTTTTTTTGAAATCAATAAGATTATAACACCCTTAACTCAAAAAATAGATTGAACCTTATACTTTATCTTATTTCAAATGTTCTTTCGTACATCAAAATCGTGGTTGTCTTTCAGATTAGTTCATTGATCCATTTAATTAGCTTCTTGGTGAGAATAAATACAAAAATCATGATTGTGAAATCAGTTGAATTTTCTCAAAAAGTGACCACTTACCTTTGATGGGTCCACCTTGATCAAGGACCATACAAGCACCACATTAATCACTTTATCTTAGCATTACTTTTTGCTGTTAATTGAAGACTTACTGGCTAAGTACACTATAGAGGAACAGTAATAATCTTAACTTGTCATTTATTGTCCAGCTTTTCCGGCATCATTTCCTCCTTGTCTCTTCATAGTGCTTAATTGGATAGCAAATGATCTTAGATTTGGTTCATACACGTGTGAACTTCACTATGATGTAAAGCAATTATTTGTTTCGTGCCACATTAAGACATGGAATTGCTTTTAGGCCCAATACAAAAGTAAGTGGATTTTTAAAAACATGTACGGAAAATTTATTTATATCTCAAATTTAAATTATAATTTTTTTAAAGATTAATTTTGATAAATTTTCTCTATTACTTTGGATTATAGCTCCTTACCAGAAGCAGGAGCTAGACCGGAACCAACAGGTTCCAGTCCCCTTTGAATTTTTTTTTTTTAAAAATGTCTATATAGTATTATTAAAAATAAATTAACAATCCTCTTTTTTTTTTTTCTTGTCATGAATATTTTTATTTAAATCTTAGTTCCCTAATTTTAAAATCTAGCTCCACCCCTGCTCCTTACAACAAAATTATGTGCTCCGAAATTTAATAATTTTAATGTAGATTAGGTACTTCCCAAGGATCTACAAGAAAATCTGAATTCGAAACTCTTTGATTGTTACCAAGATCAAACTTTTGATTGAACAGGGTTTTTTTTTTTTTTTTTATTGACCAAAAAAAAAAAATGTAAGGTGTTTTTCACAGTTGTCAAAAGAAAAAAAAAAGTTCATTGTCATAAAAAAGCGGATTTAGAAAAGCTAAAGAGATTTTTATCAACAATGCTACGTATGATGGCTCAAGTTCTATCTAATTATGACAATAAATCCTTAAATAAGCCAAGTGAAGTACTCCACGAGAATCTCCTTTCACACCCTTTTTGAACAAAAGGAAGGAATGTCTGTTGCCTTTAGTAAAAGATCAGAGGAGAAAAAGAGGCTTGGCAATTATGATGTAATGCAGATTGGTGAACAGATTTGAGAAAGCAAATCAGATAAGGTTGGTCAAACCATTGTTCCTTTTGCATTATTGTAAAACACTGAAATGGTTTTTGTACTTCCAAGAACATACAAAAGCAGATCATTTAATGCAAGAGTCATCTCAATATTAGCAGTATCATCATATAAAAGGGTAATTTGCTTCAGAACGCATAGGAGACACACACCAGAGACACCATGATGGTTGTTAAGCCTAATAATTTAAAAGGGGTTGATCACAAGACCCTACAAAAACCATTCCTCCATTTTGCAAGATCTTCATTCCAATATGCCCCAAAAGGCTTTAAAGTTTGAAAAAAAGTTGCAGACAGATTACTTAGCCCCACTCTTGCCTTTTCCATTAATGCCTAATGGAGTCCACTAACCAGCCTGATGATCAACTAACTAAAATCCTACGTCTTCCTTTTTGGCTTTTTCTTTTGCTTTTCCAACCACCAGTAATTGTTTTTCTTGCTTCTTGTTCATGCAAAAAGTTGAGTTACTTAACATGTAAGATTACAGACGAGGAGGGGTTTATGCGTCGCCCCAGGCAGCGAAAACTGGCAAGTGTGCCATGGCGATTGGAACAGGCCTCAGCTGAGCAGCTGGAATCCAGGAGTTGGTGTTGACAGCCGGGGGCGTGATGAACCTAGTTTCCAGGTTCGGCTTTGCCAAGAGAGCAGCACCATTTTTATCCGGACTTGCTTCCCTAGAACTGCTAAGGCTGGTCACCAGAGATGAAGGATCAGAGAACTGGTTTCCTTGCTTGGAGGTCTTGTCCACGATCGGTTGAGTAGAATTCAGAGAGTGATCAATTCCAACCAGATCTTGCAGCGCCATTGGAAAAGAGGAATTTCGATAATTTCCAATATGCATTGCTTTTTCGCTATACGATTCGACAGGGGCTTTTTGTTGCTCTTGCTGCTGTGGGCACTGATAAAGTCCCATTTTCCAACCTGGAATGTTTCCACCTTTCTCTTGAACACATTCATTGTTTGTTGGAGCAGCAGCAGCTCCGTTGTACCCAATGGCCTGAACGTTCGGCTCTCGATCTTTGTTTCGCCTCGCTAGCTCTCCACTAGGCAGAGTATTGCTGGCCATGATTTTCTCCACATCGTACCTTGATATGTCAAAGTTCGTGACAGCATTAGCCCCGCGAAACTTGATCGCAGCAATATCATAAGCTTCAGCTGCTTCCTCCTGAGTGCCTGAAATTGAATATCACAACAATGTTAATGCAAGATCTTCAGAGCTTTACAAAGATTCCAATCTTCAAAACCTTTAAATCAGACATTAAAAGAAAGATAAGAGTTTCTCTACAGGAACTTGCCTGGGTACGTTTCCTAACGCATGAAACACACTCACTAGAAACACCGATATGATCGTTTTTAAACCTAACCCTTCTCTTTATCATATGATCTAAGGAAACAGCCTTTAGAAAAAGTTCATTCTCCACTAAAATCAGCTACGTACAGTCAAAGTATCTGTATCAACAGCCTTATAAAAGTATCACTAGTGGCTCCAAAAAGAGAAACACGAGAGCAAAGACATAATGTTGATCCTCCAATATCCACCAAAGGATGAAGCTCATTACCAAACGTCATTAACAAATAAATCATTTAATCAAAAAGCATCTATGACATTAGCACGCAGAAAATACACGATCCATACATTGTAGTACGTATATATGCTACTGAAAATAGCAAGACTTACTGAATGTTCCAAGATAGAGGTCCTTGTTTCCTGCAACACGGCCGATGCGTGCTTGCCATCTTCCATGTTGATGATGCCTGTAATTAACAAAAAGAAGAAAATGCCTTAGCTCAGAACAATTCAAGTCCGTGGAAAGTGATGATACATTTAATGAAATTTTCAAAAACCTTGTTACTCCTCTGTACATTGAAGCACCCCTCGAGAACCCACTACTTTTCCTGAAAATAGAATATTAACACGGCATTTTAGATTAAAAACTAGGACACCTTTTTCAATATTTCACTTTCTAATACATAAATAAGTCATCAATTTCATCAAATCACCTTCTCAAGTGTGCAACATATTCCTGTCGAGTCATGTTTTTCATTTCCTCCAGCTCTTTTTGGTAGTTTTCCAACTGCAAAAAGTCATTTTAATTAAGCTTACACATCATGAAGAACAACAATATTACTACTATTTCTATGTTGAATTAAAACATACCGGAAAGTTTATATGGGTTGAAGATCCCCAATACTTAAGCGCGGCGAGATCATAAGCTCTAGCAGCTTTCTCTTCCATATCATAACCACCTGAAGTGGATTAAACCATTGATTAAACATTGAGATAATTAAACACTTTCAAAAGTTTATTTTGATTCCAATTAAAAAGTTGAGTACTTACCAAGATAAACTGCATATGCGTTATTTGATTGGAAAAGCACATCCCAGACAAGCATGGAGATGAAAAAAAAAGAAAAAAAGAAATTCATAGCAGTAGTCAGAATATAAACATAAGGGGGCCAAAATATGCAGCCAAAAGCAATAAATCCAAGAGAATACAACAGAAGGCTTTTGTTTCATTAGGCTAACCTTGCCTCCCTTTTCTAGTCTGCCCCTCCTTCTTGCAACTGTTGTCCCATAAGTGGGCTTCATATCTACCTGTCCACCGATGCCTGGTGGAGATACATCAACCAGGCGTTAGCTCAAACTGGAATACAAAAACACTGAAGCATAACAGAAACCCAATAATTTAAGCAAGAAAATAGACAAAAACTACATCCTAGAGTTGGGCGAAAAAATCGGCTAGCAATATGTTATAATAAGACATTTTGAGTTCAAACAATGGGGTATAACCTAGGTTGTAACCAATAAAAATAGAAATAAAAAAAATAAAAAACTGAAAGCTGAAGTAAAAGTTATGTATAACCAAGAGTAATAAGAAAATATATATGGGTTCAGGATCATGATATGTTAAATGATGGAGAGAGAGTAAAAACTGACCTTGTGACACCTCTGTACTGGGAAGTTCTCTGACCAAATGTGTCGATAGATTTTCTGTGAACAGTTTGCTTTTGCACCACTTTGGCTGAGCCTCTCTTCTTTGTTTCAATGGCCACGCAATGATCTCCTCCTCCAGGAGGTGAGATCTGTCTTGGAGCTGTAACACAGCTACTTTGAGAACCAGGACTCATTGACAAGCTTAGAGACTGCAAATCACCACACCCCATTGCAGCAGAAGCAACAGGACCTCCATTATCATAAACTATGCTGCCGTTAATCTGCTGGTCGAGTGCATGCTGCTCTGCATAATGGCCATCAATCCAATTTTTCAAGCATGGTATCTCCTCTCCGGACATTGAAATCTGAGCATCGCAGTCTGCTGCTTGTTGAGTTTCTTTTGCTTCTCCATCTAGTGGTCCCTGGTACACACCATGGCACTGCAGTGCAGAATAGTAAGAATGGTGGTGTTGGACTTGGTGAACTTCTTGTTGTTGTTGCTGCTGCCTAAAGGGCTGTTGAAGAAGATCTAAAGATAGATGCCTGGTGACTTCTGGTTCAGCATGTTGGGGATAGTACATGCTGTCTAAGCTTAGAGCCATTGCTTCCCTTCCATGGCTTCCATAATGATGACCCGCCATTGTTGTACCACCAAGAAAGTCCTCTAGCTTAGGAGAGCCATTTGACACCATAACTTCACATACAGAACAAAAACAAAACTTTTTTTCACAAAGCTACGAAAAAACCACAGCAGAAAATTCTTTAAAAACTAAGAATGGATATGAATATGTATGATGAAATTAACAAAAAAGCAAGAAAAATGGAAAAACTGACCTTCTGTTTGTGACCTTGAGAGAGCTTCCATGATACAAAGAGACCCATCAGACTTGAGAGGCATTACAGACAAAGGTGAATGAAAGCCACCATTTTCACCTACTCCATAACAGATTGCAGAGCTGTTGATGTGAGGTGCAGTAAGGTAAAAGCTTGTTGGAACAGCTTCAGCAGCAGCAGTAGAAGAAGACTGACTATGATGATTGAACTGCTGCTGTTGTTGTTGTTGTTGATGATGATGATGTTGTTGAGCTTCAGAAGTAACCTCCATTTTCATGTGGGGAGAGAGAGAGAAACCCAACCAGCTATTACAGTTAATGTTTGTATTGTTGTTATTATCATCGCTACTGCCATTGTTATTATCACTCAAAGACTTCATCTTGTTGGCTTTGTTTTTCTTGCTCTCTCTCTCACAGAGGTTCTTGCTTGTTAGCAGTGTTGTTTCCTGTTGTTGGAGGCAACTCAATCATTGGAGAGTAAATAAACTAATCATTTCAAAAAAGAAATCTCTTTGGCTTCATCTCTCTCCATCTCAAAAAACTTAAAAAAATTTCTCTATCCTAGTTGCTGCAGAACTATATATGCAAAAACACACACACACACCACAAGATACCCTTTCTCTCTATCTCTATCTCTCTCTCTCTCTCTCGCGTCTAAAGAGAACAAGACTGATCCCTTTAAACTAAACAAAAAGAATGAATTTCAACAAACAATGCTGGGTTGGATCCCTGCATTTCATTGGGATCTGTGTACATGCATACATATATATCCCATATGTATATATAAAAATCAGAGAAAGACTAGTTGTTTTGAGCTTTTTCTTCTAAACTCTACCCTAAGCAGATTCTTTATAAAGTTTAAAACCCTATCTTAAAACCCCCAGAAGGAAAACCCCAATCCCAACTTCTCAGTACTATTGCTTATATCCCTTCTACTTTTAGTATATTTAGATACCGAGAAAACCCAACCTAAATGGAAGTCTAGTATTAATTAGCAAAAAGGGTAAAAAGATTGTTTTTCTTTTTGGTACGGTAAATGTAATATTTCATGTTGATAAAAGATTACAAATATATATATATGGTTTATAATTAAGTGTTATAGGTATAAAGAACAATTATGATTAACTATTTTGAGTTTTTAGAAAATAAGGTTTAAATAATTATTTTTTATGTCTCGTCTGTAAATTTAAAATTTTAAACTCAACACGTGGTAATAGAGGTCAAAATTATAATTTAAATTTATAAAATTTTGAACTAAAAATGTGACAATAAATATAAAAAATGTGATGTAACTTCAAAATCACTTAATTTAATATAATACAATTAAATTATTTCACCGGACTGCTTTTCTTTTAATTTCAAGACTACTTTTTGCTACTTATTTTCATATTATCTTTTATCTATCATTAAGGAGTTACCTAAATCTAGTGGGCATGTAAGAGCCAATGGGGAGAGGGGGTGGTCAGATATAATGGCCAAAACAAGTTTACTTTTAATTTTACAGTCACAGCCTCAGAGAGGGAGAGGGGCTTTAGATAGATTGGACGTTCAGGACAACTGCTCATTCAGTCACTTCATACAGTAAATTTCCAGCTCTGCGCATGTCTTACACACACTAAAGGCTCCAATTTTCAAACTAAATGTTTTTGGCATTTCAACTTTAAATGCAGCTTGGTTCCAACTTTCAATTCATACCCAAATGGATCCATATAGTAAAACCATAAGTTACTAGAGGTTTAGGTAAGTAATGTTTTATATAATTGGTGCACGCTAGGGGCGCACCTAATTTGGTGCATGTGTTTTTTACGTTATTTAAAAAAAATATTTTATATAATTTATTTATTTTATTTTTGTATAACAAGAATTTATAATGAAATAGCACTTCTCTTATATAAATAGCAAAAGTCTTATTATATAAATAAAAAAAATGTGAAAGAATGAAAGGTCAAATGAATAATATATATTGATACTCCGCTAAAATTGATCTCACACAGCTGATTTGATAGAACAATGGGTTAAAGGCAGTGGTACTTTCTTGACATACACTGCATTTGCTTTTTTGTCCGTGATACAATGGATTGCAACGAAATTATGTGATAAGCATAAACTTGTAAAAGTATAAAGTAGAAGTATAAGAAGTTTTGAGCATTAAGCAAACATTAGTATAAAAAGAATCTTAAACCTAATAAATAAGTGAAATCAGTCCACCACTGAGAATTTTTAAAGACTGGCCGGATTGTGCGAGCGAAATTGCTACAGTTCAGTTGATCCATCGACTTTATGCTATCATACAACCTACATTTGAACCTTTTCGTTTTATGAAACAAATGTTCTCATTCTAGGTAACATTTGTCAAGTAAAATGTCAATTAAAAGATAAAAATTGTGTACTA
The DNA here is from genome assembly GCA_037974665.1 of Ehretia macrophylla. NCBI lineage: Eukaryota > Viridiplantae > Streptophyta > Magnoliopsida > Boraginales > Ehretiaceae > Ehretia > Ehretia macrophylla. Next base: position 25,108,052 of record CM075779.1, on the reverse strand, counting down.
TAATTTGAGTTGCATACATCATTGTTGTCATGTCTATTACAGAAATTGGAATCATAAATGTTATTTGAGCGATGGCTTCTCCAACGTCTCATACTAGTTAGAAGAATGATAAGTGAGTAATTTATAAATGTATATTATGAGTTTAAATAATAACTTGAGTTAATTTTTTGGACAAATAAATTTGAGTGTGATTAGGTAGTTAAGATTCAATTTTCTATTTGATTGGTTGCGCCCCTCACAAGGGTTCCAATTCTTCAATAGTAGGTAATTAGATCAAATTCAACAGCTCTCTATTTTTCCCTACATTTTGTGAGTGATTATAATTTACCATATTGATGAAATGAGTGACAAGTATGTGATTTAGATGATAAGTGTTATTTTCTCATAAATTGATCTTTATTATGGAATAGCGGTAGTCAACACCTGCTTCCAGACAAAAAGTGGCAAGTGGGTCTCTTGTGTGCGTGAAATATTCCAGGAATGATGAGCAAAGGGCCCCTTATTAACGCAAAGCATTAGTGATAACATTACTACTATTGTTTTCTGCTTTACAAACTTTATGTTTTCAATAACTATTAGTAAAATTAAAAAGTTCTCATTTAACTGTTTGCTTAGATTATACATTTGCAAAAATAAAATGTTCGACACTAGAAGTGTTGGTGTTCTTCTACTTAGTTTCAGTAGCACGATGACTCTTTTGGATAAGTCATCACAAAAATGTTTAGAATCCGGTACATAATTAAAGAGCTATATTTTATAATATTAATAAATTTAAGTAACGATTTTTTCATAATATCATAATGTTATAAAAATCTGCTATATCCATTACGCTTAGGTTTTCGACTACTCCCGTAAGTCGTGAGAATGGAAATTGTTGAGGTCAGTTTACGAATAGGTAAGTATACAAAAGGGTCATTAACCATGCACGTTGATTGGTTCTTGACGTGTATGTGCATCCATGTAAATGTAATTTCATGGAAGATGATTGGTGTGACAAGTAATGAGACTTTGATAAGAATATTTCCAGTACGCAAATTGTGAAGCTTTTCAAGTCTCAATATCAATTTCGATCACAAATATCAAAGTATGAAACAAAATCGATCGGATATATCGATCAAGCAAAAGTCTAGTCTGGTCGAGTTTTAATTTGCCCATACTCAGAACATTTAATTACCAAATAAAAGTATTGTCCACAAACTAGATATTCACAGTCTTTCTATTTTTTTATTTTGCCTTAAACTTCAATATCATCTGGAAAAAAAAAAAAAAAAAAAACTTTTAGATACGTGTACTATTCATACCTAATGATAGTGCGATCTTCCTCTACTAATTTTAGCTAAGTATTATTATTTATGAGTAAACATAAAGAGCACATTTGGACTCACATGTGTTATGTGTAAGTAAATGTGCTTCTCATTTCTAATTCTAATTTGGTCTTACTCCAGCTCACCATACGCGTCTTTTGCAATAGAATCTTCATGGAATGTTCACAAATCAGGAGCAATAAACGTCGCCATTAAATTTCTAAAAAGAAAGTGTTAAAAGAGAAAAGGAGACCCATCAAAAGAAGAAAGAAAAAGGAATTCTGAAAATATACTAATGAACGAGATTATGAAAGGAAAAATTATGGCTAAATCAAAATAGATCTCTATAATCCGTGATGTAGATTCTACCAGTATTACTACGAATTACCCAAATCTAATAATATTCCCATTATGAAAACAAAGTCCAAGTAAAAATGTGATACGAGTAAGGTCAAACTATAGTCTTTTTCTTTTCTTCTTTTTGTTAACTGGAAATGGCAGTGGGTGGTACAATCAAATGCATAACTAGGTAGGGCAATGAATTCATCACTTTACAAGCTTACAATGGTTTTGTTTCTTTTTCGTGGGAGGGTGTGTTGCATGCAGAAGTGCATGAAGGCTATCACGGGGACAGATTTTCAAATGTGAATGATTTGGTTTGAATCTTTGAAGGAATGGAATGAATGACCAAGTTTTTTTGGGGGGGGGGGGGAAGAAAGTACTATGGAGATATTGTGCATGTGGAAGTGGAAGAGCTTCTTTTGATTATATGGTAATGATGAGTCAATCCACCACCAATTTCTAGCACAGAGAGATCACTGCCTTTTTCTTGTCCACAAAAATAATACATGGCCCTGGCTACGGACCTCCACTGCCTTCATTTGGATCTCACTTGTGCTATTTTTTTTTTTTTTTTTTCAGCCTAATTTGGATAAGCCATTTCTATTTTTAAAGTAGAAACAAAAAATGTAAGAAGAAATATGGGGGGTTATTCAAGGAAAATCAAACTTTCTGTTAGAATAGATAATCGTTGTCACATAAATAAATTATAAACTAAAAGTTTATCATAGAAAATTTTAGATTACTCATCCTAGCATTAATTGGTTTTATGATGAAATTTTATGATTTTTAACATGATACCAAAGTAGGTCTTAACATAAACTCCAAGTCCACCATATAAGATTTTGGATTAGTCCACCAGACACAATTGATTTAAGAATACATAATTCTTAACACTTATATCGAGGAGAAGTAAATAAAAGGCTTTGATAAAAATTTCGTAAAAAGTTGGAGGTTTTTAAGGAATTTCGTCCTAATCAAAAGGAATTCAAGGTTGATAATCTATGTAAAAACCCTTTTTTGGCTTTGTATTATGCATCATATGCAAATATACAAGAGAGTATGATGAGATTAGGAAAGTACAAAGAAGAAAATAAAATGTAATTTCTTAATCGCACTCTAATTTAATGAATGTCCTACTTGCCTAAAACTGTCTCTAATAGACAAGATTATAGAATGTTTCCCTATTCGAAATTAGATGTTGTTAGGAATCAATTTATGGAAAATAATGTTTTTTATTTGAAATTTCTATTAATTAGTGGAAAAGACCAATCTGTAGCTTAGATTCATTCTATATAATTAATACTGATGACAACGAAAGGCACTTCACCTGCTGCAATGGGACAGAGAGTTGTTCAAAGGCCTTTTCAAGTGGCTGGGATGGCGGGAACGAAATGGAAAACAAGGAAAATTTATTTTTTTATTGCTGGGGTCATATATAATTTTTTGCACAATTTAAAAATTATATGAATAATATATTATCTTTCATATAAAAAATTACACATATATTCAGGAGCGGATGCATGTGAAAAAAAGTGGAGGCTGCAGTTCTTACTAACCTAAAAAAATATTAAAAATCTTATATATATATTTTTTTTAAAATGCAGAATTTTATGTATTTTTAATTAAAAAAACTAATTAACCCCCACTGAAAAAATATTGTACTTATATAGTTAATAAATTATGTGATTTAGTCTCACTGACAAAAAAAATCGACAACATTTTAATTATTTTTCAATACTTTAATGAGAAAAAAAATATCATTTCAATAGATATCTTATTGAAACGGGTTTTTAATTGTTATATTATCTAACTTTTTTGTAACGGTTTTATTTAATTGCAGTTGTAAAATTCTTTTATCACTTTGTGTTAATAATTACTAATGAAATTATCTTTTTTCCCAATAATCTTTTAACTTTTTTCAATAATTTTAAGTGTTAAAACAAATAAAAATATGTGGTAGTATTTCTACTAAGGACCTATATATAATATATAGTTGGATCTGTCCTTATATGTGGGGCATCTTGAAAAAATGTCTGAATCAAGAACACTGATCTGCTTCATAAACAGACAAGCAAGACAAAGAGCTTAGCTTATAGAAGCAGCTTGAAAAAATTGAAGTGTTCTTTTAGTTTGTTGCAGTAACCATTAACTGCTGCTATCTTCTTTAATTTAAGATGTCACCAGAGTCCAGAGACCAAAGTCTTTCTGGCCTGAATGTTGTCATGGACGCAGATGTTGCATGCACAGCTCTTTTTTCTTATTTATTTCATGCTTTTTACATTTTGTTGTTCTCTCTCTTCAACTTGTTATCATAAGGCAAATGCATAATTTACATGCTGTGACTTGATGCTCTTTTGCTTTTATCATTTTGTTTCAGCCTTCTGCTTTGGACCAAGTAATGAATGCATGATCAGGGACCCGTCATCTCACGCTCATCTACTGGAATTAAAAATTATCGGAAAAATTTTCAATTAATTTAAATTGAAGTTAATTTTTTAAATATTGTGAGATCCATACGTACGTGTGAATTCCACAAAAAATGAGAGACTGATTGGTACTCTGCGTATATGTACATGTATGCCGCGTGTTTGACTTTCGACATTGGATCACAATCCTCCCAAGTCCCAATCTTACTGTAATTTAACATAGATAATCAAATTCTATTTTAGTGATGAAAATGTTAACCATGAATAACTTTTGTTTCAACTTCCTGAAGTTTGGGAAATTTGCACTTCGCCAGCAAGATTTTAGAAAATGGGCGGAAGTAGGAAAATCATGTTAGTTACCAGTCAATCTTTTAAACGGCAAATAAACCCCACCAAAAATCTCATTAAATTTGCGTAAAGATTATATTACCCTTATCCCAAAATATCTTTTTTATTTTGATGTCTTTATCTGATTTCTCATTTTTGTCAAGTTAATATTTTTTCAGTATCCCATTTTCATACACGTGCCGGTTAGAACATTTTTCGTTGGATTACCCATTCTATTCAAGCTGAAAATTAGATTCCAAAATCATAAATTCAGGGTGCTAGCTTGGTCCATTCAGTGCCGATAAGATATGAAACCTTGAACAAGCATGTCCGACTATTTTGGCTGAGTTCACACATTGATATTTCAGATCCCTTAATGCTGCAGTCCCGTACAGTGTGATGCTACTCCCGTCTATCTTGCGACTCACATGCATAGTTATAATTGGATCATTCGCTTTAAAACACGAGAGTAATTCTCTACTTTAAGGGTTACTATCAATTAATTCAGACTAACAACTCTTTTTATATGAATTGAGTTTTACACATTAAAATTTACTTTCTATCTCACGAAATGATGAAAGAATTTTTCCAAACCGAGGCCCCAATCAAAACACACAGAGTGCAAGAGAAAAGGGAGAAATAAATGAGAAAAAGAAAGGAGAAGTAAAGGGTTCACGTGAGAAGTGAGAGGAGGAACACAAATCCAAAACAAAATCTAAGAAGATCGCAGCAAATAGGCCAATAAGATAGATAGAGGGGCAGGGCAGGGGCCAACAGTGAGAAAGTAGACCGTAATGGATTATGTGATCGTCATGGGGTGGCTTCCTTAACAACTGACAACCACTATTGCTGTTTAAAGCCTCTGTCCTTGTTACCATCCTCCCCCACACTCCACATTTGTTTTACATGTCATGCATGGTTCAAAGGGGTAAGAATATTTTCGTAATATCATATCATACGTTACGAACAAGATTCATTAATTAAAAATAATTAAGTTATTTTATTTTAATTATATCAATATTATATAACTGTTAGATCTTGCTATGATATTATATATGAACAGATTGATTCCTATGTTCATGATCAATTGATGGATAGAGGTTTATCTTACGTCAAATATGTCACTCTGAACTCTCTTTGGATAAGAATAATCAAGTTAGAGAATATCGGCTTATCTTACAACTCATCTCTCCACCGTTCTTTGAGGAAGGAACACTGATATGAAACAAATTCATTACTAATCTCGAAAATTCAAATTAAGTGTATTTTTTTTTCGAGTTTGACTAGTTACTAGAAAACAAAAACTCCTTAATTTCTATTTTGTTATGATTGAAATCGCTTTAGTTGTAACAGTGATTTTGCAGACTTGTTGGGGCATTTGGCTTGCGCGAAACAAATTCATTTTTGAGGGTGTTGCTCCTAAACCAGATAAGGCTGAAGCTTATGCTTTCCTTGGGGCCTGCAAGCTTGCTCAGGAAGGTGGATATCACAAGGTCTCTTTTGAATCAGACTCTGCTAGCCTCGTCGAAGCCGTTCACGCTGATGGTCACCTTTGACTGGTCTATCGACGGTATTGTTAGAGATGCTAAATTGAGCTTCTCCCATTTTACCTTTTCTAGTGTTATGCATATCAGTAGATCACATAATAGGATTACTGATTGGCTAGTTAGACATATGAGGTGTAATTCTCTCAATGGAGATTGGGTTGCCAATCATCCAGCTGAATTGCTTCAGCTCCTTTCTGCTGAACTTAGTGTTGGGTGATTTTTGTCCGCTTTTTTAATATATTGTTCTTTTCAAACCCAAAAAAAAAAAAAAAAGGGCTCTTCGGGCTCATTACATGTACAAATCCTTTGACATATGATCCCTTCAAAAAAAGGGTTTGTTTTACAAATGTTGTGGACTCCACACTTGTACTCTAGTGCGTGGGTCTACAGTTTGTGTTGGGACATTTAACGTCCCAAACATTTTAAAACCTTTTTATAAAAAAAAAAAACAAAATTTAAGTTGTTAAATATAAGATCTATCGATACTAACCCCAAATAAAATACCATGTCGGCTGATTTAAACAAAATGGCAAAAATGTCACCCACACTCCAAACGATTGGCCACATGACTAGATGCCATGGTTATACCTCGTGAATCTACAGATGGCAAATAATTTCAAGAAACTAGGGAAGCTTTTAACCAAAGGGTACATGGAAACACAATTAGCATTAACCATTCTTGACCTCTCTTATTGACTTACTATACACAGAATTGATAGGTCACAATCTGAGCCGAATTGTCTGGTCACAATCACCTTAGATTCTTGCACTTTTTCTTTTTCTCTCTGATGGAGTAGAAGAAGAATCCACTAGCCATTCTTTAACATAAATAGAGTAAGAACCTATGAAACAAAAAAAGATAAAACAGCATACTAATTCTAAGACACCTAGAAAACAACCCATATATTATCAGATGCCAGCAAATCCCCACTTAAGATTTTTAAAGCTTCTGCTTTTAAAAAGAATGAGATTTTTTTTTATAGGATCACAATATTATAAATGAAATTCAATAATTTTAAATTGTTAATATTACTTTTTTATAATTGTGTAAATTTATGCTGAGTTTATAATCGGAACTACGAAACCACTACGAAATCTCTACGTATGCTACCTTGTCAAATAAGGAGAGAAGATTCTCAACGATTTGGAATTATGGGTACATGTATGAAGGTATTGTGTCCGTGTATCGTCTCTTCTTTGGGGTATTTAGGAGGCAAGTCATCCATTCTACAATAGGGTTGGGACTCTTCCTCGACCGTCTTTGATCCTTCGTCCACTAGTGGAGGTCTAGTCCTTTCCAACCTCTAGATCCAAAGTTAATCTATTATGTCCAGGATTTCCTTGTGCAGGACGGATCATATTTTTTCTTGAGATTCACTCATAATATCACAGTACTATAAACATGATCTAATAGTTTTAAATTATTTATATTATTTTTTTTATAACTGTATTAATAATTTATTATTGTTGAATCTTATTGATATTATCATAATATTACGAATAAATCTATTCTTTTTTAAAATAAGTAGGTGGGCTGTCCTCTTAACATGTTCATTTCTTCAAGTCATCAGTTTTCAAAGTTGAAAAACGACTTTGATACAAAACATGCCTTTAATGTTTTCTGATCTGAAAACGTCATTAAATTGACTTACTTTTTCTCCTTTATCTTTCACTATATATGGATAAGAGACTTTGATGCCTGTTTGCTAGAATTGTAAGGTAGCAATTTAGGAGCAAACATGCTTCTGCTCGTTCCCTAATGTGCTGTGCTGATAAAGAAAGCCAACGCCATATTCTTTTATTGTTGTAAGCTTTTTTTGACTGGTTGGTGTTCATTTTATTCGTGCAAAAGGCTGATGATTTTTGAACTTAAAGACACTTGTCCTTTACTTGAGAGCGGGGAAAACAGTCAGGTAGCGACCTGAGATAATTAAAGATTTTAAGTTCAAATGCATTCTCCGTTGTATAAAAAAAAAAAAAAAATACTTAGTCCTTTGTACAATGCTTTTATCCCTTTACAATCAAAAGCTAAGCAGTAAGCACAACCACCAAGAGAACGTAGTGTGACCACGTTGCTAATGCTCGCTCTTATACAGTATAATATTTGTCTATTCTATACAGCATTAAAAAGAAATTGATCGTGTTATACATCCAGCAGATTTCTCAATAAAAAAGACATCAATAACTACCATGATTTAGTCAAAAAATTGATCGTGTTATACATTAGTGAAACGCTTAAGGCGTACATGTGAATTTTTCTCACGTTTCAATTCGAACACCGATCAATGTGATAAAATTTAAACGGCCAAAAGATTATAGCAAAACAAAAATGATGGCATATTAGATTGATCTGGTGTACCAAGTACGACTTATCAAGAATAGTGATTGGTGGCGTTATATTGGCTGCCAAGGTTCACCAGATGGGACCTCACTTGTTCATCTCTACATTTACTTGACGGCTTATGTAACAAAAATCCAGCATGACATGCTGGCGCCGTATCTTACTTGGACGACCTAAGCCCTCTTTCACACAAGCCTAAATCATTATTCCAGGCGAATACAAGGGACATGTTGAGGAAAAATGCTTATGGACTTGAACGACAACGAGAAACTGATCCCAGCGGCCCGCCCCAAGAGTTCGGTGAAGGGTAAGGTAATTACTCGTTGTAAATAAACGTTTCAAATTTAAACTTATGCCCTTTTATCTAAGATATTGAACTCTTGATTAACTTAATGCATATGCTAAAATGAGCCCGTGCACCATAGGTTTTGTAGCTTTGTAATCAAACTTGAATGATGGCACTATCTAGCTATCACAGGACATCCAGACAGGGCACAATTTCCTCAACACTTCCGCTTACCTGAATCTTCTGGCAAGACGAAGATCGTTCTAAAAATTAATCATCTCACCAGGCTCTTAGGCATAAATGACTTGCAACTGCGTGCGTGCATTTAGAAGTATCATTTTGCATGATGCAGAAGCCCAATATTTACAATCAGCAAAGAAAAGAAACATACTAAACATAACAATTGGAAGGGAAACTATTCCGTCAAATCTAAATGGAGGTCCATTTACTCAAAATGGCCTCTCATAGATTGACGTCCATCCAGACCGATGGATATAAGAAACCTCCAAAACTTTGTTTACTGTATGAAATGAAGGATATAAGTCCATCACCTACCAATTAAATGGAAGTTGCACAAAACAGTGTAATATTGTAAAATCACATTAATACTAATCAACAGGATTTTCAAAAACTTCCCTAAGAAGTTGCACACATACATTCCATTCCCTGAAAGAAAAAAGAGAAAAAGAACGCATGCAAGGCCAGCCTGTTAAAAGTATGAAACGATCAGGTAGCGCAATTTGGGAATTACTTGTTACAAGGGCTACAAATTTTTTCATTATCTTCCAGGACTTTTTCAAGTAATGCATATGAATGTGCCTTTTCGGTGCCAGGATTCGAAAACAAATATCAAACAGATTTAAGGTTTTTGTTACCAAACCACTACTACCCTTCCCTGCTTCCGAGAAACAAATATGTGCATATTTAAACCAAACCATCCAACTTCAGTATGTCCGTTTCAGACAACATTTCTCTTCAAAAGAAAAAGTCGACGAACAGAAACAAGCAAGATGCAGTGAGGTTAATTTTGAGTTTAGAATATCAATGGGTATCTCAGCAATTCTAGTGAATGTTGGCCAACCTGGACCCATTGACATCTTATATTAAAGTGTCACCTGCATTAAATCTTCTTCTCATAATTAGGTACATAATGTCTTCAGCACATTACTTAATATGCTTCATAATCAGATAACAAGAAGATATATTCAACTGCAAAATTTCAGGAACACTTGCGGATGGAAGTGAAAGCTCTTTAGAATTGCTTTCTCTTATATATCTGTCTAATGCACAGTTGAAGGCTTACATGTACAAACTGGAAGGCTTACATGTACAAACTGGAAAATTGGAGTTCAAAGAGAAGAAAATCATGGTACATCAAAGGAAGTTGCGACCAGCATCACCATCTTCTTACCAATGATGTGAGCAACTGCAATAAATTGGAATATGTCTATATCAGTAATGCTAACAATCTTTACATCTGACTGAATTTCCAAGTTACTTAACAAAGAGAAATCTGTTTTGCAAGGTATAAGCCAGTAAAATGAGGATCTATTAACAATTCAGGCTGGTTGCACTCCTAATTGTCAGATTAGCACTCAATCAGAATAAGCTAGGTCAAAACCAATTCTACTGACCTACCCAGATTTTGTCCTAGGTGAAGTTATTCTTGTTGGTATTGCTATGTTTTACAGGAACTAGGCAATGTCGAAAACTAATTGATATCAAAGCATTAACGTATTGTGGATGGTAAATGAGAGACGCTCATTCTTTTCTGAAGAAAGACAGCTTAGATTGAATAGTTTTAAGCCTATTTCCATACCCCTTCTCCTGATTTTCCCGCTTAGAGAGAAATTAACATGAAAGTCTGACATTTACTTTTAAGCAACTATATAAACCACAAAGTTAATGCCAAGCTCATTTTCCTTCAACTTCTTATGTAACAGAGACATGCAAGGAGTCTCAACATAATTGATAACTCTGCAAAGGAGCACATGGAACACATTTTATGAGGATTTCAGATATTTACAGCATAAATCATATAACGTGAGAATCTTCCCCGTTCTGGAAAAGCTTTAACAATCATCAGAAAAAAAAAAAAAAAAAAACCAAGAGCAACGTCAATAATGGCTAGTGCAGTATAAAAGGCCATACCTCAAAGAGTTCAAAAGGGCTGCCACGCTTATATACATCATCCTTCTTGTCCTTGTCGTTGGTGATAATGCTGAATAATAGCGCTCTCCATCCAATGAGTAATACAGCGGTGCTTCCCATTGTAACCAAGATGAAATTTGTTGGAGGTATGTGGCCAGCACTTGCTGCTCTTATTACTAGTCCCAACTGCCAAACAAAAGATCCATTTAAGAAAAGAAACTTGTCAAAGATCGAAGACTGCAATACAATACGTAAGGAGCAAATTGCACATTCCTATGTATCACAGTGAGCACTAATACTAATAGGATTTCCCAAATCATATGACATTATGTCAACTTTCACATCACAATCCTTCTGAAACTCCTGGTATCCTTAAAAATGTAACATCTAATTTGGAGTTGGCAGCTTAGGGAAAGAAAATATTGGACATTAGTTCCAAAAGCATTAATTCCTGATAAACAGAAGTTATATTCAAGAAGGGATCTGGATCAGCTTATACACACCATACCTCGCCCTGATACAATCCCACTTAGACTAACTATTTAAATAAGAGACCGTGAAGGATATTAACTACGGTAGCAGAAGAAGTTGACGAGAGAGGGAAGAATTTCATCCGTGAAGAATGTTAACTACGGTAGGGGATTCCCTGTCCAGCTATAATTTAATCTCTTGGGTAGGTATCCTGAAGATTGCATACATATAGGTTTAGCTCTAGAACATACCAAGAGAAAAGAAACTTGTGGTTGATGCAGAAGCCAAAGCATCTCAAGATAGATTCAGCCATAAATGTACAGATCAGCTATAAACTCAACTTAGAAACATAGACTTCCTTTTCCATGTAACCATCTTGAGATAATGATAACCATTTAAGTCGGTGCATTGACTTAGTCATGTAAAATTTCATTCCTTGCATCACATAATAATCAGATACCACTGTGTTTTCTCTTTCATACTGTCATAAAGTCGTCTTTCTGCTTCCAGTAGAGATTTTTGGATAGAATATTTGATATGACTAAATCATGTAACTGGCTATGGTAGTGAAACTTTATCAAAAAATCCTTCATACTGGACAGAATCTTATTGATAAAGAACGAACTTAAGAAAAGGCACAAAACTTTCCAAAAATTATCCCAGAATGGAGTTAAAGCTATTCGCTGCATGTTAACCCAAGCATAATATGGTATGAGCAAGAAGCATTAGGCATAAAATTGTAACCAATTAAGTGGTGAAGGAGGAGCACATAAGTGGACCATCCAAGTTCATATTCATAATAATAATCATAACATCAGAAGAAATTGCAACACAACAAAATAGTTTGATAAATAAGCGCAACAGATTTCTAACCAAAAGAAAAATAAAGAAGAAAAACTGAAATGACTTACTGGAATGCCCAAAGACCACGACTTTGCAGCTGCAATAATAGCCTTGGACAGACCATTCATTCCTCGCCCATCCTCCGAATATCCACCGAGAAAATAAGCACTCAAGAACCACCCTGTTATTTCAAAGCACCAAAAGCCACCACTCCACATTTTCAACTCAATATCCTCATAAAAACATCCAAAAAGTCAATAAAAAGATCCAATTTTTAATACTTAAAACATATTAGCCAAGTCATCAATGAAAAAGATCCAATTTTTAGAAGGAAAAACATACCAGCAATAAAGGGGTCAGCTGTTTTAAGCGTTTCGAGGTCAAAAACAGCAAAGCCGTGACTAAATCTCCCAATTGCAGAGAATAAAAGCAAAGCCAACACATCACCACCAGCTAACAAAGTCACACGCCTAAAAATCAATTACAAAAAGCAACAATTAAATCAACAAAACTCTTAACGACCATCACAGAACACATTACAGGAAACGAAAACTTAGAAACTATTAAAAAGACCCCTCACATGAAGCCGAATTTTTTCACTATTACACATGAAAATATTTATTTTAAATGGATGGAGACGAGATTCAAACTAAACCTTTTTTACAATTGGCTCACTTAGGCGGAATTATTTTTTCTTTTCAGTCTTGCATACGGAAACATTGGTGGCGAGACTCAAAGCAGGACCATTATAATAATTGGCTCGTGAAGGCGATTTTAAAAAAAAAAAAAAAAATTCAGTCTTGCACGTGAAAATATTCTTTTTAAATGATTAGTAGCGAGACTCAAAGCAAGGAACTTGTAATAACTACCTGGAGCACATATAAAGTGATCAACAGGTAATTATATTTATTTATTATCTTCAACAGAAACACGAAATACAACGAAAAAGAAAGGGTACCCCCATTTGGAAATGAGTGAAGAAACAGAAGAAGAGGTGGGCTTCTCGAACTGAATTACGCCTTCAAGAGGAACATCTTCTTGACCCACCACCGATATTGAATTCTCGTTCAGATTATTGGGCTTGCTAGTAGTGGTGGAGGTGGAGGTGTTGCCGCCACTGGTGGCGGGTGGTTCAATAGCATTGGAGATAGTGATGGGTTTGGGTCGGGTCAGTTTGATTGGATTCGAGTTTGGGGCAGAGAATTTGGTGCTTTTGGTGAATAAAGGAGGATTTGGGTGGGCGAATTTGATAGAGCATCGTTGGGTTGATGATAATGTTGCAGCTTGGCTTAGCATATTCATCTTTGCGCCAACTGTAGTGTGTGTGTGTGTGTGGGTTCACCTGACTTTTACCTGAACCACCCGGTTTGGTTTTTGAAAATTTGTGTGGTGAGCTTTAATATACTACTCTAGATTTAAAGTGGGCCCCACTGAAGTTCACACATCCGTTAAAAGAGAAAGAAATAATTTTTTTATTTTCGTGTTCTAAGACCCCAAAAAAAAAAAAACAATATATAAAAGCACCTGTTAGATAGAGATATAACGCTGAAAAAAGATTTAAAAAAAATCTAATGAGTGAAATAGAGGCATTGATGAAAATAAAACTTTTTATAAAAATAGATATTATCGTCAAATTTTTATAGTTAATCCCCTAGCAGGTGAAAAAATTTTAATTTCTAATTTAGTTCGTAGTCAAAATAGTTGTGCTCTATTATTTTCGTGCGGTTTAAAATAAGTTCTGTGAAGATAAACAAAAAGAGCGTATACTGTAATTCATGTTCTTGGCAGCTTAACAATTTTCTACAGATTATCACAAATAGTCTTTATCAATAATCTATTTGTTTTTGAATTTTCGCTATTTTGATTTTGAACTATAAGGCCACACAGAGCCAATATTTCATGATTTTTACGGAATAGAAATTTTAATATTTCGGGGCACAGCATAAATTTTACATAAGATGAAACATTTAAGTGGCTTTTTAGGTACTAAAAATGGAGAAACTCTAAAAAAACATTATATAATCGAACACTCGACCTGGGGAGAACCCCATAAGTACGTGAGACACACTCTCCAATCGGACAATCATCTGCTGGACCCGTAATATTTTAAAGCATTTTTCCTAAAAATTAGTAAAGTATGAGGTGCGTCATAAATGAGCTACATATTAGATAGGAATTTTGCAATTGATAATGAAATGCATTGAGATTGGTAAGATTAAGCTGTAATCAGATATTTCAATTTCATTTGCTGAACTGCCCTGCTTGGTCTCACGATTTTCAGAACCATACAAAAACAGACGTTTTGTTGTTTTCTTTTCTTGTTAATACACCCTAAAGCCATCCTTAATGTAAGTTTTAAAACATAATGATTACAATTTTTTTTGTAAATATAGAGCCTTTTAAAGCAAAAAAGTAACACTAATATTTATTATAGAGTCCCAATTTGTTACAAATTGTTACTTTAGTGTCAAATTTAACAAATTTCACCAAAAATAGAGTCCGAGCTCCATTTTGTTTAACAAATTTGGTGAACAAAATGGAATCCTAACAAAAAGACAAAAAATTTTACAAGCCCATACTATGTCAGATCTGACGAGTCAAATCTGACTTAAAAAAAAAAAAAAATTGACAAAAAAAAAAGTACAAACAGAATCAAGAAAACCAACCGTTGCAATTTTAACTTTTACGTTCAAAAAAAATATAGCCGTTGGGTGATAAATTTTTCTATATATTCAAGCAAAAAAATCCAACACGCAACTTCAACAATTAATCCTTTCAAGCAAATATACCCAAACATAAAAAAAAAAAAAAAAAATCGCATCAGCCAGAAAAAAAAAAAAAAAAGGTTGAAGCTCAAGATCTACCCCTTTTTTGAAATTTATTCTTGAATCACCTGCAAAAAAAAAAAAAAAAAATATATATATATATATATATATATACATATATATATACACACAGAAAAAATTAATAGATATTTATCAAAAAAAAAAAAGCTTTGTCGGCGGGGGTGCGTGAGGCAGTGAAGGTGGGGGGGGAAGGGGGGGTGCCTTCGTCCACGGTGGGGTGGGATGGGTGCGTGAGGCAGTGAAGGTGGGGAGGGGAGAGGGGGGGGGGTGCCTTCGTCCGCGGCAGGTGAGAGGAAGGGGAGGGGAGAGGGGACGGTGGTGGGAGGGGTGGGGTGGGTGCGTTCGTTGGCGATGAAGGGGAAGGAGAGAGGTGGGGTGGGGTGGGTGGTCGCGTGGGCTGCAGATAGAAGGAAAGGGGGCGGGTGAAGGGGAGGGAGGGAGGGAGGGGGGGTGGGGTAGTGGGTTTTTATATGTAAGATTTTATTTTATTTTTTTATTTTTAATGTTTGAGATTAATTATTTTTTTAAAATATTTTTTGTTTTTTAAGTGGTTGGAATTAATTTTTTTTTTAAATTATTTGTTTTTAATTTTTTTTTAAATTTCTTTGTTTTTATTTTTTTTTTTAAATTCTTTGTTTTTAATTTTTTTTAAATGATTGAGATTAATTTTTTTTTAAATCGATTGTTTTTATTTTATTTTTTTTAATCCTTTGTTTTTAATTTTTTTTTTAATCCTTTCTTTTTAATTTGTTTTTAAAATAGTTGAGATTAATTTTTTTTAAAATCCTTTGTTTTTACTTTTTTTTTAAAATCCTTTGTTTTTAATTTTTTTTTTGTCCATTGTCAGAATTAAATAATTTTTACCATTGTCAGAATTAAATAATTTTTTGGTTCAAATATTCATTAAAAAAAATTACGATTATGACGATAATAATTTATCAAAAAAAATTAACACACGAGAAAAAATAACATATATTCAAATTAGTTTATAAAATTAAATTTAACACAATATAGAACCCCAATTTTATAAAACCCCTCATTGGGGATGAATTTTTTTAGAGCCCCTAAAAAACACTTGAGGCTCTATATGGGACTCTAAATTACTAAACAGCTCTAAAATAAATTTTAAAACCCCTCAATTTAAAACCCCCATTAAAGATGGCCTAAGCAAAGTTCTTATATACTCCCAATGAAGAGGGGAGGATACCACCTTTGCATCCCTCATGTCCACAACTTACCTAGTTGGGTCCCACATGAATAACGAGCCCACCTTCTCTTCTCTCAATTGACCATATGCAAACTTTTTCCCAGAGAAAGCGGCAAATTCATTTTCTTGAAACACATTGGCAATATAATCTTTCACAAGTGTTGGCAGCAAAAGCAAAGTTGATCACAATATGCTAACCGTCAACTACCAACATAAACTCGGGAACCCCATTCTTGTAATTCAAATCTTATACTAACTGCACTTCACCACGTACGCCAAAATTTAGTGAGGGTGAAACGCCCCCCCGGCGGACCAAAAACCCTTCCGCCTTCTCTCTCCCTCAAAGAGGGAAAAACAAGAGGAAGGAAGAACACAGGTACGCAAAAACACTAATAAACAAAGGTACTATCAGAAGTTGATGCCAGATTACTTATCTCAAACATTTCGGTATTTGACCCAACAAAGATTCCAAAATAAAATCTAAACAAGCAATAACAAAGAAACAAATTAAAAGGTGGCATGAGGCAGATCATAATGTATATACAACACAACATGGGAGGTCTCCTGCTATGAGAGTCAAGGTCTTAGAGAAAACAAAATAAACACGCACAATCAAAGGCATTGAATTTCTCTATTCACAACACACTAGCTAGATAGGGAATTATACAAGTATTAAAAGAACAAGTTCCACCATCCAAAGAGGGGATTAAAACAATAAGCCATCAATGATAATGAAAACCAACAGAGAAAAGTGGAATTTGAAAGAATATATTACAGCTGCCTGAATTCTGTACCCATAAATTATTGGAAAGAGAAGTAGGAAACACATAGCAAGAAACATCTTTCTAATGATCGAGAAAGGATCTAAAGAAATTACATCTGAACAATGAATCGAGACAGCCCCAACCAAATCAGAGAGTAAAATCACTACCCTGTCAATATCCACAACCAGAATGCAATATAGTCAGCTAGACTTACCAGCAGGATAAGACTTAAAGCGCTCATCATTACCTTTTCTGTTTTGCTTGCTAGCAGCTGCACCAAAGCTTCCACTGGAACCCAAAGAATTGACATCTATGTTTCCCCTACTAATCTGAGCAGGCATTGAATCAGCTGGACCTTGTGCATCACCACTACCATTCCGTCCAACCCCAACACTCCCATTATATCCATTTGCAGCAACACCCATTGATCCAACCACACCATTCATATAAGCAGGATACATGGTAGGAGTGCCAAAGGGGAGTGGACTTCCCCGAATACCAAGCATTGCAGGGCTATTCCACGGACTCCTAGGTGCAACTGGAGCCACCCCATAACCAATTCCACCATAGCCTCCTGAAGGATAACCACCAGCATAAATGCCAGCTCCATAAGGGTAGCCTGAAACACCTCCATAACCAGAAATAGGTCCATAACCTGGGAGAAGACCGTATCTAGAGTTGTAGGGGGAGTAGCTTCCACGCTGATAGGAGTTCAAGTTAGACCCTCTTCCACCACCAACTCTTGTATTATAGACGTTGTTGCTACTGCCGTTCCCTTCTTTTGGAATAGCCCTCTTCACCTCTACAAGTTTGCCACACAACTCATGAAAGTTCTTCTGCATAACCTCCTCAACAGAATCCTCCGACTCAAAAGTTATAAATCCAAATCCCCTTGGCCTATGAGTTACATTGTCATGCATTACAACTACATCTGTAATCCTACCAAATGTTTCGAAGTAACCCTTGAACTCCTCCTCAGTCAAGTTAGCTGATAAACCCCCTACGAAAATCTTCTTAGTCCTAAAATTATCACCGCTCCTACCACTACTTCTACTGCTCCTATTCAATCCCCTACTTTGTTGTTGTTGACTTTGCTGCTGTTCACTTCTCGGAATTGCTTTTTTCACTTCAACCTATAGTAAACATCCACAAGAAACACAAATAATATAGATTCAAAAACAAATCTGCTTCAACAGAAGAACTGCATAGAACAAAAGAAACTCTAATGTAGAAATTTAAAATCACCAGCTTATACTTTAGGAGTGCAAAAGAAAATCATACAGAAAAACTGAAAACTTGGGGAACAAAAAAAAGAATATCAATAACCTTGAAAATGGAATAGTAAAAGCAAAAATTCCAAAGAGAAACAGTTCAAGAAAATTTACATGACACACAAAGCCGTCAAATCCTTTTCATGTCAAAAAAGCAAAATCTATAACTACACGAGGACCTAAAATATCCAGAAAGCCAGAAAAATTCCAAACAACAATCTTCAAAAATATTTGAGCTTTTTATAATTAAAAAAATTACTCAGAAATACAAAGAAGCGCCTGAGTTCACCTTCTTAAAGAAATAATAAAGAACAGAAGCTCATAAACAAAATCATAATTTAAAAATAAAAAAAAAGGAAACAAGAAACAAAAAGAACACGAAAAAAGCATTTGCTGAAATATGGAAAAAATGCAAGCAAAGCAACACACAAGAATTAACAGATGTAGAACAATTAGCTAAAGATCTATAAGATCCACTCATTCACAAAACAGAATATAACAATTTCAAGCTTAGGCATTTCAATAGAGCAGAAAAACCAAACATCCCCTGAAGAAAATAAAATAAAATAAAATCCTAAGCATATACTAGAATTTTAATAATATTTTTTCTTTTGCAAAAAATAAAGAATTTCTAGCTCACACATTATTGTTTTCCCCTTAATTATAGCAAAATAAACAATTTCTAGCTCACACATTCAAATACCAAAAAAATAAAAATAAAAAATACCTAATATACAATAAAAATTCAATTTTGTTCTCTTTTTTAGCTAAAAATAGACATTTCCAGTTCAGAATTCCATTATAAAAATATATCACATAACCCACAACCAAAAAACCCTAATAGACATTAAAAATCCAATCTTTATAAAAAAAAATATAAAACAAAATCACCCCAAACAAATTGCAGAAAAATAGAAAAAAAAACTAGGGTTTTGAAATTGCACCGTTCTGGAAAGAATCTCATGCGTATCATGAAGCGCTTGTTCGACAGCTGTGGCTTCCGCGAACGACACGAAAGCAAAGCCTCTAGGGCTCCCAGTGGTTCGATCTTTAGCAATAACGCAGCCAACAACGTTGCCGTACTTGTTGAAGTGGTCTTTGAGAACATCCTCAGTTGTCTCCCATGAAATCCCACCCACAAACAGCTTATTCTGGTCCGAATCTTCCATTTTTCGTTAATTATGAAAAATGAAAACAAAAAGGGAAAAAAAAACCCTAGTTTTTGGTCTAGAGTTAGGGTTTTGGAGATTGAACAGTGAAAAGGAGAAAATTAATTTGTGAAAAAATGGGAGCGGTGTTGGGTGTTGTGTTTCCACTTGGAGTTTTTGGTTTTCTGGTCTGTTTTTTAAGTCAAAGTGTCAAAGGGCTCTAAAGTTGGGTTCGTTAGTTATTATTGTTTTATCCCGTGTTCGAACTCAAAATTTAATTATAATGAATTGTTATTTAATTATTTTAAAATAAATTAATAAATTTTTTTTTTTAATATTACTAATCATATTCAAATTTAAAATATTAATTATAATAAATTCGTTATATAATTATTTTATTCGATCCTTGGATCATAAAAACGTAGTACGCATATGATACTTTTTTGCATAGTAGGTTTAGATTTGTCCTTGTTGGAATCTAATGCCTTAGCTTGACTTCCACTTTAGTTTTTTGTTTTTGGTTTCCTTGGATTCTATTGTAGTGTATATGGGAACTTGTTATTCCAATTGAAAAGAAAGAATTGGTCAAAATATCGTCCAAGCATCTTGGAAGAGACAACCCTTTTTTTTTCTTTTTTCTTTTTCGTCAATAAAGAGACATCCCTTTCACTTCTACAAGTAGTGGCATTCTTTTGATTAAAAATTTAAATCCACTTTGACTTTTTGTCTACATTATGCTCAGACTAAGGGGAACGAGTTCAAAATGAATGGTTGAGAATGAATAATGTTTCCAATCCTTTTGGTTGAGTTGGAGGGAATATTAAAGTAAATGTATATAAGGAATTCATTTAATTGCTCTTATATTTAAAAAATTAATCCTTTTAAATTGAGGTAAAATTGGAGAAAATGATTATCTTATTTTATGTAAAGATTATAATACCCTTATCTTTTATTTTTAATCACATGTAATGGTGTGTTTAGTAAAGGTTGAACTTAAAAAAGGTATATAAGTATATTTGCATATAAATTTTATCCATGTCTTCCAATTCAAAATCCTTTATGATCCTTTCAATTATAAAATTCACCAATCTAAACAAGATTTAATATTCCCTATTTTTTTAATTGTGATTCTATCATTTCATTTCCTTTATTGTACTTTATCTACTGAATCTACATTCAGTACTTTGTTTGATATAATAAGTCAGTTACTAAGAACTTTTTTATAAAGTACCACCAAAATAATATAAAGCATTATTCTTTGGGTAAAGTCTCAGTCCCTGAACTATAATGCTATAGATAATTGAGTCTCATATCTTTCAAAATAATTTTTTTCTTTTTCGTCCCTAAACTTATTTTAGTGAGTCATTTTTAATCTCTAGCTCCATTTCCATCCACTTTTAACGGAATTATCAGGTGTTCTACACAGCTAATTAAAAATTAACTTTTGACTGGTAAGATGGAAAAATCAAATACAACTTTCTTTTTGAGTTATCACATATCAAAATATTAAAGTCATACCCTAGTCTATTTAAATAGCCTATAGATTTGACACTTGAATTTGGACCACAACGGACACTAATGCCATTAGATAGGACAGGATTTACCTAGTATTAAATCCGTGCAAATATGAAAATTCTTCAGTCTACCCAATTTTTCATCAACCTAAGAGATATGGAGTGGACCCCATATTACCAATGTGCAACTGGATGGTTTGAGAGTTTGGGTAAATTGAAGAAATTCTCCCGCAAACAACATGCTCGCGTGCTATTGAATTAATAAATAACGCTAAGTGAGACAATAGAAACTGCGATGAACACTTATATGCAAAGAATACTTAGTAATCGGGTGCATCTATTACTTTAAGTGGAGTGGCTAGGCTTTAATCTTCTTCCTCTTCGCGACTATAAACGAATGTTGTCGGCATTCAATCATACATATACGAAGTGTGCCGCGGGTCACCTTAGAGTTAGAGAAATAACTTCTAATTATTGCTATTATGAAATAAGGGGTAGAAGGAATTGTTGACTATACGAGAATTCTTCCATTCCAGAATAAGCATCCCCTGCAGTTGTAGTTACCTTTAAAATGAATGATCTCGGGCATCAATCTAAAGAGAGTTTGTTTCCCTTTACATGGGCAATTGCCTTATCTTATTAAAGGAAAAGGAAGAAATAGCTAGGAACCAAGGCGTATTTCATTTCACTTCTAACTTCCCTTGAGCTTGGTTAAGAAGGGTCCAATCCCAGCTTCTGGAAAAAAAAAAAGAGTGAATTGACTAAGCTAACCCTGAGTTCGCAGTCGATTCGGCAACAGGAAAAACAAAGACTACAACGAGTAAGCCATAGCTGATCTACGACTCACTAAAGGCTCCATTCTAGTAATAGAATCTAATTATGTAAAGACAAGATCTTATTATTCAAAAGAATTGAAATTGATTGTGTTATTCCCCTGCCCCACTGATCAACCCCGCTGCAATCCTAACAACTCCATATCATTCATTATTCAAGCAAAAGCAACAACGTGTCGCCCTAACCAACAAATCGATAAACGAGAATGTGTCATTCATCTGGGGCATGGACATGGGTGTGGGTGGCTTTATATTTTTGTGGATAAAATTTATGTTGATTTTTTTTTTTGTGGAGAAAATAGAATAATAATCCATTATTTCGGAACAATTTATTTCTTAGCTGGACAGTCAGTCAAATATTAATAGTTTCTAACAGTTTTGTCCAAAAATTGTTTTGGCAGTTTTTTATGTCCATTTTCAATCTCCTTCTCCAAATAGGTGCTAATAGCTTATCAAATAAGTGTTAGAAAATGCATCTTGTAACATGTGAATACCAGAACCTAGAACAAAAATCCTTCATTATTTTTCCTACATTTTCATAATATGTATTTTTGCATTAAAAGAGAAACACTATTGTTAGTGACTATGAGCACCTTATGCGGGCCGATTAAACTTTAAGAACATTGAATTAAATTTAATGTTCGGCTTCTGCATTTCTGGTTTCTCTATTTTTTGCTACCTCATTAAAGTAAGTACTGTTTTAGCTTGTTTACAATATATGCCAATTTTCCATGTTGCCCAGTATTATTCAGCTATATCACATGCACGTATTTGAATCATGGACAACTGCAGTCTTATTAATAAAGACTAAGGACTAAAACATTTATTTTGAAAGATAATGAATCATTTTATCCCCTGCATATAGTCTAAGACACCATACAAAGAATTTACCCTTTACCTATTTTTTTTTATCATGTCTCAATCGTTGGCACCCATCAAACTACTATTAATGAATATTTTTCTCTTTTTTTTCCAGTCTTCCTTTCGTTGATAAGTGCTGGGTGTATTATTGATATATTATTTCAGCATTTTTTCACTTAAATTTGGTTAGCTCTTGAGTAATTTATGAGCAATTTGATTGGTTTCATATTTGTTTTGCAGTGTAGCTGAATTATATGAGAAAACATAGACTTTGAGGCAAATATTGAAGAAAAATGACTAAGGGCGAGCTTTTATGCGACTTGTGAAGCAATTGAAGAGAAATTAAAAGTAGCGCAGTCATAGCGCAGCTGCGCAGCATCGCAGAAAAATTAAGGGCAGTTTTATAAATTGGCAAGAAAAGAATAAACCCTATGTTTAAAAAGAGGAAAATAAACGTTTGATGGGAGGCTTTTGGCTGGCGGCTGGTTTTTGACAGAAAAAACAACGTTCCAGAGGGAGAGAAAGAGCGAATTCGCTAGTTGAAAACGGATAACAATACGGAGATGGACTTCTACCACGATTATTCTCCAAATTCTAGTTTTCTCTATCTCTCTTATCATGTTTTACGTTACAATTGAGATTTTATTTAATTTCTTTATGATGTTCTAGATTATTTTTCTAGGGCTACGATGTAGCCGAATTTTGAATATTTGAAGCTTTTGAGTTGAATTAATTGAAGAACTATTTCATATCTGCGTTGAGTATTTTATGCTGAGTTTAATGCTTGTGGTTGCCTGATCAACAATTACATGAGTCATGATTTAGTTTGAGACTGAGAAGTGATAACTAAATTAAACAACGTGTGAAATACCCTTAAATTGTCATAAGCTAGAGATAGTTATGAGATCTAGTGCAGCGTTTGAATTTCTAAGGCTTACTGCGTTCCATAAGTTCACAGTTATCACACAGATGTAGTTAGCTTGCTTATTAGATAGGTTATTGATGCTTAAGAAAGATTAATATCTACCTTAGCGAAATTACTGGCAACGTAGGAAATAAGTGTCAATTGATTTAAATCAATAGTTTCAAGTAAGATTAATCTTGGTGAAATCGGAACCCCTAAAACATTTTAATTCTTGATTTATCATCTTTATTAATTTCGTATTCGCTTTAGTTGTTAAATCCAAAAGTACTTTATTTATTAGTTTTTACTCACAATCTCTCAATATTTGATTATCCGAATAAAGTTAAAGCTAAGTAAATTTCGGTAGTTAATAATCACAGTCCTCGTGGGAACGATCTTTACTTACTACTTTATTACTTGTTGCGATATGTGCACTTGCGTTAGAAATTACATAACAAGTTTTTGGCGCCGTTGCCGGGAACTGTGTCAATTATTAATATCGATACCAAATAACTTTAATTTTACTTTGGATTTTATTTAATTATTTGTTGTTATCTTATTTTCGTTACGTGTGTTTCAGGAACATACTCCTTTTCGTGCATGCAAAAGTCAAGAGGTAGCAATTTGTTGCCTTTCAATCCTAAGATAGAACGAACCTGTCGGAAGAACAGAAATGAGAGAATAGTTACTACCCACCATCTTTAAGATACCATGGCTGGAATTATTCAAGTACAAGAAGGAAATAATAAGGCAGTCAATTAGGAAAATCCGCCTAGAACACTCCGAGAGTATGCTTTGCCACCCACTGGAATTCAACCTGTGATTAGAAGGCCAGGGATTCAGGCGAATGATTTTGACTTGAAAATAGTGACGCTACAGTTGATTCAGAATATCCCATTGCATGGACTGGCCACTGAAGATCCTAATCAACACATCGTGAATTTTCTAGAAGTTTGCGAAACTGTTAAGTACAATGGAGTCACTGATGAAGCTCTGCACCTTCGCTTGTTTCCTTTCTCTTTGAGGGATCAAGCTAAAGAATGGTTAAATTGGTTGCCTTCGGATTTATTCACTACTTGGGAGGATTTGGTACACAAGTTCTTGTCAAGATTTTTTCCACCTGGAAAGACAGCGAAGCTGCGCATAGAGATCAATAACTTTGCGCAACATGAAGGAGAAACTTTGTGCAAAGCGTGGGAGAGGTATAAAACGTTGTTGAGGAAGTGTCATAATCATGGAGTACCCAAGTGGATGCAAGTTCACAATTTTTACAATGTATTAATTAGCTCCACAAGAACTTTGATTGGTGTATCAGCAGAAGGAGCTTTAATGAATAAGACAGTAGATAAAGCTTATGAATTGCTAGAGGATATTATTTTGAACCACCAGCAGTGGTCGAGCGAGAGAGTCACACTAAAGAAGACAGCTGAGGTCCATGAAATTGATGCCATAACCGCTTTGGAAGCAAAAATTGATAATCTCGCAAAACATATGCTGAATAATAAAGTAACTGCTAATGTTGTCCAAGCGATAGTAGTGTGTGAGTTTTGTTGTGGTCCATATCATAGTGCAGAATGTCAGGTTGAAAATCTATTTGTGCAAGGCACACCAGAACAAGCACAGTATGTGGGGAATTTTAGTGGGCAGCAGCACAATCAGTACTCTAACATATATAATCCAGCATGGCGTAATCATCCGAATTTCTCTTGGACAAAATACTCAGAATGTGTTGCAGCCTGAACAAAATAACACACCACTAGTGAAAAAGGTAAACTTGGAGGAGGTAATTGCTCAGTTGGCGAATTCGCAAACTCAGTTTATGAATGAAACTAGGACAAACTTCCAAAATCAATCTATACAAATCTGGAATTTAGAGGCACAGTTTAGCCAAATGGCTACGATGTTATCAGAAAGACAGCAGGGGAATTTACCTAGCAATTCAGAGGTGAATCCTAAAAGAGATGGCACGGAGCATTGCAAAGCGATCACTTTCAGAAACAGCAAGGAATTAGAGAAGCCAATGAGAACCAAGAAAGTTGAAAAAGGTGAAGCAAAAAATGAGGAGAAAGATGAAGAGAAAACAGAAGAGCAGCCACAACCTCCTCAAGAACTACCTCTGAAAGTTCATTTTCCACAATGCTTGAAGAAGAATAAGCTTGATAAGCAGTTTTCTAAGTTTTTTGAAGTCTTCAAGAAACTTTACATCAATATTCCATTCGCAGATGCGCTTGAACAGATGCCTAGCTATGTGAAGTTCATGAAGGACATCCTTTCAAATAAGAGGAAGCTTGGAGATTATGAGACAGTTGCACTTACTGAAGAGTGCTGTGCTATCCTACAGAAGAAGCTACCACAAAAACTCAAAGATCCAAGGAGTTTTACTATTCCATGTGAAATTGGCAATGTTATCTTTGAGCGAGCTTTGTGTGATTTAGGTGCTAGTATTAATTTAATGTCTTTATCTATTTTTAGGAAGCTTGGTTTAGGAGAGACAAGATCCACAACAGTAACAATACAGTTAGCTGATCGTTCGCTTAAGCACCCGAGATGAGTTATTGAAGATATGTTAGTCAAAGTCGATAAATTCATCTTTCCTGTAGATTTCATAGTACTAGACATGGAGGAAGACAAAGAAATTCCTATCATTCTTGGAAGACCTTTCCTTGCAACTGGATGAGCACTTATTGATGTTCGAAAGGGTGAGCTTAGGTTGCGAGTACAAGAAGAAGAAGTAACCTTTAATGTTTTTTTCAAAGCTCACAAGTACCTAGAAGCGAGTGATAGTTGTTTTTGCATTGATGCCGTAAAAGCTATAGTGTCTAACCATGGGGGACAATTGGATCCCTTGGAGGCTAGCTTGTTATAAGATGATTCTTTTGTTCCGGTGGGATTGGAACACAAGGAATATTGGTCTATTAAACAGCTAAACATGGGTGTACAAGCAGTGGGTGAGAAAGAATTATTACAATTGAATAAGCTAGAAGGATTCTGTGATAAAGCGAATAAGAAAACAAGAGGTTACAAGGAGAGGACAAATGAGTGGCATAACAAACCTGTTTCGGGAAAAAGATTTATCTCCTGGGCAACAAATACTTCTTTATAACCAATGGATTCCTGGAAAACACAAGTCAAGATGGTCGGGACCTTTTGTCGTAACTAAAGTGTTGCCTTATGGCACTGTAGAAGTCATCCATTCAGAGAAAGGGACGTTCAAGGTCGACGAACAACGGTTGAAGGCTTATTGGGATGATGAGTTTGACAAACACAAGACCGTTGTCCACCTCAACTCATCATGAAAAAATTGCTCCGTCGGGCCGTCGACATTAAAACAAGCGCTTTTCGAGAGGCAACCTAAAGTTTTTTACTTTTTTCTTGATTTAATAGTTAGTTGTTTTTAGTTAATTTTTGAGTTATAGTTGTCGTAGCTAATGGTAAATTTTTATTGTCATGATAGGGTTAAGAACAAGTTTGGGTGAAGCGGAGGCAAATAGGAGTTCTACCAAGTCAATTAAGGGAGAAAGTATGGAGAAATTAGTGTTTGGATTGCGTGGGATGCGTGCTTGAAAAGAAAAACGCAAGAAAAATAAGAGTTGTGAAAGTAGCGCTATTGCGCTAAAATATAGCGTAGCTGTGCTCACGGAGTTTAAAAGTTATGCTCACGAGAAATTGCTGGAGAAAAAAAGAGTGCAGGCATAGCGCAGCTGCGCTTACGTTCTTCAGTTGACATTCGAAGAAAAAAAATATAGCACAGGCGTAACGCAGTAGCGCTTACGTCCTTTCTTTTGACGTTTGTAAAAAAAAAAATTGAAAATCTAAATCCTTTCTTCTCTGAATACACACACCAACTAAAACATCCTCAGAGCCTTCAGACAATGAACGACATGGATATTCAGGGAAATCCTCTACTTTCTTTTCTTTACTTTCGCCATTGAGGACAATGTCTAGTTTAAAGTTTGGGGGTAGTTATTATGTGTTTTCCTGTGTGAAGTTGTTCTTTTAGTATTCGTATTATGTATTTTTCTTTTTATGTGTTTTGTTATTTTTATTATGTTAAAAAAAAAGTGAAAAACTGAAAAAAATTTGAAAGTGATGCTGGAAAGATAAGAAATAGGCCGATGATGAGTAGCATAAGACATACATGATAGTAATGAGGATAATTGACTGAAACATAGCTTCTTTTTACGAAAATCCCTACCTTTTGTGTACTTAGGCTCGCCTAGTTATATTGATACTTAGAGAAGGATTATGTGAGCTTAAGTGAACAGGAACATGATCATAGGACTTTAGAACTTGCTTAATTGTCACTCGAGACGAAATCCTAGGTTGCATAGCATTAGAGAAATGATATAGGTCATCTTTGGATCGTTTGAGCCTTTCAAGCCAACCCTTGTGATAATTGAATATCCCTAGTTCACCCCTTTGAGCCTAATTACCCTTTTCTTTCTTATGCAACCTACAATATCTTCCTTACCTTGTTAAGTTTGATTTTCCCAGATTATGACCCTCCAACATTTAACATATGATTGTTCTACGATGATTATAAGGAACCGTGTTTTGTACTAAATGATGGAAGGTTTGATGATTTGGTGATGTGTTATTTTGTTTCAGAAAAAAATGAAATATTGAAAAAAAAGAAAAGAATAGAGAAGAGCCATACTCCTTGTAGTTAATATCAAAATGCAAGTTTGGGGGAGTGTGGATTCTTTAGTTGTTAATGTTGTGGATGAATGTTGAGGAAGTGAAATGAAAGAAGAAAGAAAAGAGATATGTTGAATAATTGTGGTGGTAAGAAATAGAGTTGGCATGTGCTTCATTGAACATCTTCGAATAGTTGTGTGCTTACAGGTAGTTTAGCCTTATGTTGTATCCATTATCCTACCTTGACCCTAGCCGCACGTTACAACCAAATGTAAAGTCCTACTGATCTTTAATGCTATGTGATTGCATCGTTTTGCGCTAAAAACAATTAAGGTTAAATGATTGAAAATATTGCTTATCTTGAATTACCTCTAGTTGTGGCGAGTAGAGGGTCGATCCACGGAGATTGAGTTATCAAGTTAAGTTAAGTCCTTAATTTAAAATTGTTTGACTATCTCCCGTCTTGGATAAGTTTGATTAAGTCTAAAATTACAAACATACGATAGATTAAGTCCAAGAAATGTCTACAAAATATCCAAAGATACAATAGTAACTAGATCCAAAAGTGAATTAATCAAAAGTACTAAATTGAAGAATCACAACACTCAACACTGAAAATCTAAAAGGTTAATGATTCAGGGTGGTTATAGCTCGGTATACACAAGTACAAAGTTGTTGATTCAGATTAAAAGTTAAGTCCTTCAGAAATAGGGCTACAAGCTCCCACTACTGAAATGAGCCTTTAATTACGTAAGTGATAAGATTAATTAATTAGCAAGACTGAATGTGTTGGTACAACCTAACAATATCAAATCTCTCAATTAATCTTTCACTTATGTAACCTGAAGGTGTCGGTACAACCAGACTAGAATCCATCTGAGATAGTCTCATATTGCCACTGGTTTACAAAATCGGGCGTATATGTACTTTCAATTAAATATAACATAACTACAAGTATACGTATATATGAGACTTTAATAAATCTGAATCACAACATTTGTATAAGAGTAACTTCACACGTACCAGCCCGAATCTCGGGTCTAGTGTGCCATAATAAATTGTAAAGTACAAGAAATCATAACGAAAATAGAAATAAAAGAATATTTATCGTGTTGAATAGATTTCGGTAGACCGGTATGATTTTGATATGTTGATGGCTCACTAGACCCTCCCCTCGGGATTAAAACTTTGCACACAACTAAAAATAATAATTAAAACACTCAAAACTCACTTCACAAATACTAGAGTAGCAGAAATTGAGCTAAGAAGAGAAAAATGGTACAAGCAAAATGAAATGAGGAATGGAGTATTTATAGAAGAAATCTAGCACTATTCATATATACTATTCACGCAGTGATGTCATCAATGTGTCAGCACGATGTCAGTGATGGATCATTTATATTTAGAGTTATGAACATCATCTAGCTAAGAATCGAGCGGAAGCATAACATGAAGTTCAAAAATCTCTGGAATTTCAAAGCATAATGTTCATATAAAACTCTAATATTGATATCATGTGATTAACATATGCAAAACATATATATATCAAATATATATATTGACAAGAGATAGTAGAAGTATACCTCTTGTAGACAACTCATGGAAGCCATATATCTGAATTTTCGCACACTTGATGGAAGACACCTCATTTTGAAAACACAAGAGCTCTAGTCGGTCCACACGAGCAAAGAATGGCTTCTCCATCTTCATGGCTATTTTGTGCTAGATCTACCATGGAAGATTTATGAGCTTGATTGTGAAGAAGATAGCAAACCCATTTCCTTCTTCTTCCTTGTTCTTGGCTGCGTTTTCATGAAGAAGAAGAAGACAAGTTCATCTAGTTCACCTTCATTTTTCAGCCATGGTGTTTTTCTCTTTTTGAAGAGTTGAAGAAGAAGACTACTCATCTTCTCTCTCTTTTTGTGTTTCATCCGTGTAGGAGCTTGGAGAGAGAAAAGGTTGACAACCCTTTTCTCATGAAAAGAAAACAAGCCATGTTTTTAGGATGTCTTGTCTCCCCTTTGAAAGAAAAGAGAAGACAAGCTTTCTCAAATTATGGTTGTATTGTCTAGCTTTTGTTGAAAGATAAAATCTACATCATATGTATATTGTGTAGTATTTTTCCACTAATGTAATAATATATATATATACATCATATGTATATTGTGTAGTATTATTTCACTAATGTAATAATATACATATATACATCATATGTACATTATGTAGTATTCTTCTACTAAGACATTTAAATATTCAACCTAATCACCATTAGTTGAAATTATGAAAACAACCTTTTCATATTTCTACATTAGCCCCAACACTTAATAATAATTGCATATTAGCTCCAATAACTTTTAAAGGCCAATTACACCATTGTTAACTCCTTAACAATTCAAGAAAAACAAAATATTATATTTAACACTTTAACAATTCAAAAGAAAACTAAATGGAATTGTTAACACTTTAACAACTCAAGAGAAACTAAATCAAGCTCAATAGAAAAACCATTCACCGTGCTCTATTGTGTGTGACTTTCTAGATTCACCACTATATAACACTGAAGAAACGTTGAGCACTTTCAATATTAATCAAACTATTCTATTTGTTTAGGGAATGTCTCCCGTCATTCTCAAAACACTCTCAGAGTTCTTGAGTGACGTTCTAGCTACTAACGTATCAAGACAGTTTATAAAGCAATGAATTATTATTCAAGTGAATCTATTTATGGTCGCCGATTATCGTACAATCCAATCCTTCCATTAATTGTCCCGTCGAGCAAGAACCATGATTCGATTAAGCTTATAAACTCGATACCATGCATAGATCTAATTGGTGTAATGAGATATGACACATGAAAAACTCTTTTTCCATCATTCACACCTCGGCCAATGATTTCCTCATTAAACAACCAAGGTTAAATCGTATAGGACATCGCCTCACGCAGGAGGTTAATGGATCCTATCTTGACCTCTACCTGTCAATCACTATACCGAATGAATAAAACTGCGAGAGGACGCATTTCATCTCGTTTGTCAAAATAATCATTGTCCAAACGCTAGAATCAAACCCCAATACATATGACAGCTGTAATGTCTCAAGTCTAAGGATTACATGCACAATCACAACGAATAACAAATTATTAATCTAAAGTCATGTAATTTGTTATTCACGTCACATTCAGTGATCTATTCAACTAATAGTCACCCACATGTTTGTTAATCGCATCCCTATACTGTTATGGCATGTGGCTCACCATCCTTTATCATTAACATCCATATGTTAATCAAAGGTAACAACATATGTGATAGTCCGTAATAGATTATTGAAGTCCCGATCAAATAATCTAAGGACTATGAATACTTTAAGTATTTATCATATTAAGAAAATACGCCAATATATTCTAAACGCTTTTAGAATACATTTCTATAATGAAAATACTAGGGACTCATTCATATACGTAAAAGAAGGAGAATATGAATGTCCTAAATATGTCAATATGAAAACACACATATAGACACGAATACCATAATATACAAGTTAATGTCAAAATGCCCCAATATATGTCATCCAAATATGAAGCATTAGGGCATATCTCTAACAGTCAGCGCCAAAGTTAGCACAATGTCAGCACCAAGGTCATCATTGTGTTAGCATGACATCAGCGAAGTTACTATTTACACGTTGACTTTACTATTCATGCTTTGACTTTGACTTTTATTATTCACCTATTGACTTTGACCAAAAGTTAACTTTGACTTTGACTAAAAGTTGACTTTGACTTTGACCAAAAAGTTGACCAAGGCTACTTCAAGGTTTTTCAGTATCCTGAATCCGTTTTCGCACTCCATTTGGCCAAATTTAATCTCAATTTTCTCGTGTCAAAGTCGATCTACCTTCCTCCTTCAGTATTGTGTTGAATTTCTCATTCAAGTGTTGGCTTTTATGGCCATTTTTGTTATTTCTTCTTTAGAACCTATATTGCACTAAATTTGTATAAAATATACAATTAAGCTTGAAATAATAATGCAATATACATGATTCAATGGGTTAAAATTAGTAAAAATATGGATTTATCACTATGATTAACCTACATTAGTGGAGACTGGCATGAAAAGTGAACCTATGAAGTCCTAAGTAATTGAAAATAAAAGATTTCACATTGATAAGTCACTTAGCTTGCATAAACTCATCAGGGTACAATTGATTAGGATAGAGGCTATACACACATTCACTTGGGGGATTTAAAGTAAAATAAAATTTATGTGAAGTTGAGATTTCTCATGCTTATGATTGAAAATTACCTTTTAAGGTTGAATTGTGAAACGTTGCTACTAAGGCCGTGAAAAATTTACTATCCCACAACATTGCTTTCATGAGTTATATTATGTCGAGTCTTTAGTTGTTAGGTTGTTTCTTTCTTTAGTTGTGTCTTTTGCTTGAGGACAAGCAAAGCTTAAGTTTGGGGGTGTTTGTTGGGTGTATTATTGATATATTATTTCAGTACCTTTTCACTTAAG
This sequence comes from Ehretia macrophylla, assembly GCA_037974665.1. Classification (NCBI taxonomy): domain Eukaryota; kingdom Viridiplantae; phylum Streptophyta; class Magnoliopsida; order Boraginales; family Ehretiaceae; genus Ehretia; species Ehretia macrophylla. The sequence goes on along the minus strand of CM075779.1, from coordinate 25,075,511 downwards.
TTTGGTTAGCTCTTGACTAATTTATGAGCAATTTGATTGGTTTCGTATTTGTTTTGCAATGTAGGTGAATTATATGAGAAAGTATGGACTTTGAGGCAAAGATTGAAGAAAAATGACTAAGGGAGAGCTTTCATGCTACTTGTGAAGCAATTGAAGAGAAATTAAAAGTAGCGCAGTCATAGCGCAGCTGCGCAGTATCGTAGAAATTTAAGGCCAATTTTGTAAAAGGCGCGAAAAGAATAAACCCTATGTTTAAAAAGAGGAAAAGAAATGTTTGATGGGAGGCTTTTGGTTGGCGGCTGGTTTTTGGAAGAAAAAACAACTTTTCAGAGGGAGAGAAATAGAGAATTCGCGAGTTGAAAACGAAGAACAATCCAGAAACGGACTTCTACCAGGATTCTTCTTCCAAATCGCGTAGTACTACCTTGGATTTTTTTTTTTTTAATATAGATGACTCGGATGATAGATGTTGGTTGACTCACTGATTTCTGAAATTTTGCCTTTCATTGGTCGAATTGTATTTGGTGAAAGAAGGTTTGTCTGGAAAGATTTGTATTGATAGTTTTTTCATAACAAAAATGCTCAAAAATGGTTAGAAGAAAGCATTTGTTATGGATTTCTTTTCTGTCTCTTTTTGTTGAATCAACACTTTAATATTTGAATGATGTTGAGTGAGTCATCTACACATTTTTTTTTATAGTCAAATTTTAATAAAGCACAACATCTCACATTGAAAACATCTCAATATACTCCTTTTTTGATAATTTATCAGAAACTTATAATCGAATCATGTGACGTTATTGGGATGTAATAATAGTTAACAAAGTTTCAAAAAAATCTAGATACAAACTCAACTCTTAGCGGCTAATCATTTTTCCATTCCAAATTCACAGTTAATTCAAATATTTTATCACAATCTAACCATATTTCAACAACTAACCACTCAAATTTAATTATTATGAATAAGTGAAGTAAAAGTTTTGAAATTTTTTTTGGTATCAGGTTGGTATCAACTTTTTTTTCCTCCGCAAATCCAAGCTTTACATTGTCCTCAATGAAAGAAAACTATGTAATGCAAAGTAAAAAGAAAGATACAACCTGATAAACAATCCAAACAATGTTCTTCAAAAACTTTCTGAAAGAAGAATTGTCAAACAAAATCTCAAAAAACAACATTAGCCGTGAGTTTAAATAAAAACTAAAATATTTCTAAAGAAAGATGAAATAAAAAGCATAAACTAAAATAACATAGAAAGCACGCCACTGAATTACGATGGTGGCGGCGGCTGAGGACCTGAGGACCTGAGCCTGAACCTTTCATTGAAGCAAGTTTAGCTCATAATACAACAAACTCTTCCCTCTGTGATTGCTTAAAATTAGCAAATTCAGCTTTTAGTCCACGTATTTCACCCAATCCTGCAGTAAGGTTAGTATTCATGGCTTGCAGCTCTCTGTACATTTTTTTCATCAATGATTCTTCAGGCTGAGTTGTCACGCCCCGACCCGACCCCGCAAAAGCCCAAGCCCGGACCCGACACACGGACGGAGTCTCCCCTGTACTGTGGATGATCCGAAAACCCTACAATCAATATAATACTTGCGAAAGCCATAATAAACATTTGAATCAGGACAGCTCTCTCTTAAAAAATATACATCTTCTCATTAACAACTTTGCAAACCAAAAATGTCATGCAGACTACACAAGTATTTATGCCACTAAACAGTTAAACCATTAGTATGCAATTCTTTACTAGTCATAAGAATACAACTTTACAATCTTTAAACCTTTACAACAAAAGACAATAAAGGCCTTAAAATAGAACTACATACATGGCTACAAGCCTCAAAATAAAACTTCATCCAAGCAATATACATATCAAGCAAGGCTCGCACAAAAGTCTGGCAACCAACCACTAGCTAAGCAAAGAGTGCTATCAAGGAAACACCTCCACTTGCTCCTCCTCCTCAATTACCTCAAGAGGATCAGCTTCCACTACTCTTGTAAAAATATGGTATAGAAATGAATGAGCAAAAACTATTGCTCAGCAAGGGCAAATGGTCTCAAGGACGGAGATGAGAGGAGAATGCAATGCAAATAGCCAAGCAATTCATTCAATTATCATATAGAGATACAAACAAAGCCAACAATAAAACAAGACAAGCATTAAAACTATAAACACTCAATCAAAGGATATGATTCACTTTCCATGAGCAACTTTCAATCACGAATTCGATGACGACGCACTTGCCCAAACCACCTTATAACTTCAGTTTGGAATACCCCGGAAGTATCCATCAATTCTACGATCCAAATCTCCCTGGGAGGCAACCCAAGCGAGAAAGGGAATAGGACACGGAGATAGGGCAACCAACACTGGCAACCCGAGGCTACCCAGAGAGGCCCATCACACCGCCTTGACTCTATGAATGCAATACAATATACAATGCAACAATTGAGCAATAAAGCCACATGTGGGAGAATAACAAAGTAGGTTACTCTTGCACGCAATAGCAACAGTTGATAACCATTCCAATCAAAATCAACTCTAACAAGCATATCGAGCTATTTTAACATTCTATAGGCATAATATCAAGAAAACAAGCAAAATCACAAATCGACCCCAACTATCAAAACACTACTACTTCCAAACGAGCAACGAGTTCTAGAAACCGACTTCACCAATCCTCCTAGGTCACCATAAGGCACGTCTGAAGACCCCGAAACCCTACTTTACCCTAGAATTCAAGCAAAGCCCCTATTTCCCCCTTTGCTCGTTTGAACTACAACTACTCTAACCAAACACCCAACCAACACCACGACCATACCCAAAGTGCTTCAATGGCCTGCCAAGACAATGCCACACACAAAACGAGAAAATGCCAAACTCGACCTAAACAACCCCGACTTTCACCAATGTATATTTCTCATTTTTTCCATTACGCAACCTAAAAAAACCATGCATTTAGGCATTCTAGCATACCTAGCACCTTTTCATATCAACAGAAAGCATAACAACGCAACTTCATCATTTCAAGGGTTTACTATTTAGGTTTTACTATTTAACTATCAATTTAATATTACAATCACAACATTCAACCGCAGAAAATGTTAAAAAGCTATAAATACATGTTCTACAATTGACAAGGAACATTCTTTAAGCGCTAAAATGATTAAAACAACAAACCACAGATAAAATCTAAAAATCACAAAGTTGAGACATATAACATTAAAATGCGCAAATAACGTGCTTCCTTCACCTTGGACACTCTTAGTCGCTAGAAAACCCACGCTGGATGCCTCGGTAACAACCCCGCACGAGCTCACGCGAAGATTTGAAGATTGAAGATTTGAAATATTTTTTTTTCCTTCTATGTCTCGGCATGTTCTTGTTCTGTTTTCAGCTTTTCTTTTTTTTTGCATTGTTTTAGCTTATTTAAGGTGACAACTTGGTCAAAGGTCAAGGCTCCTTGGTCAACTGACTTAAATTGGTCAAATTGCCTTATTTTTATGCATTTTAGGCTAAAATAACTATCACCAAAATTAATTCTAGCTAACAACAAATAAAACATAAATTTAAGGCACCAAAATACTAGTTTCACTATTTTTTGAGGACTAGAAAACACTCTCTAGCTATCGCTCCCGAAATGCAATGCTCCTTGCGACAATAAAGAAATAACAATTAAAAATTTCAAAGAATCTAAGAAAATATAATTTTCAAAATAATAAACAAGAAAATCTCACATTCTGGGCTCGGGTATTACACCCTCTCCCCCTTAAAACAATTGCGCCCCCGCAATTCTTACCTGGTCAACAAACAACTTCGGATATTGATTCCGAACTTGGTCCTCTATTTTCCAAGTCGCTTCCTCAAACCCATAATGATTCCACAGAACCTTTATTAACGGAATACTCTTTCTGCGAAGCTCCTGAATTTTCCGATCCACAATTCAAATCGGTTTCTCCTCATAAGCCAACTTCTCCTCAATATGCAAAGGCTCTGGTTCAAGTACATGTGAAGGATCTGGATGGTATTTCCTCAACATTGACACGTGGAACACATTATGCAGTCTCGACAAGCTCGGAGGCAAAGCTAAACGATAAGCTAAACGACCCACCTTTTCGGTGATCTCATACGGACCCACATACCTAGGACTAAGTTTTCCGCTCTTACCGTGCCGAATCAATCCCTTTCTAGGAGAAATCTTAAGAAACACCCAATCTCCCAAAGCAAATTCAAGATCCCGACGGTGCTTATCCGCATAACTCTTCTGATGACTCTGAGCTGTAAGCATACGCTGGCGAATAAGGTGGACATTATCTACCATCTTAATCATCTCAGGTAACACAGTCGGATCAACTGTTCTCATCTCTCCAACCTCTTCCCAATACAATGGGGATCTGCATTTCCGACCGTACAACGCCTCGTAGGGAGCCATACCTATAGTAGATTGATAACTATTATTGTAGGCGAACTCCGCTAAAGGCAAAAACTTCTCCCAATCTTTCAAAGTCCAACACGCATGCCCGAACCATGTCCTCCAAGATCCTGATAGTTCTCTCAGACTGGCCATCAGTTTGTGGATGGTATGCAGTACTGAAGCTCAATTTAGTTCTCATGGTCGATTGTAACTTCTGCCAAAAACGAGAAGTGAATCTGGGATCTTTATCTGACAATATACTCTTTGGTACACCATGGAGTCTCACAATGTTAGTAACATAAAGCTCAGCTAGTTTATCAAGGCTATCCTATTTGTTCACAGGAATAAAGTGTGATACCTTAGTCAATCGGTCCACAACAACCCAAACAGAATCACATCCTCTCGGAGATCTAGGAAGATCGGTCACAAGGTCCATTATTATATGCACCCACTTCCATTGCGGAATCGACAACGGTTGCAGAAGCCCGGCTGGCCTCTGATGCTCAACTTTAACCCTCTGACAAGCTAAATACCTGGATACATACATAGCAATCTCTCTCTTCATATTGTTCCACCAGAAGTGTTGTTTCAAATCTCTATACATTTTAGTACTGCCCGGGTGAATCATATATCTTGAATTATGTGCCTCGGATAAAATCTCATTCTTCAAAGTCAGATCACCAGGAACACACACTCTGTCCCTGAATCTGAAGATACCATCTACATGTAATTTAAACTCCGACTCTCCCCCTTTTGCTTTTTCTTGGATTTTCAAGATGTGAGGATCAGTCTTCTGAGCCTCTCTGATTTGTGCTAGCAATCCCGACTGAATTTGTAAGCTAGCAAATCGAATCCCTACCTCAGTAGCTTCTGGCTTCCATGAACAAATTTCATCCAAAGCCTCCCAATCCTTGATAATTAAACTTGCAACAGTAGCCTTTCGGCTCAAAGCATTTGCAACAACATTTGCCTTACCTGGCACGTAGTTTATAGAACAATTGTAGCCACTTAATAGCTCAAGCCATCTTCGCTGCCTCATATTCAAATCCTTTTGTGAAAATAAATATTTGAGACTCTTGTGGTCAGTAAAAACTTCAAATCAGCCACCCCACAAGTAATGACGCCACTTCTTTAAAGCAAACACAACTGCAGCTAACTCAAGGTCATGTGTAGGGTAATTGACTTCATAAGGTTTCAACTTCCTAGAAGCATAAGCAATCACCTTACCATTCTGCATTAAAACACAGCCCAAACCTTCTTTAGATGCATCACTGTAGACAACAAAGTTTTCTATACCCTCAGGTAAAACTAGTATAGGAGCTGAAATTATCTCTTCTTCAATTCTTGGAAACTGGATTCACACTTAGCATCCCAATTGTAAGTAACTTTCTTTCGAGTCAACTGGCTTAAAGGTCCAGAAATTTTGGAAAAGTCTTTAACAAATCTCCGATAGTAACCTGCCAACCCAAGAAAACTCCGAATCTCTGACACCATCTCAGGTCTCTTCCAAGATGAAACAACTTCAATCTTAGTTGGATCTACTGAAACTCCTTGATCTGAAATGATATGGCCTAGAAATGATATTTGATTCAACCAGAATTCACACTTGCTGAATTTAGCAAAAAGCTTGTTTTCTTGTAAAGTCTGTAGCACAATCTTCAAATGTTGTTCATGTTCAGCCTCATTCTTCGAGTACACTAAAATGTCGTCAATAAAGATTACGACAAACTAATCAAGATAAGGTCGAAAGACCCTCTGCATTAAGTCCATGAATGCGGCTGGTGCATTCGTCAAACCAAACAGTAACACAACAAATTCATAGTGGCCATATCTAGTCCTGAATGCCGTCTTAGGTATATCATCACTCCGAATTCTGAGTTGATAGTAACCCTGCCTCAAGTCAAATTTGGAGTAAACACTCGCACCCTGCAACTGGTCAAACAATTCTTCAATCAATGGCAAGGGGTATTTGTTCTTAATCGTGACTTGATTAAGTCCCCTATAATCAATACATAACCGTAGCGTGCCATCTTTCTTTCTCACAAACAACACAGGTGCACCCCATGGCAAAAAGCTAGGTTGTATAAACCCTTTATCAATCAAGTTCTGAAGCTGAATTTTTAATTCCTGAAGTTCAGTCGATGCCATTCTATAACGACTTCTAGAAATTGGCGCAGTGCTTGGCATAAGGTCAATCACAAATTCAATCTCCCTATCCGGTGGTAAACTCGGTAATTCATCGAGAAATACACCAGGGAAGTCTTTAACAATTGGAACCTCATTCAAATTCAACTTATCAGTAGGTTGATTGATCAGATAAGCTAAGTAAGCTTCACAACCTTTATTCAACAACTTAGAATCCTTGATTGATGATAAAAGAGGTATTCGGGCAGCCCTGCAATTCCCAGCAATCTCTAGTATCGGTAGGTCAATAATCTGAAGATAAACAATCTTTGTTCTACAATCTAACTGAGCATAGTATTTCCCCAACCAGTCCATTCCCAAAATGATTTCAAAGTCACGGAAGGGCAATATAATTAAATCAGCAGGAAATTTACGGTTCTCAATGCATATATCACAAGATTTGCAAATAGACTCAGTAACAAATTTCGCACCCAAAGGCGTACTAACTTCAACTTCATGCGGCAGTTTATCAATGCAAACATTCACAGATCGTGCACATGCAGGAGTTATAAACGAATGTGTAGCTCCGGGATCAATCAAAACTTTAACTGGCTGAGTATTGAGAAGAAAGGTACCTTCCACTATAGCTGTAGTGTCGGGTAGCTCCTCTGCATCCAGTGCAAAGACCCTAGCATGTACCCTCTGTGCTGGACCTGCACCTGCAGCCCTATTCTGCACACCTTGGGCCCCAGTAGGACCCTGAACATTCTTATACTTAGGGCAATCTCTCACCCTATGGTCATCACTCCCACAACCAGTGCATTTACCACTCTTTCTCCAGCAATTAGCCTCAACGTGCCCCGATCGATTACAAAAGTTACACTGCTGATTTTGCCTTACAACAGTGTTTCTTGTAGGCGCGGGGGCTCTGGCAGTGGTAGGAACTGTACCTCCCTGCTGAGGTCTAGTCACAACTGGCCTAGCCTAAATCTGATGTTGTGGCTGATACGGACGTCGCTGAGGAACCTGCGCAGAAGTCTGATACTGTCTCGGCTAACTCTGGCTGCTCTGGCCCAAGTACTGTCTCTTACTCGACTGACTACTCTCAGCTATCATCTCAACCTTCCATTTCTCAAACTTCGAGGCTGCTTGAAATGCCTCGGGAAAGGTAGTGTAAGTCTGCCCAGTCAAATGCAGCTGAATATCCATTCTCAGCCCACGAACAAACCTATGAATCATCCTCCTAGCTGGCCGCACAAGCTCGAGCATATACCTCGACAAGCTAACAAACCTAGCCTCATACTGTGTAACAGTCATGTTTCCTTACTTCAGAGCCACAAACTCGTCTTCCCTCCTTTCCCTAGCCATCTCGGGAATATACTTGTCCCGAAACTCACTCACGAAATCATCCCACAAATGTGGAACATCCTCACAATCACACCTCAACCTGACAGTGTTCCACCACTGTTCTGCGTCGCCCTCTAACAGGAATGTTGTACAATCCATTCTTGCCTCATCAGTGTACCTCAAAGCAGCGAAAATTTTCTCAACACGGTTAATCCATCTCTCAGCTGCCTCATCATCCGGCTCTCCAAAGAACTTACCCGGCTCGTGCCTCAGAAATTTCTTCAACTGGTTATTCTCAGCCCTATACCCCTATTTGCCAAGATTAGCTTGATTTCCCTGGGGATTATTATTCCTATCCTGCCTCTGCTCATGCAGTACCTGTGTAATCCGGTCAACTGCAGTGGTCATAGTAGCCATAAACTGTTCACGCAACGGTTGCTGACCCTGTTATGTTGCTTCTTCATCTCCCCCTTGACCCTAAAAACCACGACGTGGCGGCATAGTAACAACTTACAATAGCTGGCAGCATATAAAAGCAGTTTATAGACAGAAATATAGCATATAAGATTAGATAACACTCAAATCAATATCAATCAAATATCCTATCACACAATTCACATAAAACAAGATTGACATGCCAACCATTTCACTTAAACACATAAGCACTCTAAGTTCACAAAGTCATGCTATAGCACTTTTCCACTTAACAATCATACATTAACACTTTAGCATTTTAGACCTTTACCCCACAGACCGAGAAACATATCCCGGCTCATGCAAGACTATCATGCTCTGATACTACCTAAAGATGTCACGCCCCAACCCGACCCCGCAAAAGGCCAAGACCGGACCCGACACACGGACAATGGCCCCCCGAAACAATGCCATCACGCAAAATGAGAAAATGCTAAACTCGACCTAAACAACCCCGACTTTCACCAAGGCATATTTCTCATTTTTTCCATTACGCAACCTAAACAAACCATGCATTTAGGCATTCTAGCATACCTAGCACATTTTCACATCAACAAAAAGCATAACAACGCAACTTCATCGTTTCAAGGATTTACTATTCACGTTTTACTATTCAACTATCAATTTTATATTGCAATCTCAATATTCAACTGCAGAAAATGTTTAAAAGCTATAAATACATATTCTACAATTGTCAAGGAACATTCTAGAAGCTTCAAAATGATTAAAACAACAACCTACGGATAAAATCCAAAAATCACAAAGTTGAGACATATAACATTAAAATGCGCAAATAACGTGCTTCCCTCACCTTGGACACTCCTAGTAGCTAGAAAACCCACGCTGGATGCCTCGGTAACAACCCCACACGAGCTCACGTGAAGATTTGAAATGTTTTTTTTTTCCTTCTATGTCTCAGCCTGTTCTTCTTCTGTTTTTAGCTTTTTTTTCTTGCATTGTTTTAGCTTATTTAAGGTGACAACTTGGTCAAAGGTCAAGGCTCTTTGGTCAACTAACTTAAAATTGGTCAAATTGCCTTATTTTTATCCATTTTAACCTAAAATAACTATCACCAAAATTAATTCTAGCTAACAACAAATAAAACATAAATTTAAGACACCAAAATACTAGTTTCACTATTTGTTGAGGACTAAAAGTCACCCTCTAACTATCACTCTCGAAATACAATGCTCTTTGCGACAATAAAGAAATAACAATTAAATTTCAAAGAATCTAAGAAAATATAATTTTCAAAATAATAAACAAGAAAATCTCACATTCCGGGCTCGGGTATTACATGAGTACCGCGTTGCTGGGAAGACGTGGCACCTTTAGCAGGTTGAGTGAAAGGCTGTAGAACATTTAATGCTAAGGACATCTTTTGAATGGTGCGCTCCAAATGTTTAAGACTCTTTGTAAACTCCGATTCACCATACGAAGTAATAAGGAGATCCATTAATGGCTCATCAGGTGAAAAAGGAAAATTAAACCGTTGAAGTAAATAAACTATCAATTGCGGAAAACGAAGTGTAGATGTAGCATCAAACCTCCTCATGTGGTCTATAAGACTCAACATATTTTCCTTAATGACAGCCTCAACATCAAAAAGGTCACCTTGATAAAGCCAATATAAGACTTGTAAAACAACTCTCGTCCTCTATTGATCATGACCATATGGGCAAATGTTCTTTTTAACAATTATATCAGTTAGCCACATATCCCTTGGAAGGGAAGATCTCCTTATACCTACACTATGTCCAAGAACCAAACCCCCACACAAATTTGTAGCAATTTCCAAATCTAGAATTCTAGCAGGAAAGTCCTCAGTTGTCGCATAAAATATATCATGCCCACACAGTATAGTCATGATATCAACAGTAATAAATGTAAAGTCAAAACCATCAACTGAAGTACTAAATGTACCATCATCATAAGAAAGATGTTCATAAAAACGTCGAATAAGACGGGAAAAAACAAGAACATCATCAAAAGGTGGGTGCAGAATGCAGTCAAGATAATATCCCTCAAAATATTCAAAAGCACGTATCCCACCTTCGGAAGCCCTCAAATTATTCGAAAAATCAGTTTCAGCCTCAATTTGAGCATTCTCAAGTCGTGCAGTCAATGATAATCTCTGTCTTTTTGGAGCCATAATATAAATAATAAACAAAAAACTAAATCAGAAAAATCATGAAAAACACAAAACAATTTTTTTTACGTAGAAACTATTTATACAAACAACACCTATTAACAACCACAAAATCACTCTTAACAACACACAATATTGACTAGCCATCCACTCAAACCTCCAACATTAATACAATATATAAATCCTATACTTAGGGCAACAAGAAAATACGTGTACATTAATCTGAAAATTTATTTTAATTTTCGAATTTTTTTTTTTTGATTTTTTTTTAATAATATTAAAATAAATATAAACTGAAAATTTAAAACTAAAATTTAACTAAATTCCATATACATACTCATATACCTACACGTATACATACACATATACATACACATATCTTAAAAAAATCATACCAAAACGAAGTTTGGAAGGTATAGAACAACAATAAGCCGAAAACAAGGAGTAAAAATCATCCTAAAACCCTCAAATATGCGTATATACATACATAGATAAATATATACAAACAGATCTAAACTTGAAATAAACTGAAAAAAAATGCAAAAATAAGATAAAAAACAAGAAAACTCACCTCGGGTTGCGGATCTGTAGTTGATTTGGGGTGGGGAAGGGTTTTGGTAAGTTTTGGGGGGTGATTTCCGTGGGGTGAAAGTGTTTTTTTTTTTTTTTTTGGTTTCATAGCTGCTGCAATTGGGGTTTATGTTATAAGCCCCGACTGCAATAGTGCGTTTGAGCGCCATCAAGGCGCACTCAAGCGCACTGCTACAAAACCGTTTTTTATTTTTATAATTAATATATATAATAATAAAACAGAAATGTTAATAATGGAAATGAAATAAAAATTATACTTTTACTAAATATAGATATACATATAAATATAAACATAAATACCATAACAACAAAAAACCATAAAAACAAACCACACTATTTTTATTAAACATAAATACATTACATAAGAGGAAATACAACAACATAAAAATATCTCCCAGTCTCGGGAAGGCGAAACAAAACAATCTTCTTTCTACCCAAAACGCCTTTGATCCCATTTGATTAAGAGATAAAGAAAAAGAAGGTAAAAGATGAATGCACTTGCAAAAGAGTACACAACCATGGCAAATTGATCCGCCGTGAGAGCCCCAAACATCATGTTGGTTGAATGCAGCAAAGAAGAGAAAAAAAATTTTAGAGAGAGAAGAAGGCAGACGGCAGTGGAGAGAAAAGAAAATGAGGAGAAAAAGAAAGAGAAAGGGCTTTAAACCACTCGGTTAGGTCGTTCCGCACTCGAGAGCCCTTTAGGTGCGTTCGAACGTGGTTCGTCCCATTTCTGCCTTAAATGTTTTTGCAAATTCACAAAGTAGAAAGATATAATCTTCCTCAAACCTATTTTCTACAAGGCCACACTCTTATATATATATATATATATATATATATTTTTATTATTATTTTTTATTTATAGTTTATTATAAAATAAAATTGGTGCAAAAAATAAACATATGAATTTTATACCACTCAATCAACATGAGAAAACCAAGTGTAAGAATATACAAATGAACACTAACCGATAGTCATCCATCAAAATTCGAACCTTAAATATGCTTCCAAAAGAAACAGTTGGATCCATATTTAATTTAAGAATATTTGAGTTTAGACTAAATTTAGAGTTCAATAACTTAACGAAGAGTTGTCCGCCAGTTTCGAAGGCAACACTAGAAGCCTGGGAAATGCAAAAATAGGATCCCAACCCTATTTCAATTATATACCTATGCAACAAAGTAAACCACATCCGAACACCAAATGAACGACATCAAAATCTGGATAGTAAATCTACCCGCCATAGTATAAGAACTGGTAGAACTAGAGGTGATGAATCACGTATCACATGTCCCTCAAAATGGTATTAGTTATCTTTCTCTCAAATACCATGAGAGCCACTATTTCCATAACGGTGGAAAAAGACCTCCTAAGGTTGAAGTTAACGCTAATATAAAGCTAATTGGTAACCAAGCGACAACATCTAGGACGAACCTTGGAATGTTACCGCCACGAGATCCTAGATTACCCAGAGATCACTTGGGTTCATGTGAGGCACACACCCTAGTACCAACAACACCCTATTTTATCCTCAAACAGTCATTACCGAATGCTGCCACTGTGTACTCATCCTCCTACCCATTTAGGATGAGCGCGTCACACAAATTGTCAGAGTTTTTCCTTCTAATCGGGAATAGACACTGAAACCATTTAATGTCAGCCAGCAAAACATGCACACACAGTTAAGTGTCGTAGTTTAACGCCTTCGGGTAAAAAAAAAATTAATTTAATTTTTTTTATATAGAATTTAAGATTAAGGGACTAGCTATTCCAGAGGTTTCTGTGTTCACGCCATCTAATACTTTCATTCGGCACTCACATGGGGCCACAGCCAGTTCCACAGGGTCAAGAGCAATACAGTAGGATTTACGTTATAGATAATACCGTCTGGTGAATCCTCTCACTCCTAACTACCTTATCAAGTAAAGCCCAACAGAACCAAACTACATTAAGCTGGTGGAGTGACAAGTACTGTTAAATAGAGTTGCACTGGTCAGACAACCGCACACAGAAAACGTACAGTGACCACTAGTATCATGACAATTATACATTTATGAGTTTTTCTCAAGGTTAAGACCCAAACTACTTTAAGCTGGAGAAAGACTCATTTGGTACGAAATATAAAAAGAATAAAAATAAAATTTAGAACCCTAATACCTCTAGACATCCTAGATTGTCTCATAGGAGCGCTAAGTTTAACGTTTTCAGCCAAACAGAGTCACATTGAAATTGTTACTCTGCAGGGATTGGATTCTTATGTTCAATTGACTCTTCACCCTAATTCTTTAACTGGATTGTTGGTTTTAGCCTTTGTCCATTTACAAACATAGTTTTCTCATTTGTTTTATCTTTTATCTTGATAACCCCATACGGAAAATCTTGTTCAACCTTAAATGGTCCATCCCACCTAGACCTCAATTTTCCTGGAAACAATCGTAACTTAGAATTAAATAACCACATATCTTCTCCAGGAATAAATAACTTCCAAATAATCATTTTATCATGCGTTCTTTTCATTCTGTCACTGTAAATCTTGGTATTTTCATATGCCTCTAAGCGCATCTCTTCAAGTTCATTTAGATGGAATAACCTGTTTTCACCAGCTTTCTGCAAGTCAAAATTCATAGTTCTAATTGCCCAGTAAGCCTTATGTTATAACTCAACAGGTAAATGACTTGATTTTCCAAAAATTAAATGAAAATGTGACATTCCTATGGGAGTTTTATATGCAGTTCTATATGCCCAAAGTGCATCATTCAATCGAGTGGACCAATCCTTTCTATCAGGTGTAACTGTCTTTTCAAGCATTGATTGAATTTTCCTATTAGAAACCTAATATGTCCACTAGTTTGTGGGTGATATGGAGTTGCAACCTTATGAATGATTAAGTATTTCTTCAACAATTTTTCAAAAGTTTGGTGAATGAAATGACTTCTACCGTCACTAATGATGGCTCTTGGAATTCCAAACCGGCATAAAATGTTTTCTTTTATGAATTTCATCATAACAGTGTGATCATTAGTCCTTGTTACAATTGCTTCAATCCATTTAGACACGTAATCAACATCAAACAAAATGTATTGAAAATCAAAGGAGATAGGGAAAGGACCCATGAAATCAATACCCCAAACATCAAAAAGTTCACAAACCATGATGGGATTTAAGGGCATCATATCCCTTTTTCCCATGTTACCTGTCTTTTGGCATCTTTCACATGCCTTGTAAAACTCATGAGTGTCCTTGATTAATGTAGGCCAATAAAATCCACTTTACAGAATTTTGATAGCTGTCCGTCGTCCTCCAAAGTGTCCTCCACATTCCTACGAATGGAAAAATGACATGATGCTTAGTTGTTCAGACTCTGGAATGCATCTGCGAATAATTTGATCAGAACATATACGGAACAAATGAGGATCCTCCCAGAAATAATGATTTGCTATTGAGAAAAATTGATCTCTCTCAGCCTTGTTCCATTCCTTGGGTATTTTACCTATTGCAAGATAATTCACAATATGAGCATACCAAGGAAGTTTACGAGCAGAAATTAGCAATAATTGTTCGTCAGGAAATGTATCTCTCAAGGGTAATTCATTTTCTGTTTCCTGAGTTACAATCTTTGACATATGATCAACAACAACATTTTCTCGACATTTCTTATCTTTGATTGTTAAATCAAATTCTTGAATTAATAACAACCATCGAATAAGCCTAGGTTTAGCATCTTTCTTTTCCAACAGGTATCTTAATGCCGAGTGGTCAGAATAAATGATTATTTTTTACCCTAACACATAAGACCAAAACTTTTCTAATGCAAAAACTACAACAAACAATTCTTTCTCTGTGGTGGTATAGTTTTTCTGAGCATCATCCAAATTTCAACTGGCGTAATCACACAAGGAACACGATCCTTGCGTTGACCTAATACAGCTCCTATGGCATAATCCGAAGCATCACACATAATTTCAAAAAGAAGAGAGTAGTCCGGTGGTTGAATCACTTGAGCAGTGGAAAATGCATTTTTCAGTGTTTCAAAAGCAGTAACACATTTTTCATCAAATTGGAATAGAGTATCCTGTACCAACAAATTCGATAAAAGTCTAGCAATTTTACTAAAATCCTTTATAAATCATCGGTAGAAACCAGCATGTCCAAGGAACGATCTCACCTGTTTGACATTTGCAGAAGGGGGTAAAGTTGAGATAATATCAACCTTAGCTTTATCAACCCGAACTCCTTCCTTGGATATAATGTGTCCGAGAACAATTCCCTCTTGAACCATGAAATGACTTTTCTCTCAACTAAGTATGAGATTAGATTCCCGACATCTTTTCAACACCAAAGAAATATTATTCAAACAAGTGTCAAATGAAGAGCCAAAGATGGAAAAATCATCCATAAAGACTTCAAGAAATTCATCCATCATATCATTGAAAATAGACATCATACAGCGTTGGAAAGTGGCTGGTGCATTACAAAGGCCAAAAGGCATTCTTCTATAAGCACACATACCAAAAGGGCATGTAAAAGTTGTCTTTTCCTAATCTTCAGGGTCCATAGGGATCTACTTGTATCCCGAGTACCCGTCAAGAAAATAGTAATAACCTTGTCCTGCCAACCTATCCAAAATTTGATCAATGAATGGTAAAGGAAAATGATCATTTCTTGTTGCAGCATTGAGTTTCCTATAATCAATACACACACGTCATCCAGTTGTGGTGCGGGTAGGTACCAATTCACCTTTATCATTTGTTGCCACAGTGATTCCTGATTTCTCAGGTACAACCTGTATAGGACTAACCCATTTACTATCCGAAATAGGATAAATGATACCTGCATCTAACAACTTCACTATTTTCTTCTTTACAACTTTCCTCATGTTCGGGTTCAGCTTACGTTGCATCTCTCTAGATGTCTTGGCTCCATCTTCTAAATTAATCTTATGCATGCAAAATGAGGGATCTATTCCTTTGAGGTTTGCAACAGTCCAGCTTAACGCTTCCTTATTCTTAGACAACACATCTACAAGTTTAGCTTCCTGCTCCAAAGAAAGGTTAGAAGCAATAATAGCTGGAAATGTTTGATCTGTCCTTAGAAAAATGTACTTGAGATGACTAGAAGTTGCTTTAGTTCCAACTCAGGAGCAGATTGTATAGAAGGAAGCATGGGTTCTTTAGAAAGAGTCAAGGATGGTTCTATTGTACAAACCTGAAATTTTTCATCAAATCTTAAATTGTTTTCTGAAGATTCATCGGATTCATCCTCAAACCTACTCAACACTACTTCATCATTATTTAAAGTATTCTCCAAAAAATATTTTTGCATAAGACTAAGAAAAGACTCTTCAATTAATGGATCAATCTTATCAAGAATAAAACATTCAAGACCATCATCTCCATCTGCAAACCTAGCAGCATTAGCAACATTCAGCTTTACCTTAATATCTCCAAATGTAAACTCCAATTCTCCAGTTGCACAGTGAATTTTTGTATTAGATGTTGCTAAAAATGGTCTCCCTAGTATAACTTGAGTTTGGAACTTTTGAATTTCTCCTGGTTCTATATCTAGCACAACAAAATTCATGGAAAAATAAAATTCATCAACCTTTATCAACACATCTTCAATCATGCCCCTAGGAATTCTAAGTGATCTATCAGCCAGTTGAAGGGTGACATGAGTAGGTTTCAATTCTCCTATATCTAACTACTTAAAAAGATTAAAGGGAAGAAGATTCACACTAACTCCTAAATCAAAAAGGGCACGATCAACACAATGATTACTAATATAGCAAGGAATGGTGAATGTACCTAGATCTTTCAATTTTGGTGGAACATGAGAAGTAAAAATGCTGCTTACCTTTTCAGTCAATCTTACTTTGTTTGATATCAAAGCTGAATTCTTTCTTTTTTGAGTGTACAAATATTTAAGAAACTTTGCATAAGCAGGAATTTGCCTAATGATTTCTAACAGAGATAAATTGATTTTCACTTGTTTAAAGGCTTTTAGCATTTCTTCCTTTTTTGAATCTTAATTAGATGGATTACCTAATGCCTGTGGAAATGGTGCCTTGGGACTCAGTGTCAATGGAATATTTTCATGTGAAATTAAAGTTTCAGGTTCATTTGCAGTTTTTTTTGATGAATCAACAGTAACTTGAGACTTAGCTTTTTTGCTTTGCAAGTCTTGTATTTTCGTAAGCTTCGACACTTACCTTGTTATCAACTTTCTTACCACTTCGCAATGTAATGACAGCTTGAAGATCTTCCACTATTTGACTGGTAGATGCTACATGGGCCTTACCTTTAGGGTTTCCATCTGGTTGGGCAAGGAGTATTTTTTCTTCCCTTTTCTGAATTGTGTTAGCTAATTGCCCAATTTGTCTTTCCAAGTTGGCAATTGTCTTTGTATGTGTACTTACCAGTTGCATAATTGGTTCACAACTATGAAGCTTTTTCAAAACCTGCTCTTCAAAAGTAGTGCCATAAGAATTGGAACCTGAATTAGAGCTCGTAGGTACCTGTCCTTGTAGAACTGGAGGAAATCCTGGAGGATAACCTCTTGGTCTTTGTTGTTGAACATCCTCCCGATTCTGATCCCACTGGAAGTTTGGATGATCTCGTGTACCTGGATTATAAGTGTTAGAGAAAGGATCATAATTACGGGGATATCTATAAGCAGCACAAGCTTACTCTGAAATTGAATTGAGATTTGGTGCAAGAACATCTTCACCTGAATCAACTACATGCAATGATTCTTTTCTTTTAACCATTTTTTTCAAGGCAAGAGTCAGATTTTCAATCTTTGATATCAAAGAATTGTAATCATTTGAACCTACATTTTCTCTCATTTCTCTAGATGAAGATGCACGATTTTGTGAATTGTTGCTCAGTTTTATGAACAATTATGTGGCTTCTTCTAGAGATTTTTTAAGAAGTGAACCATTACAAGCTGAATCAAGCAAACTTTGATTATGCTCATTTAACCCTTGATAGAAATTCTGAGCTAATTGCCAATCTGAAATACTATAGTGTGGACATTCATAAATTAAGGTTTCAAATCTGTCCCAACTCTCATGAAGTGCCTTTCCAGGTAACTGAGAAAAATTATCTAATTGATTCCTACATTCATTGGTTTTTGAAGAAGAGTAAAATCTTTCAAGAAATTCTCTTTGCAATTGATCCTAAGAAGTAATAGAACAAGAACGTAATCTGTAAAGCTAATTTTGTGCTTGACCTATTAAAGAGTAAGGAAACAATCTCAATTTAACAACCTCTTCTGAGGCAGTTCTAGTATTAATCGATCTACATGTATGAACAATAGTATTGATGTGATCATACGGGTTTTCATTAGAAAGACCGTGGAACATGGGAAGCATTGAAATCTTGTGAGACTTTATTTTAAAACCATCATCAGTTTCAGGTAAGGCGATAGATCGTGGAGGAACATAATCTTGTGGTGTGGAAAAATCTTTTATGCTCCTCCTCACATTTCCTACTTTTCTACCTTCAATTTGATCCTGATTTTGGTTTTGATTTAGATTTTGATTAGCCATGATTAGAAATTTATGTACTTTGTTTCTAAATTTAAAAGTTTTCTCAGTTTCTGTATCAAAAACAAAGATGGGTAGCTTTAAAGATCTCCGACCATGCATACAAAATTAAAACATGAAAAAGAAACAAAAAAAATAAAATAAAGTCTATACAAATAGCTAAATTGACTTAAATAAAAACAAAAACTAAAATCTAAAATATATACATATAAACACTTATATACATAAATCAAAGACTTATCTTATTTGATGAACACCGATCCCCGGCAACGGCGCCAAATTTTGATCGCGTCATTTTGCGCTCAAAAATAGTAAGGTTAAATGATTGAAAATATTGCTTACATTGAATTACCTCTAATTGTGGCGAGTAGGGGGTCGATCCACGGAGATTGGGTTATCAAGTTAAGTTAAGTCCTTAATTTAGAATTGTTTGACTATCTCCCATCGCGGATAAGTTTGATTAAGTCCAAAAGTCTAAAGGTATAAACATACAGTAGATTAAGTCCAAGAAATATCCATAAAATATCTAAAGATACGGTAATAACTAGATCCAAAAGTGAATTAATCAAAAGTACTAAATTGAAGAATCACAACACTCAACACTGAAAATCCAAAGGGTTAATGATTCAGGGTAGTTATAGCTCGGTATACGCAAGTACAAAGTTATTGATTCAGATTAAAAGTTAAGTCCTTCAGAAATAGTGCTACAAGCTACCACTACTGAAATGAGCCTTTAATTACGTAAGTGATAAGATTAATTAATTAACAAGACTGGATGTGCTGGTACAACCTAACGATATTCAATCTCTCAAATAATCTTTCACTTATGTAACCTGGAGGTGTCGGTACAACCAGACTAGAATTCATCCGAGATAGTCTCGTATTGCCACTAGTTTACAAAACCGGGGGTATATGTACTTTCAATTAAATATAACATAACTACAAGTATACGTATAATTAATCAAAGAATACTTAGAAATAAAAATACGAGACTTTAATAAATTTGAATCACAATATATGTACAAGAGTAACCTCACACGTATCACCCCGAATCTCGGGTTTAGTGTGCCATGATAAACTTTAAAATACAAGAAATCATAACAAAAACCGAAATAAAAGAATACTTATCGTGCTGAACAGATTTCGGTAGACCGGTATGTTTTCGATATGCCGATGAGCCCCTAGACCCTCCCCTCGGGATTAAAACTCTGCACACAACTAAGAATAATAATTAAAACACTCAAAACTCACTTCACAAATACTAGAGTATGAGAAATTGAGCTAAGAAGTACAAACAAAATGAAATGAGAAATGGAGTATTTATAGAAGAAATCTGACACTATTCACGCAGTGATGTCATTAATGTGTCAGCACGATGTCAGAACCAAAGTCAGCGTTGTGTCAGCACGATGTCAGCGCCAAAGTCATCATTGTGTCAGCATGACGTCAGCGAAGTTACTATTTATACGTTGACTTTACTATTCATTTGTTGACTTTTACTATTCACCTATTGACTTTGACCAAAAGTTGACTTTGACTTTGACCAAAAAGTTTACCAAGGCTACCTTAATGTTTTTTAGCATCCTGAATCCGTTTTCGCACTCCATTTGGCCAAATTCAATCTCAATTTGCTCGTGTCATGGTCCTTCTACCTTCCTCCTTCAGTATTGTGCTGAATTTCTCATTCAAGTATTGGCTTTTGTGGTCATTTTTGCTATTTCTTCTTCAGAACCTATATTGCACTAAATTTGTGTAAAATATACAATTAAGCTTAAAATAATAATACAATATATATGATTCAATGGGTTAAAATTACTAAAAATATGGATTTATCACTATGATTAACCTACATTAGTGGAGACTGGCATGAAAAGTGAGCCTATGAAGTCCTAAGTAATTGAAAATAAAAGATTTCACATTGATAATTCACTTAGCTTGCATAAACTCATCAGGGTACAATTGATTAGGATAGAGGCTATACACACACTCACTTGGGGGATTTAAAGTAAAATGAAATTTATGTGAAGTTGAGATTTCTCATGCTTATGATTAAAAATTACCTTTTAAAGTTGAGTTGTGAAAGGTTGCTACTGAGACCGTGAAAAATTTACTATCCTACAACATTGCTTTCATGAGTTGTCTTGTGTTGAGTCTTTAGTTTTAGGTTGTTTCTTTCTTTAGTTGTGTCTTTTGCTTAAGGACAAGCAAAACTTAAGTTTGGGGGTGTTTGTTGGGTGTAGTATTGATATATTATTTCAGTACATTTTCACTTAAATTTGGTTAGCACTTGAGTAAATTATGAGCAATTTGATTGGTTTTGTATTTGTTTTGCAATGCAGGTGAATTATATGAGAAAGCATAGACTTTGAGGCAAAGATTGAAGAAAAATGACTAAGGGAAAGCTTTCATGCGACTTGTGAAGCAATTGGAGATAAATTAAAAGTAGCGCAGTCATAGCGCAGGTGTGCAGTATCGCAGAAAATTTAAGGGCAATTTTGTAAAAGGCACGAAAAGAATAAACCCTATGTTTAAAAAGAGGAAAAGAAACGTTTGATGGGAGGCTTTTGGCTGGCAGCTGGCAGAAAAAGCAACTTTCCAAAGGGAACGAAAGAGAGGATTCGCGAGTTGAAAACGGAGAACAATCCGGAAACGGACTTCTACCACGATTCTTCTTCAAATCCTAGTTTTCTCTATCTATCTTATCATGTTTTTACGTTACAATTGAGATTTTATTTAATTTGTTTATGATGCTCTAGATTATTTTTCTAAAGCTATGATGTAGCCGAATTTTGAATATTTGAAACTTTGGATTTGAATTAATTGATGAACTATTTCATATATGCGTTGAGTATTTTATGCTGAGTTTAATGCTTGTGGTTGCCTGATCAACAATTACATGAGTCGTGATTTAGTTTGAGACTGATAAGTGATAACTAAATTAGACCACGTGTAAAATACCATTAAATTGTCATAAGCTAGAGATAGCTATGAGATCTAGTGCAGCGTTTGAATTTTTTAAGCTTAATGTGTTCCATAAGTTCATAGTTATCACAGATATGTAGTTAACTTGCTTATTGGGATAGATTATTAATTCTTGAGAAATATTAATATCTACCTTAGCGAAATTGCTGGTAACATAGAGAATAGACGTCAATTAATTTAAATCAATAGTTTCAAGTAAGATTAATCTTGATGAAATCGAAACCTCTAGAACATTTTAATTCTTGATTTATAATCTTTATTAATTTCGTATTCACTTTAGTTGTTAATTCCAAAAGTACTTTATTTATTAGTTTTTACTCACAATATCTCAATATTTGATTATCCGAATAAAGTTAAAGCTAAGTTAATTTTGATAGTTAATAATTACAGTCATCGTGGGAATGATATTTACTTACTACTTTATTACTTATTGCGATACGTGCACTGTGTTAAAAATCACACAATAATAAGCAATAAGAAGCTTTTTCGTTTTCTTTTTATTTGTTTATTTTTCCTTCTGCTAGAGACCGAAGTCTGTGGTTTAAATAACTAATCTTGGAATCGCCTCACCCATCTACGACACCTTTTTCCTTGAGCTAAACCGAACAACTTCTCGGCCTCGCACCTAATACAGCTGGGCTTAATCTGCTATCCATGGTTGTTATAGATTGGGGGTGGATTGGATCACGTTGGACTCGGTTCTGTATGATTAAGGCAGCGGATTACTAAATTGGCCCAGTATAAGATGGAATTGGAAAAGTAGAATCTGGGCCGACCCCACAAAGCCTAATATCTCTTTACTGTCCTAAATGTCAATAATCCAAGAGTTTTTACCTTTCACAAGCCCACAAAGCCCTCGATCTTTGAACGATCAATTCATCAACTTTAATGCATTCACATTTCTCTTTTATGATGATTTGCAGCTCTGAGTATACCAAAACTATCTCCAATTCCACTAAGATTAGATAAATATAAACAGTAAGTAGAGGAGATTGATAGTTGGAGAGTCGAGAAGGTAAGGATTTAAGTCTCTCTACATTGAGCAAAAATTTGTTGAGACACAAGTGTACTTGATCAATTCAAAATCGCTTTTTCATATAACACGGATATTCAAATTTGAGTGGTGATAATATTTACTTGTAAAAAAGTAAGATAAGACTATGTATAATAAATTTCAAAATAAGTTCGATCATTCTCTTAACTCTGCGCATAATGAAAGTTTCATTCGCTGAAAACAAAACAAATCTAGAATATTTTGATGATTAAAAATACTAATACTTTGATCTATTTCTCGTCAAAGGTATAGCCAACGACTGAGTCATTTAACAACTCCAATTTATCTCAAAATTCTTTTGAAAACATCTTTACTTTTAAGTTATGTTTTGTCTTAAAAATCATTTTAGTCCTCGTATATATATCACGAAAATGTCAAACATAGCTGGCCAAGTCAAAAATGAAGTATTATAAGTGTCAAAAAATACTTACTAATTAAACAAGTGTCTGCATATAATACCTAGAGTAGATAATATGTTTAATGAATAAAATTATTAGTATAATATCATTGGTGGGTAAGATTAGATGATGCAAAGGGGCAAGAGAAAACTTGTCGCCAAGGCTCGTGCAAAGTGACTCAAATCCCAAGATGTTATCACATGCCAGTTCGTAGGTCAGTGTGCTAAGATAACAAGGATTTGGTATTAGTATAATTAATCTGCCTGGTCTAATGCGTGCGAATATTCGATAATTGGGTCCAAATTATTATTTTCATACCTATTTGGACCTAAGAATCCCACATTAATCATTTAACTAATCAATCCCTTTTGGTTTTTAATTCATTGCATGTGACATAAGCTTTGAATAACGCATGTTGTTGGGTAACAAACCTATAAAACAAATGTGTTACTATCGTTGCAAGATCTTTTTCTCTAATAAACCTTTTTTTCTTTCGGCAAGAATTTTGATAAAACTTCAAGTGTAGCAGTGTGCTCTAACATATGTATTGGATCTATCAAGAATGTAAACTTAATATACATGACAAGTTTTTTGTTTTCTTAAATGATAGGGAACTCTTTTGAATTTTTTTTTACTATTTACATGATAGGTGTTAAATTTTAGAGACACATCACACATATCTCTACTCGAATGAGACGTGATCAAAACTAACCATGAAACCCGTTGAGATTAGTTCCAAAGGAATTAAGTTTTTGACTGATTCGAAATAGAAAGACGAACAAATTTATTAGTTGAATCTCAATTGTTCTACTATTAAATTAATCCCTTAAAGATTGCAAGTCTTTTTGATTGCAGTACCCAAAATAGATTGTCCTAACAACAAACGATTAAAATAAGAGTGGTAAGATTAGTGACCTTGTTATAAAATTACGATTTATGAGATGTAAGCAAACCCTCATGGGATTTCACAAATCTCACTTTGCATGACCAAACTTTGTCATCTTTAGGTTGCCGCACTTTATATATAAAAAAACAATAATAACAAAAGTTTCTTTCTCAACAAAGTCTAGTTTTTGGCCTAACATGCAATTTTGTATTCTATCTCGGGTTGTGATCCGCAAATGCAAAGATAATTGTGAGATTGTTGACACCATGAGTGGGGTGCAAACTCCAATTAATTAAAGTATAACTAACTGTTTTATAAACCTTGTTGGAATTTGATCCAAAGGCCAGCCTAATCCTCTGGGCTTGATTTAATCCAGGTTAGTTTTGAAAGTCTCGTTTGTCACACTTCTCTCACGTGCTATTCGGCATGCCAGTGATGCCCACATCAAAATTTTCCATAATTTGTTTATTTGTCAACTAATTTCTATAATGAAGCACCAAATCTTTGATAACATATACTAATGTATCTGTAATATTTTATGTCAGTGAAATATAGTGTATATATGTAATTGATAAGTAGGTATTATGAGTATAAAAAATAATTTAGATTAACTATTTTGAATCAGTAGAAAAAATGCTCAAGTAGTTATTTTTTATACAAATAACACCAGTCTCGCATGCAGATTTTGCATTATGGGTTCGAAGCGCGACAAAATAGTATCAGAGTCGGGTTACTAGTCAGTACGAGAACTAAGTGTTATACGAGATAAAGTACTACACCAAGAAAACGGTAGGAATCACCTCTTGAACTGTAAGAGCCACCTCATCCTTCAGTATATGTGTGGTTTATAAGTGAATGTTGTAGATATAAGAAATAACTTTGATTAACTATTTTGGACCAGTAAAAAAGAGAACTTAGGTAGTTATTTTTTATGCGTATAACATTAGTGTTGCATGTGGGTCTGAGATTTTGACCTCGGGGCATAACAGTATCCAACTTGCCCAATAATAATGTCAATTCAATCGATTAACAATCTTGTGGTGAACGATTTGGTTTTGATTATTTTGAATGGTCAAAGAGATGAGAGGGATACTATTGGCCATTTGATTTAGTGTATGATTGATTATTGATTTAAATATGATAAGTGCCTACTACTCTCGAAATGCGCAACATTTTTTGAAATTTAGGTAAAAAAAACTTAAATCTCCCTTTGAAAAAAACAAAGAAAGAAAAAAAGGAAAGCAATAGATTTCTTTAATACCTCATTTTCGTTCCACAAATTGCAAGGAAATTGAACTTAAGTGGTTAATCTAGTGGTTGATAATAGTGTTTGGGGTCTAAATATGAGATTTATTGGAGTTTTGAATTTGAGTCAGTTTATAAGTTAACTTTTTTTGTAATTGATATCACTAATTTTGTATCTAACTAATCTAAATTATATTTCTTTCAAATAAGACCATATGTCTCTAAGTTTAATACCATTAATATGAATTTTAAAGACTTCCATGGAGACTTCATGGTCATGAAAAGTAAATTGCAAGGAAACTATGATGCATCATTTTAGTGGGCAGAGTTAAAATGGCAATCCAACAGCCAACTGATTTGACAAACAGAAGACCATGTTATAGTAGTCGAAGGTAGAACAGATACCAATGACATTACGGTGCCCTTTTTGAATAAAATTTTATTTTTATAATATTATAACATTATAAATAATATTTAATCGTTATAAATTATTCATATTATTTATTATAATTATATTGATAATTTATAATTTTTACACTTTTTTTGTTTTTGCAAAATTATAATTTTTACACATTATTTATAATATTATAGCATTATGTCAATAATTGTTCCTGCCCTTTTGATACAATCAATGAAAGACAGCCCTAGAAAACCTTGGAGCCTAGGTTCTAGCAAGGAGACACCCAACTTGATGCGCCAAAAGGCCAGGACAAGCATGGGGACTCCTTAAAGATTTTTAATCTTCTTCATTTTGACCAAGAACAAAAGGTGATAAGACATGCCTTTGAGATTACACTCTTTCGAGACATTTCAACCCCTAGGAAAAATAAGGGTCTTTTTATTTTCTTTTTTAATTTTTATGTCCAAGCATCGATACCCGTAGGTTTATTGTTCTTTTTTGGTTTCACAAAAATAATAATAACTTGCTTTGCACCCCCAATGAAAGCCTTATTTTCCAAGACATGTGTGACCCACTAACTTATGTTAAAAAACTCATTAACAAACTATGTAGTTTTTTTCCAACAACCAAAAAAAAAAAAAAAAACTATGGAGTTCTTTTAATATCTTTCTAGAGTAATTTCTCTTACTAACTCTTAACAGAAAAGTATTCAGTTAGATGGATCTGATGTTTCAACTGAATTTTACACACTTAGAGATGGATATGAAGCCGACCTGAATGAAAGGTTTTTTATAAATAATTTTTTAAAACGTCTAAAATATTTAAGTGTTTCAAACTAAAAGTTAAACTTTACTTTTCAAGTGAGTTTTTACGCGTTAAAATAAAATATAAGATCAACAAATATTTTTAATAATAATCCGGTTTTCCACTCTCAACATCTAAAGAAGGAAATGTAATGATGTCCTCATCCAAACAAGACCCATTTATGAAGCAAACGGACCTTGTCATCTTTTTGAGTCAGCAATGACAATTTTTGTCAATTATGAAGCAAATGGACCATCTCATCTTTTTGAAGCAAATATATAAGTTGTTGTGATTAAAGAAGAAAAAAACAATGGCCATGGATGTTACCCACGTGAGAATCATGATCCCAACTTGAGATTTCCATGATGCATAGCCTCATCATGTGTTGTAGTAATATGTTTCGTGGAGTTTTCTTGATGCTAAGAAAAAAAAGTGAAAAGGGTCAATCAAACAAAAATGAGAAAATAACTTTTAAGGAATTAGTTTAGGATGGAGCACAGTCTTTTTGGTATTTTTTCAAGATTAATTTCTATAAATTTTGTTAGTTTCTGGCTCTTTAATTAATTTGATATTTAATCAAATCAATTAAGTAAATTTGCAGAAAAATAAATTTGTTGCAATAAAAGTAAGAACACATAAATTTTAACATGGTTCAACCAACTTGGTCTATGTACACGCGGCCATCCCATGGCCAACAAACCAATCCCCTAAATTTCAAGAGTTTACAGACACCAATAAAAACTTACGTAATTGAAGACTTCCTCCTAATCCTTGCCGCCTAGGTGTAAGACTTCCTTAGTAGGTTTTCTAGTTTGGCGAGCTCCCCTTGACTTACAAAAGTTCTCTCCCGAGAACACACCTTCTTCTCCCGAAGAAAGTATACTAAAACATAAACAAAAAAGCCTTGAAACTCTAGATGGATTGGTTAATACATAAGACACAAACAGACTGTGTTGCAACACTAATTAAAACATTTAGCATACTCTGTTACACAACATGTTGCAACACAACTTGACACAGACAGCCTACACCTATCTCACGTTTCAGCTCCTTATTTTCTACTCACTGTTCGCTCTCTATTCAACTGAGAATTGACACGCCTATTTGAAGGATTGGCTTATGATGTTGAGTACAAGCAGAAAAGTCTTCAAGATAATCCAATTTAGCTCAAGAGTTCTTGATAACTTGATCTATATCACATTATCACCTTATCTCCAAGATATCTTTACAATAACGTGGACTCTTCAAGAATTCTTCTAGCATTAGAATACTTCAGAACTTGAATCCCTCCTGATCGTGACTTCTTCGTAGACTCCTGCAAAGCTCAAACTACCACACGCAATATCCACAATTTTTGCTAAAACATAGGGAATAAAAATTAATAAAAATCAGATCCTAACAATCTCCCCCTTTGGCTTTGTTTTGACAAAAATTCACAAGCAATGGTTAGCATCAAAATAAGCAATGTAAACAATCTCCCCCTTAGCAAGGTAACTCATAATTGAGCAAAGTTCAAAACAAAAACCAAACAATTATAAACCTCCTGCCAAATTCAATCATCCTCCTACCACTGTCAACCATTGTCTTGTGTCTCCCCCTTAGACAAAAGAAACCAAAGCAGTAGAATGGAGTATCAAAGCAATAAAAGCATAACATAAAACATAAAACATAAATATGGACCCAGACCAAAGTAGTAGAATTTAAACATAGCAAAATATCAGAGCAAAACCAAAATCAGTAAAGTATCAGAGCAATAATCATCAAGCAAATAAACATTCAAATAGCGGATTTGGTGACGAAATCAAGCAGGGTCTGTTGTCCTTCCATCAACCTCTCAAGTTTAGCCATGATCGTCTATTGATTAGCTTTAACAGTGGCTTAATCGTTGCACAACTCAAAGACTTCACTCTGATGTTTCTGCACTTGTTGCAACAACACATCAGAAGCTATTACAGAAGTTGGTCCAACATGCCTTCAGCCCGAGACTCCTCCTGAATATCTACTTTTTGTTGACCCTTCAGAACAATGCCCTATAAACTTCTCAAGAAGATGAAGTGGTAAGTAGAAAATAGATGACAGAGAAATTCGTATGAGACAAAAGAAACCTTAGATGAGCAAACTTTAGAGAAGAAATAGTTTTTCAAAGATTAAAGTCTTAGATTAACATGCAATAATGCCATAAGTTTATTGAAACTCAAACTCTCTTGAATAGTCACAACTTTTTAGCTTACCAATGTCAATACGTATCTGCCATGTCAACCAACAGATTTGACGTCAAAGAAAAACTTATTTTTCCTTTTTTTTCCTCTTACGACACAAGTTTAGTTGAAAAAAGATTGTTTCAGTCCATGTTGCAACATTACTTTACCAATCAGACACTTAAATATTCAAACTTATGAATTATTTCTCAAAAATAAAACAATGAAGGTCACATAAAAGCTACATTAATTGTGATGTCATCAACAAGAAATAATATTTATTCAATACTTAAATCACACAATAATTTATAACTTGAACCATGTGTGTGTGTAAAAGCTATATAAAGAACTTTCTTGAAATGCCTCATAATTAGGCTTTGCAAGATTTAGAATTTAAAACAACCTAATCGTCTAATCACATTGAGAAATAATTTTATTTTTTATTATTTTTTTATATCTCAAATGACTATTGGACTTGGTAGCTTTCACTCTAGAACCTTCAATCTGGTCTAGGTAGCTTTTTCCAATCTCCACTTTCTCCCCCTTTTTTTTCATTTTCTTGAGTGAATAGAGTACATAAATAGATAAAAAAGACTTCTCTTTATATCCCTAGTCACTAGGAAGTTCAAACTCCTGCACTTGCAAACCATTAAAATTAGTTTATCAATCAGATCAAAATATAGTGTGTACAAGAAGTATGGTTCAAATAATAAATCTCAAGTTGATTTAATTATTAAATTTTCACATCTCTTGAGACTGATCACTTTCATGTTTCAATACATGTGCCAAGAATAATTGGTATAAATACCAGTAGCTCTTTTCAAAACTTCAAATTTCACAGACTCAAATTGCCTTAGTGAAAATATCTGCTAGTTGATGTTCTGTTGCAACATATTCTAGAACAATTTTTTGTTTCAACTACACCATTTTTTTTTTTTTTTTTGATGCTGAAAACTCATATGTTATTCATTGTTCAGTGCACAATTCAGAAAATACAAAGTTCTCAAATTCTCTACCATGATCATTTTTTATTCTAACACCATTCCCTATGTTGCAACTTTTCTCTGTTTTTAACCTTAAACACAAATTTTTGGATGCATCAAATGTGTCAGATTTTCTTACCCAGATCTGTTTCATGTTCTGTTGCGACAAATCAACCATCACTTTTGGTGATTTTCTAGGCTTATCATAAAAGAAGAGATTGACAAACATATCTCTTTTTTCATCAATATACATATAGCATCATGGCTTGATGTGTCTAGGAGCGCCGCAGTAGTGACCAATTGGAACAAATCTCCTTTGCTTTTCTTCTGAAATTTTTGCCTTTGTTGCAAGGGATGTTGCAACATGCAGTTCTAGCTTCGGCTACTTAGATTCTTTGACAAAGATAGTTTTTCCAATTGAAAGACCTTCTTGGACCTTAAGTCTAGTGTGATCTCCATTTGGGTTTTGAATTGACAACATATCATCAAGCTTCAAAGTTCCTGAATTCAGCATCTTCACATTCCGCTGAGTTTGTTTCAGCTCACGTTGCAACTCTTCAATCTTCAGATGACTATCGGTTGCTTTATTTTGTTGGTTCTCACAGATTTTGTCAAGTTAGCCTTTTGTTCCTCCAGTTCATTGATCGTTTCTTCTAACTCTTGATTCTTCTTGCATACAATCAGTCATTTTTCATACATCTCCTTATATGCTTTCATGATTCCTCCTTCATCCAGATCAACGTCACTCTCTGTTTCAGAATTTGTGCTTCTATCATCTGATAACACATGTTATGTTGTGGACGTTGTTGCAACAGATGGTGCGACATTAGCTGAAACAGTATTTCCGCCATTCTGTCATGTTGTAACAGCGAATGCAACATAGTTGCTGGTGTATCCTTCATCACCTTCGGAAACATCATATGAATCTTCATCACTCCAAGTGGTGTTCATGGCTCTGTTCTTTTTCTTCAAAGTATTTGCACATTCAGCCTGTATATGACCAAATCCTTCGCACTCCCTGCACCGAATGCCTTTATTTTTCTTTTTATCCTCGAACGATTTTTCATTTTGCCTTCTGAATGTCTCAGGATTTGTTGTAACAGTTTGCTTCCTTTCAAAAGTTGCTGGCCTAAATTCACTTCTCTGTTTCTTTTATTTTTTAGCACTTTGTTGAAATTCTTCGTGAGCAATGCTAAAGATTCAGCGATTTCTGCATCTTCATCATAGTAACAGCCTTGATCATATTTACTTTGAACTTCAGCTTGGAATGCAATATTTTTCTCTCTTATTTTCTGTTTAAATTTCATCTCAAATGTCTGAAGTGAACCCATTAATTCATCCAGCTTCATGTCATCAACAACTTTTGCTTCTTCAATGGCAACAACTTTTGCTTCTTCAATGGCAAATCTATCAGGAAGTGATCGTAACACCTTCCTCACAAGCTTTGAATCTGAATATTTTTCACCTAGTACAAATGCCTCATTTGCAATATCATACAACCTGCCATTGAAATCAGCAATAGTCTCATCCTCTTGCATCTTCAATTCCTTAAATCTTGTTGCAAGAATTTAAAGCTTGGACACTTTGACAACTATTGTTTGTTTATATGCAGTCTGTAAAATAGTCCAAGCGTCTTTAGTAGTTTCACAAGTTGAAATCAGTTTAAATTGATTTAGATCTACAACATTAAAAATCGCATTTAAAGCCTTAGAATTATTGTTAGCCAAACGATCTTCATTTGCGGTCCATTGATCCTAATTTTTCGGCACATCAATTCCTTCATCATTCTTCATTGTAGGATGCACCCATCCTACGACAACTGCCCTCCAAGCTTTTTCATCAATGGATTTGATAAATGTTCTCATTTGAGCCTTCCAATATGAGTAGTTTGATCCATCAAATAGTGGTGGTTTGGTAATTGAACTTCTATCCCGAAATATGTCCATATCTGCAAAACAGCCAGAAAAAAAAACTTTCCTAAAGATCTAATTGAGTTAGTTCAGTAACCTGCTCTTTATGCCACTTGTTAGTTTCTGGCACTTTAATCAATTTGATATTTAATCAAATCAACTAAGTAAATTTGCAGAAAAACAAATTTGTGGCAATAAAAGTAAGAAAACGTAAATTTTAACGTGGTTCAACCAACTTGGTCCATGTCCACGCGACCATCCCTTGGCCAACATACCAATCCACTAAGTTTCAAGAGTTTACAGATACCAATGGAAATTTACGCAATTGAAGACTTCCTCTTAACCCTTGCTGCCTAGGTGTAAGACTCCCTTAGTAGATTCTCTAGTTTGGCGACCTCCTTTCGACTTACAAAAGTTATCTCCCGAGAACACACCTTCTTCTTCCGAAGAATGTATACTAAAACATAAATAAAAAAATCTTGAAACTCTAGATGGATTGGTCAATACATATAACAAAAACATGTTGTGTTGCAACACTAATTAAAACATTCAACAAACTCTGTTACACAGAATGTTGTAACACGACCTGACACAGACAGCCTACACCTATCTCACGTTTCAGCTCCTTATTTTCTGCTCACTGTTCGCTCTCTATTCAACTGAGAATTGACACGCTTATTTGAAGGATTTGCTGATGATGTTGAGTACAAGCAGAAGAGTCTTCAAGATAATCCAATTTAGCTCATAAGTTCTTGATAACTTGATCTTTATCACATTATCACCTTATCTCCAAGATATCTTTACAATAACGTGGACTGTTCAAGAATACTTCTAGCATTAGAACACTTCAGAACATGAATCCCTTCTGATCGTGACTTCTTCGTAGATTCCTGCAAGCTCAAACTATCACACGTAATATCCATAATTTTTGCTAAAACATAAGCAATAAAAATTAATAAAAATCAGATCCTAACAAATTTTATATTTGATTAATTTAAATTATGTCTTTTCTGAATAGAATTACACATTTTATGATTTAACACTCGCTGTGAGAGCATGAAAGACGTCCAAGTAAATATCTCTTCATGAAAAAGCAAATGTGGGAGAAAGGGAAATAACTGCCATTATAGGTTATGATAGAAGAAAAAAAGAAAAGAAAAGGAAAGAAACACTTGGGGTTTGACAAAATGGGAGATCAATCATTCTAGGTTATGATTTTTTTTTTTTTTTTTTTAGTCTGTTTAAATTGATTATTAATCACTCATATAATTTGTGATATTTAAGGGGTTTTTTTTTTTATGAAGTATGTGATAAATCTGTTGCAGTCATATAGATAAAAAGAATTTTAATTAGTTACCAAATGTCAATCAATTATTATAAATGAAAATATCATAATAATTTTTT
Organism: Ehretia macrophylla; assembly: GCA_037974665.1. Taxonomy (NCBI): domain Eukaryota; kingdom Viridiplantae; phylum Streptophyta; class Magnoliopsida; order Boraginales; family Ehretiaceae; genus Ehretia; species Ehretia macrophylla. The sequence continues at coordinate 25,042,597 of CM075779.1, read as the reverse complement.
TAATACTTTGTAAGGCCAAATTAGTAAAAAAAGAAATTTTTGATATGATATGTCTGTACGATAAAGACTAACGTAGATTAGTCTTATGAAATAATAACTTGACATGTGACTGTGATAAATTTATCATATATTTTATGGAAGAATTTTTCGACATTAAAACATATTGATCGAAATAATATATGAGATATTTATATCAATTTAAATTTACAGGCTAATTTTTCCAAACAGATAGCACATACGGTCACCTCCTCGTGTATGTGTACCTCCATTTTCTACACTAGTTGCTAAAGGAATGCTCTAGAGGGAAGAAACTCCATATCAGTGGATGTATGATTACAGCTGTAGTCTAGTGACGAAAGCAGAGGCTATGATGGCAGTAGGGTGGCTGGAAGAATTTTTACTTGTATTCTCTTTCCTTTGCGTGCTTGGATTCTTGTTACTGACCAAGGGTGGTCATTAGAATATTACTGCTCTAATGAATATCATAGGTTAAAAAGAAATATATTATATTAATAAGGCTGCAGCTAGGTCGATATTTTCTCTAGCTCTAGGATCCACTGTTTTGGAAGTATACAAGTTGAACATGGATGATGCGATGGCCACAGAAAGAAGAAAGAAAAAGAAATGGATGATTGCGTGTGGAGAGATATTTGGATCCGCTTGATTAAGACTTTTATTTGGCCACGACAAGATTAAGGTGTACGCTTTTATAAAAAGAGAGTTCAGGTATGTTTTAATCCAGTAAAAGAACTCAATATAATATCTTTTTTTTTTAATATAATGAAAGAACTCAATATAATGTCTTCTTTTTTTGGCAAAAAAAAAATTATTTTTTTTAAGTTGAGAGTGTGTCAGTTCAAACTTTTTTTAAATGATCGTTCTACTGCTGCATCCGGTAGCGAGTCCTACCCCTAGATGCAGTAGAAATTGCTCCTCACATGCAATGAATCTCACTTTTTTATGAGTGTACTGCATTATCAGATAGTGCTGGATAGAAAAATGTTAATTCGTTATTCACCGTATAGTGTAAGAAGTAGAGTGCATAAATTTATCTGACACATTATTTCAAAAAAATTCAATTTTAAGCAAACAAATATTTTTGAAACATCAGCTTCTTTTTTTCTTTTCTTCATATTTTACTACACAAGTTGAACGAGCATACGAAATATATCATAATTAACTAATTAATGCAAAACGATAACCTATATCGATAATGACATCAAGAAATTGACACTGTTTGCTGCCGTTGCAACACTTGAAAACGTTACTTCCAATTTTTATGATTCCGGTTATTTTTAAGAATTAAGTAAAATAGTTAAATAATAATTTATTATTTTTAATGAATAAATTTCTTATTCACATTCCAAACGCTCAATCACATAATTGTTTATTTCTAGTGAACATATAAAAGATTTCATTGTGCCATGAATAATATCTACTTCTAGTTCCTTAAACAACTTGAAGATCATCATGAACAGCAACTCTTTGGCCAGTGCTAGGTTTAGTTGTAGCCATCAGTGCTCTCTCGTTGGTCCGCCCCCGGACATTAGGAGATCAATTAAAACCACCCTTTTGGTATGGTTAGTTAATGTTTTTTTAGATGGTGTGGGAATAATTTAGTTTGCAGAGATTTAATTATCAAATTGTTCAATAAAATTTGACCACTAACTAGTAAACTTACAGTTGTAGCAGTGTGCCCCACAAATACACAAAGTCAATTAAGGGGATAATTACTTTAAAATAGTGAAAAATATCTAACTCACGACTTCACAGGACCAATTTAACCTCACTACTGCTGAACCATCACTCTGTGATTGGTTGGTTAGTGTTAATTGATGAGGGTGGAAAATTGACTTCCACCCGAACTCAGTACTTTTGTCCTCGAGCTACCTGAACATGCAAAACAATGAAGGACCGCAGGGGTGATGACCTGTGTTTTTCCTAAAGTATGAGAGTGATTAGTGTGTCTGAACTGAACAGGTGGTAGTTGACAGTAATAAATATGTATCATACCTTTCTTAATGACAGATGAAAATGGTATTTATACTACTTTAAGGTCCGGACAATATTTAATATTTAGCTCTTCTCGACACCACCTCAATTTTATGGCTTGTCAACTATGTTACAGAAATAGTTGAGATCGGAGTCAGAAATTACTACATAGCTCAAAGTCAAAAAAACCTATCGCGCTCAGGTTCTAACCCCCTCATTAATGATGTTAGCATTGGAGAAAGACGACACTAATATGCAGAGTTAGGTCTAGAAGTAGGCAAGATTATTAGAGATCTCGGCGTTTGAATGCATAATGTGAAGGCGATATTAGTTTAAGAAGGTGCTTGATGGATCATAATCTTCAATCTAAGGCTTTAATGAAGAAGTAAAGGCTATCATCAACGTGTTTGCCGAGTTTAAAAATTGCAGCAGTCTAGTAGGATCTGATCATATACGTGTTTGGATGAGATCACTTTTACTTTGCAATGTGAAACATAGTACGATTAGTATTTAATTATGCACCTAACGGAATTATTGCCTTCCAACATACCTATTAGATTAACATGTCCATAAATTGTTTATACTATACTCGATAGTTGAATAAAATGATTAAATAATAATTTATTATGATCAAAATTAGTTTTAAATTTGAATTCATAAATTACTTATAATATAACCGATAATTGGATAAAATGATCGAGTAACGATCTATTATAATCAAAATTAATTTTAAATTTTAATTATGATTTCAATCTCAATATATTAAAAAGAAAAAGAAAAAAAATTGCTTATAATCAACCAAGCATGTGGGAGTACTTCGAGAGGGTTGGTATATATATATATATATTTATATATAAAAGCTCTTAGAACTAATAAGCTTTTAAGTGGTGGGATAGTTTCAGAATAAACTCTTGTTTAGCTTATAAATTTTATACGAAATACTTATCATGAATTTATAATTTTGGAAAAAGCTTATTGAGTTGTAGGGACTGTTATGCGGGTGTTGTTTGGTGTAGTGGATGCTGCAGTTCCATTGATCCTGTAAACTTTTTTGAATTTTTATAAAAAATTAAGTTTAAAAATTAATTAGTTTTTATTAAAAAAATATTTATATAATTGTCAAATAATATGTTATAAGTCTATAAAGAAAAAATTCTAAAACCGACTCTGCGGCAAAGTTTACCAGATGTCTCTATCTGTCATTTACAGTTGCAATAGTTAGCCATTACTAATTTACTATATGCTTCAACTGAAATAGTGTCAGCCAATTGAGCATTTTGCTGAGCATTAAATTGTTAGTAGGATAAAAAAGATAGTAAATGCTACCGACGGGAAAAGAGATTTTATAAGATTTGATATTTATTGAAAGATTTGAACAAGTACATAGATTTTAAAAATAATAAATTTCACTCTAAGGCCATCTCTAACAGTTTTTTTATTTTTATTTTTATATGTAGAGAATTTTGGTCATTTATTTATATATAAGGATTCTCTATTTCAGTTTAATTCGAACAGCTTTCCTACATTCTAATTTTAGATAATTCTTATTTCAGTATCACTTCAACAGTTTCTCTATTTTAAAAATTCTTTATTTTTGTTTACTCCACATGTGGAGATGTAGAGAAAAATTTAGGGATTTGTTATTGCATCTCCACATGTAGAGATAGTATGATTTGAATATAGGGATTCTCTACATGTAGAGATAAGTGTAGAGATGCTGTTGGAGACCAACATCTTTAATACCATCCATACATGTAGAGAATATGGTAATTTAGGGTACCTGTTGGAGATGGCCTAACATATTAAATTTTTAGATGAGTTAATTATTTAATATGATATCTTCAAAATTTATCGCTCTCCATTTAAAATATTAAAACTGTTCAAGTGTAAGTTTCAAAGTGAGGACATCTTGAAGATAATAAATAATATAATAAACTTTTCTCTAACAACTTCAACTTTTAAATGAAATGATCACTTGACAATAAAATACCATTTTGGAGGACACCAAAAAGGTGATGTAGAAAAGAGAAGAAGGAAGAAAATTATTTATTGTTGTCAGAAGAATATTATTTGTATTACCGCTTAAGGAGAAAGGAATAAGAGAAAAAAAAAATAATTCCTTTTCTATCATTCATTTACTGTCAAAGAAAAATTATTCCATTAATTTCTGAAGAATATTTCTAATCAATATTACTTGTTTGGAACTTTGGGTAGAACATGCTAATTAATTTTAATTTCTATTTAATGATTAATTGGAAACAAAAACTGAAATTGAAGAAGGAATTGAATATTTGAATGATATCTCAACAATTTTTTCAATTTCCGTGTATTCATATAGAAACATCAATAATTTGATTTTTGTTTTTCAATATAATATATTTTTTCGCGGCTCACGAATTTCAATTTTTTGTTTTTTAAAAATTGAAATCACAATCTATTATGTGAAGAATTGCTCTTTTTACCATTTTGGAATTTATCCACCATCCAATTATTTGATTACATAAGTTTACGGACGAGAGGACTAGTCCTTTTTTTTTTGGCCAAGTAACATATTATTAATTAAACAGATAGATACAAAGAAGAGTTGGATTCAAATTATACAAGAATCCAATAAATAAAACAAATAAGCAAACGATACATGCAAAAACTGCATGCACAATGCTAAGAGAAGAGTAAGACAGGAGCCGGTAGCGATTTGATGAGAAAGATATGCATAACTGAGAATTGGAAACAATATATAAAACTCTTTGATTACAATTTAAAGGACTTCAAATAACATCCAACATTATTTATGCGCAAAAATAGGCAAATCATATAAATAAAATACTAACACACCCAAAAATACACTATAACCAATCACAAGTCACAACTGTCTAAACTAAAAAATACCACCACCAGATAAATTTGTGATAGTATCAAAAAAATCGTGGTAAATAGTTTGGGAGTAAATATCTTTTTCATGACATCTTAGCATTCAAATTTATAATCGTTAAATTTCATTCCAGATTCATATACACATATCGATTACAATGATTTGGAGTTTTGCAGTACAAAAATATCATAGCAACATGAGTTGGGATGCGACCCTACAACAAATGGGGGCACAAAAGTAGGCAAACCCTAATTAAAGCCAGTGTGGGTCCCAGACAAACCCTGTCGGCAAAGAGGGAACGAAGCTTTTCCTTCTATCTATATCTTATCTAGCCGGCAATGCTTGTGTTGTGAAGTGTGAACACATACATATATCATAAATTGGAAAAAAGAGAAAAAAGTGTACATTCCAACCCCACAAGGCCTAACTTTTTAAAAAAAATAATGTGATAATTTAATTAATAGAATTTAATTATTAATTAATAAATTTTAAGTATAACAGTGTAAAATTTTTTAAAATAATAAAAAATATTAAACTTGTAAAATCACAACTTATAAAAATTATATTACACTAACTACCGCTGAATTATGCACTGAGTGGCCCACAAGGCCAACTTGGGTGTGTTTTTGTGTCATTGTGTGTGTGTGAAATTAATGTCGTTAGCGTCTCTCTTTTGTATTTGGGACCATGTCGGGGGTGGGCCAGACGTGGCAACATTTACTACCACACTAGCCTTCGTTGACAAGTCTACATCATCCCCGTACAGTGCCCCGTTCCATGTCTCTCTCTATCTCTCATAAGTCGTATATTCTTCCCCACCTCGCTCTCTCCCCAACATTGTTAGGATTCCAAGATCGTATATTTGATGTGATAGAGACGTACTTTCATTTTAGGTTTATGTATTTGTATATGGCTTGGTAGAGAGAGTTTATGAGATTAAAGATAGATATTAGTGTGGGTGATTAATTTGAGAGTTCGACATATGGTTGAAGTCATATTTAATATGATTTTGCAAGGTTATGAGAGTCTGAAAACGTGAAAAGTAGATATTTTGATGTAATTGTAAACCTCTCAGGCTATTTTGGATTTTTCATAATTTGACTCGGGATCAATATATCCGAGTTAAAGTGTATCCGTACACAACAATTTTGACATGGGTTAGGAGAAAAAACAAGGACGTACTACCACCCACGATAATGTCATGTCAAGTACTTAATGAGAGATGTGTGTAATATTTTATTTCGATTAGAGATTGTGAATTTGAATAATTTACAAATAAATGTTATGAATATAAGGAATAATTTGAGTTAATTATTATAGACTAGTAGAAAAAAATGTTTAAATAATTATTTTTTATATTTATAACATTAATTTTGCTTCTAGATTTAAGTTTTAAACTCCGAACATAACAAAATAAAAAAAAAAGTTTCAAAACTTGTATATTATATAGTCGGACAACTATTTATCAGAAGCGAGTGTTAGGTATAAATGAAAAACTAACAAATCCATGTCTTCAGAGGAGAAACTATGACCTATTGCATTATTTGAATAAGGTGATATGCAATTTTGCATTTTAAGATACAGGACCAAGGAATATCCATCTTTTGACAGGTTGGACATTAAATCTAGAAGAAAATTTCGTAAAAATTGATTATAATTTTTCTTTTTCATGTTAAGTTTTCAGTTTACTTATAGTTTCTCTGACCTCGTTTAGTGCAATTAATGAGTTGTCTTCTCTGAAGGCCATAGCACACACAGTAGCGCCCAAAAGTCACAGTCGCCAAAGACCTTTTGGTTATGTAACCTGATATTCGTAGTGTTGGTGAGAAATAGCGAAGTGAATTTTTAATGACTACATTTATATATATATATTTTAGGTCTTCATTTGAATTAAAAAAAAAAAAAAAAAGTCATAGTCCCTCACACGTGTCGGTACCATCAAATCAACTTTGTTGGATTAGTTCTAACCATATGTTAGACGCAGCTAAGACATATGTTACTATTTAAATTTCAGAATACATGATTTTGTATGAAAATATAAGAGTCAAAGTTAATTATGTGCAAGGCTATTTGGAAGGTCGTAAAAGAAATGATACTCAGCTTATTAGAAACGTCCCACGAATAAACTAACATTTGGAGATAAAAAAGTAAACTATCTAAATGAGTTTGTGGACTCAAAAAATAATAATATATTTTTTTACAAATATTTGCAGATTTCCATGGAATTAATTTTGCATCAACAAACTTTGCTTTTGTTACGAGCAATGAAAATTGTGGAGATGATCTAAAATACGTCTAAAAGTCATTATGCCAAGAAAAGGTCATATTGCTCTTCACCCCTTTCTCTAAGTGATGAAAATCTCAAACTTGTATTCTAATAAATGTTGAAAATTGTAACGATCGAAGCAACCAATAATATTTGACAAAAAAAAGCGATTAATAATATGAAACATCAAAATGATTAGTGTATTTTGGTAAATTCAGAAATCCAAAAAAAGGAAATATTATAAGCCCTAAATTTATGCAAAATTCAATGTATATTGATGGGAAATTTGCGTAAATGGTCCCTATTATTTTCCTACAATTTTAAGTTTGTCTTTATTATTCAAAAATAACAAATTTAGTCCTCGTTGTTTCCAAAAGATTCATATTTATCCCTACTGTTCAAAATTAGTCAATTTAATCCCTATTATTTCTTAAAAAATTATAATTTATTCCCTGCTAAATCGGCTAATTAATTTTTTTGGAAAAATAATACGGGTTAAATTGATTTTTTTTAAAAAAATAATAAGGATTAAATTGGTTAATTTTGAATAATAAAGACGAATTTAAATTTTTTTTTTAAATAATAAAGATTAAATTAACTAATTTTAAACTATATGTATGGACAAATTTAAAATTTAATAGAAAGGCTGTTTGTGCAATTGTTCCTTTGTTTTGGTGTTGGAGAGGAGAGGAAAGACAGAATATTTAGAGATACATTGTAAAGAGCAACTAGGGGAGACAAAATGACACCCAAATGGATAGTGAGAGAGGTGCATGATGATGTTTATTTCTATGGAAGTCATGTGCTTTGGGAATTTCATACTATAAATTATGTTTGTTGCTTAACAAACTTGAGATTTCTAGGGAGACACATCTCATATTTTTATTCAACTAGGCTAGAAACCTTTTTAAATATTAAAAGGATATTGAATTTTATATACTATGCAAACTCCTCTAGATTGGGAAAATCAGCAACTTACAACTTCATACTTTGACCACTAATGGCTAAAAGTGAACTCAAAGTCTAATAAGTAATAAACTTTTAAGGTATTAAAAGCATAGTGTTTGATTGTTAATTAATATCCCTTAAGTGGACCAGCGGAGTCGCACCGCACACCCTAAAACTCCTAAGAAACCTGCAACGGTATGTTTTTCTTGAGTGTACGTGCAAATAGTAATTGCGTTACGTTAAAAAGAGTTGTTACGTCAAAAAAAGTAGGATCATTTGATTTTTAATGGTTTTTTGCTAATTAAATAAATTGTATTTATTTCATTGCACAACCAAAAAAGTTTACAAAGAAACTATCAAATCAAAAGAGAACTAGGCTATGATATCCTCTACGTTTCAATACCTACTGATAAGTTTATTCGCATTCAAAGAATGGTATTAACGATTAAGCCTAGTTCTTTGTCTAACAATAGCAAAATTTTTATTGCGGCTGATTCTCATAAATTGTCCCAAGGAGGATTTAAGCCCCCGTTGCACATTTAAGGCCTTTTTTTCAGATTCTTCTGCTAATGCCACGTTGGAATAAAATGTGTTCCCTGTCTTCAACAATTGATCTTTAAATTTGTTTTGCGTGCTTAATCTCATTAAGTAATTATGGAGCACTTTCAGAATATAAAATCTTGTTGAGTACAATTATTATAGATTATTAATTTATATAAATACCTTATTAATATATAAAGTGTTTTTTTGATACCTTGATTTTCTTATAAATATTTATAATTTCACAAGTACAAATTTTTTTTTTATTGTGAATTGATTGACCCCTATGAGTCAAAATCCTAATTTCATCCCTCTATGCAACCACTAATATGAAATCATAACACTACACCTTTTATAGCATTCTAGACATCCATCAAACATAAAATATTGCTTGGCAGTTCAGCAGAATGATTATGCATATCAAAAACATAAGGGTAAAATACGAATTTTTTCTTGTGTTTTTCTGAAAATTAGACATTAATTTTGATACTAATTGCATCCTTGTCCCCTATAATAATAGGAGGTTCTCTACCGCATTCTTATAAACCTTAAAGAGTTATCAATTTATTAGGATGCCACGTGATTTATTATATTATTTAAATAAAATACGGTAAATGTTCTCATATTTCACTCAAAACATAATAACCCTAAATAACTTATAAATGTACTTTTTTTCGGCTTGTAGGTCTTTGTTGATTAATTGGATGATGAAGGTGGTTAATTACAGAGCACGTTTTTAAATTACACAAGACTCAAAAAATTCGTACTCCAAATTAGATAACTACGTTGGTGCACGAGATTATTGTGGATTTGACTTTTTTACAATTACATTCTTTACAATTTTATACCATACTTCTCTTGATTAATGTCACATGTCACTAAATTTTATCTATAGATTACATTAATCTTACTAAATTAACTTTCTAACCATAATTAGAAAGTATTAAATACCAAATTTAAACTACCATATTTAATTAGCAAACAAATATGGAAGATATGATTCTAAATTTTTTTCTGCTCCAAGAATAACGATTCCGAAAAAACAAAACAAAAAAAAAATGCAAGAACAAGTTGGAAGCTCAAATCAAACAAATACCATATGCCTTCTTTTTTTTTAGAACAAAATCGTATGACTTGGAGAAAAACAAATCTAACGGCTTCATTTTTTTTTCATTGTCCAACTTTTATTGTTTTAAAGCTACTAACTCTACAACATCAACACAAGCAAACTCAAATAAAAATCATACTCTTTCTTTTTTTTTAAAAAAAAAAGGAAAAAAAGAAATCGAATGAGTTGGAGAAAAAATCTTATGGCTTCATTTTTTTTTTCTTGTCCAACTTTCTATATTGTTTTCTAATATATACTTCAAGTATTGACGAAAACATATTTCTTGAAGGGCAAAAAACGTATAGGTTGAAAGGTTTTTATGTTTTTTTATTTTGTTTTTTTCGAAATCATTGTTCTTGGAACAAAAAAAGTGTTGTTTTTTTTTCCTAAGAATTATATGCTTCCATATTTATTTGCGAATTAAATATGGTAGTTTAAATTTGGTATTTAATATTTTTTAATCATAGTTAAAAATTTAATTTAGAAAAATTAATATGATACGTAGATGAAATTTAGTGACACGTGACATTAATTAAGAATAATAACTTCAAGTTATTTATTATTATTACCAACAAACATTCATTACGGTACCAAACTCACCTTCCTAAACTTGATCATATTTTCGCATTCACATGAATGAAGTTACACTACCAAATTTTGGAAGAACCAAGAAAATTCATTTTGCTCCTATTGAAATTAATGAACAGGAGAAGTAAGAAACACCTCCTTTTTTTTTTTTTTTTTTGGGTCAAAAAGAAACACCTTCTTAAGGCCAACTCTAGCAACATATGTAAAATGTCAAAATCTCTATATGTAGAGATACTTTTAGAGACTTTTGTCTTCAACAGTATCTCAACAAATTCTTTACAATGTAGAGAATTTTACAATTGAATTCAGCATCTCTACATGTAGAGATCATCTACAAATTCTCTAAAAATAAAGATTGAGTAAATGTAGAGAAGTTATTGGAATGAAAGTGAAATAGAGAAACTGTTGGAGTGAAATTGAAATAGAGATTCTCTAAAAACAGATATTGAATAAATATAGAGAAGCTATTGGAGTAAAACTAAAATAGAAAATCTGTAAATGTAGAGAAATTATTTAAAATCTCTACATGTAAAAAAATAAAATAGAGAAGCTGTTGGAGTTGACCTAATAAAGACATTTACAACGACAAAAGTTAGCTTTGTATCATAATGACACGTACTCAAGAGTAGGTTTCACTTTTCCAAAAAAAAAAAAAAGTAGGTTTCACCACAGTGCATTTTTTTAAACACAATTTACAGCAAGTTAACTATAGAATTGGTGTTTTTTCGCTCTCACTCACTCATAAGTCTAAATGTCACGTCTCGATTCTCAATTTTTGATTCTAACCGGATTGCATGTGAGGAAATTGTCAGAATATACATTTGTTCACATAAAAAAAAAATCATAAATCGAAGATGATATAAGATTTTGTTCTAATCCAATTAGCGTTAATTAATTTTAAGATAAAATCTCATAATTTTTAATATTAATAGTACCATAATTATCTAATAAACTTTTATAATTTATAAAAAAATGATATTCAATTGCATCCTTGTAACCTGTAATAACGGGAGGTTCTCGGCCATAATTAATTTATTAGGATGTCACGTGATTTACCTTATTATTTGAATAAAATACTGTAGATGTTTTCATATTTCACCCAAAACATAATAACCCCAAATAATTGATAAGTGTACTTTTTTTCGGCTAGTAGGTCTTTGTTGATTAGTTGGACCATCATGAAGGTGGTTAATTACGTTTTTAAATTACACAAGACAAAAAAAAAAATGGTACTCCACAATTTAATCATATTTTCTCATTCACATAAACGTTCTTAAATTACCTTAATATCTAAACTCGAGGACGAGGTTATGCCACTTCAAGTTTTTTATTATTATTACCAACAAACATTCGTTACGGCTCCAAGCTCACCTACCTAAATTTGATCATATTTTCTCATTCACATGAATAAAGTTACACTTCCAAAATTGAGGAACCAAAAAAAGTCATTTTCACTCCTAATTGAAATTAAGGAATAGGGCAAGTAATAAAACACCTCCTTAATTAGACATTCAAAAAAGTCAGCTTTATATCATAAAGGCTTGTACTCAAAAGTAGGTTTCACCACAGTGCATTTTTTTTTAAACAGAATTTACGGCAAGTTATTATGAAGACTACAGACAAGTTTCCCAACAGTGTAAGGAGGTAGTTGAACGGTACATTCTCCCCAAGTTTATAAATGTTAAAACAAAAAGGGAAACGTTAGCCTATTTGTAGAGCGTTAGAAATGTAAGCGAGAGATTTGTTTAAATTTTGAAGTTAAATTAGTTAGTAATTTTTTTTTTTTTTTTTTTGAGTTTAGTCCTTAGGAAAACTCTCCAAAACATTATGACTAGATCACCTAGTTGAGTGGAAAATGATCCCCATACACTGTGGAGCCAACACTCGCACTTAGCTGGATGGGTCTAGTTATAAGGTTTGGAAGAGTTTTTCCAGTCCTTATAGGATTGGGGTTATTTTACTCTTGTTGAGTCGTGAGTCTCAACGTCACATCTCGGTTATCGATTCTCGTTCTAACCAAATCACATATGAGAAGAATGTTAAAATATATATTTTTTTCTTACATAAAAAATTATAAACCCTAAAGTAATTTAAGATCTTGAACTAATTAAGTTTCTAAAATAATATAAGATCTTGAACTAATTAAACTTATATATTCTAATTTTAAGATAAAATTATGTGATCTTAATATAACTAATTAAAATCATACTCCTTTTAAATAAGGTTACGTGTTTCGAAATACTTATCATATCTTAGAGGTGACTTAGATGTGGGGTGACTGGTGAGAGTACGACAAAGTAAGTGTAGAATAATATATATACGCCAATGTCGTCACGTGGTGATGCACCTTTCTTCATGCAGCCCACCACTCTTTTGGCCTCTTAGATTAAAGATGAAAGAGATGCACACTTGAATGGAACCACTAGCTGTCTTTGCAAGCCATCAATTTTTTCCACTAGTATCTTAGTATGTTATATGCCATCGGGAAATTATTCAATTAGGACTAACATAATCTCGTACATATTAATAAAATTTATATGTATAAATTTTATTAATTATATTAAAAATTAATAAATCAGTCTAAACTAATTTAAAAAAATTTCATAAATCATCATCTATATCATACTATTCGCCTTTTATCTTTTATGTACCCACTATTTATTTATTTTTGAAATAAATTCTATTAACGTTTGCCACCTCGTATATAAGATGTTAATTAAGTTAGATAATTATTTTTTTTAATAAATTCAGGAGAGGTCTAAGACACGGCACAACGTAACAGCACGATTCAAGTTCGCAACATCTCGCATACACAACGAGTAATATATTATTTGACGAAAACCCTAATAGTAGTTAAACGAATTTTAAGCGATACAATACTTAGATGATATATATCATTAATGTTTTCAATAGTATTACGTACCCTTCCCCAAGAAAGCTATACTATTAATAGAAATTAAGAGGAAAATGAAAGCAAATAAATGAAATATATAAGCATAGAATGAAAACTCTGGAATGGCAGAAAATGTTCATCATTCATATTTGAAATGTTCCTGACTTCTAAATCTCAGTCTCATTACATGGGTGGGACATCTTCATTCATAGGTAGTAATAACTCTCCCCAACCCCCAAAACTCAAAAAACAATACTTAAATTTAATCCCTATAACACAGAACGCGTCGCTGCACCATAAAAAGTATAATTTTGAATCGAATGATTTAATATAATTCTGTTTAAAATGAGTTTTAGTCATCAAAATAAATAAATTCTTATTTTAATTCCTCCAGGTATATGTAATTAACTAATTTGCAGGGTTTGGTTTTCATTTAACAAATGTGAACCGTTAATTAAATTATTTCTTGCCACAATTGGAAAATAAAAAAAAATGAAAAATCACTTTCTTGTTGCTTACCTCAAAAAGAGTGGAAGATCTAACCCCTCAAAATTTATGACTCCATTAGAAGGAAAATACGATAAATGCCTTCTGCATTGGAATATATTTGTAGTTGTTCAGTTTCTTAACAAAATTACTATTCAACCAACCGAATTCAAATGCATTAGTATAATGATGTACTCATATGGTTGTGCATTTCACGGATGATCATAAATTGCAATATCAAGAAAGCTTAAAATGATAGTATGTTATCTTAAAAATATTAATGGTACTTTAAAACTACCTATTGGCTACTCTTATCACACATTCATACTTACAAACCAGTGGTAGAGCCACGTTGTTAAAGGGTAGTAATAGACGTATAGACGTATATTGGGGTCTATGGAGACTCTAAAAAAATGTTAAAATTACAATGTATTTTTTTTAAAAAAATTTAAATATTTATATATTCTTAATTAAAAAAATTAATAATCCCCCATTGAAAAATAAATATACATATATAATTAAAAAATTATGTATTTTACCTCCCACTGAAGAAAAAAAAAATTATAGATTCTCCCTTGCTTAAGGGTGTGCACTGAAATTGAAAAAAAAAAAAATTTTTTTTGGACAAAATTAAAAAATTCATAATATTAAACACATTATGTATAAGTACTCTTGCTGACTATAAGTGCACACTCCTTAACCACTGGTACATGGCTTTGCTAATGCTACAAACACAAACTACTCCTATTAGGTTATTCTTAGCAGAAGTACCAAAATAAAAAACATACTAAATTTAAAAATTTTTAGAGACTCAAATATTATTTTTGATTTAAATATACATGGAACCCACCACTTTTCACAACTTTTGAGGTAGAATGGGTCTCTAAATTACATTTGGGGCTCTAAATTTAGCATCCCAAATGTAATTTAGAGACCCATTTTATCTCAAAAGTTATGAAAAGTGGTAGATCCCATGTATATTTAAATCAAAAATAATGTTTGGGTCTCTAAAAATTTTTAAATTTAATATGTTTTTTTATTTTGCTACCTCTGCTAAGGATAGTCTTACCACATAAACAAATTGGGTAGATTTTAGTACTTGTGCACCATGTTTACTCTATTTTTATGAAATAGTACCGAATGTTCAAAAGTCAAGTCATATTATGACTCCCAATGTTTATCATAACTATTCAAAGTAGACTTTCTTTCTATTAAAACTCCAAGGAGATTGAGCTTTGAGACCAAGAACATTCCATTTTTTAGAGACTAACACAGCAATCCAATTAAACATTGAAAACTAAATTAAAAATTCGAAAGATAACTTTGGTTGGTGTAAAAGTAGTTTTATGAATTTTTCTTTAAATTTAACAAAAAAATAAAACAAAGTACTAATTCAATGATTTTTTTACGTAAGATATTAAAAATCCGTCATGTAACTTTTCCAACATTAGAAATTAAATAAAACATGTGAATAAAACTTGAGTAGTGTTTACTCAAACAAAGGGACACCTTTAGGTCCGTTTGACGGACCATCCATCCATCCCTCTTACAAGTTTGGAGCTAGCCCTCACACATTTCAAGACCGGATGTCCATTAAACGGACTGAAAATTTTTCCCTAACAAATTGGACAATTTTACTTTATGAGTACAAACATATAGATTACTTTATCATAGGTAGCTTCCTGCCTACCCTCACCCTATCTCATCAATTATTTTTCCTTTCACAAACATCAACTCCAATGTCTTATGTCACCTACACAACAATTCAACCAAAGTCCACTTTCTTTTCCATGACAAACCATATACACACACACACATGCATACATTAACATAACACATATACCACCTACATAGAAGAGCTATATATAATAAGATGGTCCTTCCTTTTCATACATCATCATCAAGCGCCACTCACTGTCTCTGTTCTTGTAATGACCCAATGAAGATATATACAGTTTAGTATCTTTGTAGGCTTTAGTTGTTGTTGTCTTAATGGATTTTGGAGTGGTGGGATTGGAGGGTGGTGGAGGTTTAGTGTGTTCAGACACTGCTGGTTTAGCTATTTCTTCACTTTCTTCTTCAAATGCTGCAGCTGAGGACAAGTACAGATCTGGTTTTCACAAGCAGGAGAGGTCAGGGACTTATAGTGCTGAAGATGAGTGGAGAGAGTTTAAAGTGGGAAAAACTTGTGATGATTTCTCTGCCTCCAAAGCAATGCTGCTGCTTCATCATCAGCAGCAGCAGCAGCAGCAGAAAAGTTGTTTGTTGAGATCCAATAGTCATCATCATAGTCTGCTCTCTGAAGGCCAGCAACAGCAGCAGATGCTTAGCTTCTCTTCACCTAACTCACAAAATGTCTCATTGCCTTACTACACATCATCAACTGCTTACAGTAGAAATGCAGGTGGTTCATAAAGTTCACATCTTCGTCCACTAATTTTTGAATTTATGGTATCAAGAATGAGGTCGGAATCACTAAGGCCATTCTCAATGGAGCCCTCAATGAGGATGCCATAATGAGTAAAGGGTTGGTTGCATTTGCATGATGCTGTGCTTTGACATGATAAAGTTTGAATCTTTGGTTAAATTTTTATCTGCTAATGGAGTTGTAAAGATTGTTTTTTTTTTTTTTTGGCTTAGATGGGTCTTGATATTTTGACTTCTGGTGGGTGTGTGTGTGTGGGTCTTTTCATGTGAACATGCTGGTTCTTGTATCAGTCTTGTCAAGAAAAATGTCTTCTTTTGTTTTATGTGACTGTGTATCTACATGTTCCTGTTTGAGGAGATGGGCTGATGTCTGATAACAGTGGGCTTATTGTGTGCAAAAGAAGAAAAGGATAAAATAAAGCTGGTGACAATTAGAGCAGCAAAGATCCCATCTTTTCCATTGATTGGTTTTGAACATGGATTCTCTTTCTCTCTCTGATGCTTTGTTTCTCATTGATGATTTTTATAACCCCCATAAATGTTTCAGACATAGATTCAACTTTGAGTCTGATTTTCCTCTACTCTTTTACTAGATTTAGAAAAAGAGCATCTTATTTTCAGTTAGATGTGGGGTGGTATTTAGCATTTTAGCTTTTATGCTTGAAGTTTCTTGATGTCATAATTTGAACTGAATCATTTGATCTTTCTCTTTTAGGCTATGGCAGTGGAGGCTTGAATGGTGGAAGCATGCATGGTGTGTTTAATGCGTTCAGAGGGCCATTTGCTCCATCACAGTGGATGGAGCTTGAACTCCAGGCCTTGATTTACAAGTACATCACTTCCAATGTCCCCATACCTTCATATCTTCTCAATCCTATTAGAAAGGCCTTGGATTCTGCTGGATTCTCAAGCTTTCCAGGCCTCAGGCCCAATAATTGTAAGTTCTCTTTATTATTATTATTATTCTTTTTAATCTCTTTATATGTAGCACTATTCTTTGTTCTTTACAGCTTCTTTATCTTGTCCTTTTCTTTTGAGTTCTGTTCTGTGTGTGTTTTTTTGAGTGTGCAAGTATGTGTACTTGTTTTGTTTCTCTGAATTTCGTCTTTAAAGTGATGTTGGACTATTTGAGTACAAATTAAATTCATATTAAGACAGTAAATGATTTTTTCTGCTAAACATTCTTGGTGGTTGGATCTTTTATCATTTTAAGTCTCTAGCTTTCAAAACTGCATTTAACTTGTATTTCTTGACTATGTAATTAATTTATTGTAGTAATTGTTAGTGTGAAATGTTCTGATCTTGAAATATAAGTCTCCCTGCTGTATTAAAGTGGTTCCTGTCCTTGTATTCTAGCAGTGGGGTGGGGTGCTTTCCATCTGGGATTCTCCAACAACACCGATCCTGAGCCGGGAAGGTGTCGTAGGACAGATGGGAAGAAATGGCGGTGCTCGAGAGATGCAGTTGCCGATCAAAAGTACTGTGAGCGGCATATGAACAGAGGCCGCCATCGTTCAAGAAAGCCTGTGGAAGGTCAACCAGGCCATTCCGTCTCTGGAACTACCAGTAGTACCTCCAAGCTGCCAGTGGCTTCCTCCACGCCATCAGCTGCCGTGCCTGGTAGTGGAGCATCAAACAGTCTCAGCCTCGCGCACCACCAAGTCAATGGCTTGCAGGCTGGTGGAACTAACCCTTCTTCTGCATCCCATCAGTTTGACAGGTAAATTTATAAAAGTTTTCGGCACTCGCTGGTTTAAATAGTTGAATCATTTACTATCCTCTATTTATGTTATATTTGAAAGGTGGATAAGTTCTGTTCTATTTCTTTCTTTTGTTCCAAGCAGTTTTTAATCTTTCCTCACCAAATTCATCAGCTTTAGGCCTTCATGATTCTTGATTTAAAATATAATTAGGAAAAAAGAAGAATTGCGTCATTCATTTAGACTATGGACAGTTTATATCTATTCTTAATACTCCTTTCAGGAATTATTTGGACAAGGCTAATACAGGGGATAGATATCAAGCTACAACAAATCTCTCCATACCGTCTCCAACTGTAAGCCTAAAAGACCAGTATTCCATCCCTAAACCGCAGAATTCGAGAGAAGAATCTGCTCGGACAGAGTTCGGGATAGTCTGCTCTGACTCATTGCTAAACCCTCTGAATAAAAGCTCCTCACTCATAAGCTGCAGAAACTATGGTACTACTGAAGATCTCAATGATCATGATAGCAAATCACAGCATCCACTTCGCCAGTTCATGGATGACTGGCCCAGAAACCGCTCTGAGAGCTCAGCCATTTCATGGTCTAACATTGATGTTCGCTCAGACGGGACTCAGCTCTCCATTTCTATCCCAATGGCCACATCTGACTACGTGTCGGCAACTTCATCTCCCAACAATCAAAAGCTGGCCACTTCTCCACTTAGATTGTTGCCAGAACTTGAAGCAACTCAAATGGGATTGGGAGTGGGTACAGTCGTTAATGAACACAATAGTAGACAGGGAACTTGGATTCCTATTTCCTGGCAATCTTCGATGGATGGACCTCTGGGTGAAGTCTTGCATAGCACTAATAACGGCACTGGTGACTGGAAGAACACTTCGGCTCTTAACCTCATGACAGACGGCTGGGACAGTAGCCCCCGGATGGTGTCATCTCCCACTGGCGTCTTACAAAAGCCTGCCATTGGTTCCCACTCCAATAGCAGTGCAGGGAGCAGTCCAACACCTGAGAACAACAAGACACCCGAAGGGGCCACCCTTTACAATGGCCTTTTCCGATCAACACTCCCGAATCCTACCTTGCCTGAGCTGTAACCATTTGACCCTCAACCTAGAAGACATTACCTGATGCCAGAAGTGAAGTTTTTCTCTAAAAATCTGTGCTGACAGACTTTAGAAGAACGATTGGCCTTTTCAGTTAAATTTTGTTAATTTATTTTACATCTGCAATGTTTTTATCTTTAGAGCATAGCTTGCTCGTTCGCTCGCTCGGTGTAGACTTCTGGATTATAACTAGTACCCTTTTTTTTGGATCCACCTCACATCAATAAACCCGACCCTGACCACCTATAGGTAGTTTTAGACTTAGTAGCTGTGCAATATGGTTCCACAGGTGGGACTTCAATTTTGCTCATCTTCCTTGCCATCATGTGCTCATGTTTGGTGGTGAGTATCAATCACCATTCTTTTTTCTTTTGGGTTGTTGGGAAGCATGTTGGTTGGTAGGTTGTTTTGATCAATCAGAGTACAGCTTGTTGGTGGGCTGCAACATTTAACATCCTGCACAAGGAAAAAGGTGTAATCGATATATCTTTTATGGTAATATTCTGTTTCTGAAAATAGCACAAGGCAGGAATGTAACTTGATTTGTAGACTCGTGTCACGGGATCAGAGTAGCACTATAAACATGCAGTAACACTACAAACATGCAAACCGTTAAGACTCGGGAATAGATCAGCTTATCACGTTATTATGTTATGTGTGATATTCAATGATTTTGATTATTGATATAATTGTGATAAAATGATATGAAATGTTTATAATTGTTGGTTCTTATTTATAATATTATAATATTATGAGAAAATCATATTGAATTTATCTTAACATTTCAAATCTTATGGTGTAACGATACGTCATAATAATCAAAGTGATAAGAGGAGACTGGTTTTGAACTCAAGACCTCAGTCGCAACAATAAAGGAAAAGCAAGTTGAAAGCATGCTCTGCATTATCTACTGTCCCACTGTGGAGCCATGCGGATCTAAGTTGATCCTATAATAGCGTCAATCGCTTTCTGTCTGGACCAGTTCAAACTTTTTCCAGGCTGTTTAGTGGGCTCAACGTGGTCCAGTCCATGCTTTTCAACCGGACAACCTCATGACTTTCTCTCGCCTGCTCTAAAATTCAAATGAACCCTGCTCAAATGTCTTGTAAACTCCAATATAAATTAATCAAAATTATTTTGCTAAAGTTTGTGTTTTGATATTGTTAGAAGGATATTTTTCATTGGAAACTCAATCTTCGTGTGTAATATATCAAGGTTAAAAATGAAATAGTTCTAGGAACTTTTTTTTTTTTTTTTTTTTCCTTCCCGATTTGAGGTTTGTAATATATCAAGGTTATAAAGTATTAGCCTGTGCCTTCACTCTCAGAAAAGTTTCGAATTATTCTGCTAAATCGGTCATTTCTTTGAATTGACTTGAAGATGTAATGAATTTCAGAGACTAGTAGGATACAAGAAAACCAAAACTTCTTGATTAGTGAGATGCTTTCCATTGTAAATCCATCGCTCTTTTCCTTGATTTCTAAACTACCATTATACTCTCTCGGATTGTGTATTTGTCTGGCATGTTCAAAAATTATTGACATATAAAATCTTGAGTTACCCAATTTATTATCAATTTGTTTTAGGATGAAATTCATATTTCTTTTCAAATTAAATTCCCCCGAACACATATTTGTTAATGAATCAGAAAGCATATTACTTGATTTTTATTGAGCCAGAACTCGCTAAAGGCCATTTCTGAGCTGCCCAAAAGTTTTATTTGTCACTTTGTTCAACTGTATAACGAACTCTATAGATGAATTTGTGTGTACGCTAAGATAGTTTGAATCTAACGCCTTGTTCAGATTTAAGAGGAAAAGTATAATAAAAGGAAAGATAATAACAACTGAATCATAAAAGGAATGATTAAATTGGAATGATCATAAAGAAATATGAATTTCCTTTGTTTGAATCAGATATATAAATTAATTTTATATGTAAGTCGTTAGATGCATATATCCTATTCTTGCTTAATTTACTTTCTTTTTCTAATTAGTATTCTTGTAATAAAGATAAACATTAAGGGTTTAATAGTCATCACATAAAACGTGATCGGGCTTTCTCCCTTTTGACGGATTAAATTTTTATGTCAATTTCTCTTATACCTTTCTTTTATTAGTCTCCCGAACAGAACAGGAATATAGATTCCATAATATGCTAATTAGAATCATATACCCAACTTGACTTTAATAATGTTAGAGTTGGTGGCCCGAATTCTATTTGGCTCAATCCGAAAAGTTCACGGTGCGACCTATTTGGTAAAAACTTATTTTTGGAGAAAAAAATTAGGGGTCTGTGGTGGTAGTGAATTCACGTAAAATCTGCGTGTCTCTTATTTTTCTTTTCGTTTTATGTTGCTATTGTTTGTCGTCTTTGATAACAAATAAAGTGTATGAACACAACATTCTTCAAGAATCGATAACTGGTTTCTTGATTTTCACTGGATTTTCATTTTTTTAATTAAATAATACTGCTATAGTGACATTCCCATGAATTTGAATGAAGAATGAACTTTTTTTTTTTGCTTAAGTATGAATGAAGAATGAACTTGTACAGCTTATGGCCCTTTTCTTTTCCTTAATTTGAACTAGTAATCTTGACCCAAAATAAAAAAGAAAAAAAATGAGCTAGTAATATATATATATTTTTGGCTAGGCCTTTAAGAAAATTTCATTTAATATCATAAACCTTTGGTGTACATATTACAGAAACCTACACAAAATCCTGCATCTATTCGAGTATAGCACTAATTTCCCAAAAAGTACAATGAGCTCGGTTAGTAGAGGTATTCTTAAATTTCCTACTCGATCGAGAGCATTTTCAGTCTAACCGTCTCTTCAATCTAAGCTACAAGATGTTCTTCCGTTGAAATTCCATTGTCAAAGAGTCTACAATTGTGTTCCCTTCAAGTAATATATATATATATATATATATATATATATATATATATATATATATATATATATATATTTTTTTTTTTTTTTTTTTTTTTTTTTTTTTATATTAGTGATTTCACCACAGAATGGGTCGCATAACACATATTTTGCTTTGTTTATTGACATGCTATATTATTATAAGAGAAATTTACAACCCAAAATTCTTACTTGAATCAATCAATCCAGTCGCTCAAATGTTTGCATTCAATTCAATGATTAATTAAAAAAAAAATTGTAAAGTTGTTGAAATGAGCAACGAGAGACATCAAAACTAAGTATTGAATACAAAAACTTATTTCGTTATCTTTTAAGACTTGTTTTGTCCGTCACTGGATCTCCATAATTACTTGACTTGCAACTTAAGCTATCGTGAGATTGAATAATATTTTACCATTATGTCAAATATAAACCTTTGAATAACTACTGCCATATATCTTTGAACAAAATTATTCTACTAACTTTAAAGTTAATGAAACGAAATGATTTTCATACATTAAGCAGAAGAATTTGGAGGCATTCATGATCCGCGATTTCTAAAATTAATTTATTTTTCAACTTCAAGCTTTACAAAGTTCAATTTCGGGAGAGGCCAAAACATAACCAAAAGAAGTGTGTTATTGCCATGCATATAATATGAAGTCATCTCTTGCCAGTAATTTTTTGTTAAAAAAAAAGGGTAAAATACAGCAATGGTCCCCATTGTTTATTCAAAAGTCAATATAGTTCTCATTGTTCCAAAATGCTCAAAGAGGTCCCCAATGTTTGCAAACATGCTCATTGTAGTCTCCACCGTTAAAAATCTAACAGAAAATGTATAAAATGACTAAACTACCCTAACCAAATCAGAAAATTACAAATTTATCCTTCCATTCTTCTTCCAGCCACCAGCCACATTCTTCTTCTTCTTCCACCAACCACCACCCGCCACCAGTCACCAAACTACCACCCTATGCGAGTACCACCACCAGCCATCACCCACGAGAGCACCACCACCAGCCACCATCCGCGAGCACCACCACCAGTCACCATCCGCGAGCACCACCATCATCCACCATCTACGAACACCACCACTAGCCACCATCCGCCAGTCACCATCCACCATCTACTATCTACGAGCACCACCACGGCTAACCACCACCAGTCACCATCCACAATCTACGAACACTACCATGGCTAGCTAACACCTATGCGAGTGCCACCACCCGCGAACACCAACCCCACCCACGTGAGCACCACCACCCACGAGCCCACAACAAGCCACCACCCGTGAATACCACCCCCCACCCACGCTAGCACCACCACCAATGTAAGACCCTGTACCAAGTCAATATAGAGCCCATATTCATTTTATAACATTTCATATAATTTAGCATAATTTAATATGCATTTATATCAATTAATGCATATTTACATCATTTAACGTGCATTTGTCTCAATTTACGTGTAATGCATTGGTTAACATGCATTTTGGTAATTAATATAGTGTAGCAAGTAATTATAACCTATCTAGTTCAATAGCTAGTTAGAGTAACTAAACTAAAACTAAAACAATTAAAATTATCACTAGGATGACAAACTAGTAAAACACAATCTAGTTGGAGGGCACTCTCGTCATTAGGCAATTTAAATTTTATCACTCAATACACACTACACCATATACGCACACAAAAATACTACAACACACAAACACACTCCAATACACACTCACCTACACAACTCAACACACACACACACACATCAGACAACACACATACCTACACAACACATACACAACACACACTCAAATTTTCAACCATAAGAAATGAGAGAAAGAAGAAAGAAAGAGAAGGAAAAGAAAGAGGGAAGATCATCTTCAAGCTTCTTAGCACTATTTCTTGCATCCAATCACAAAGCTAAGGTGAGGGATGTTTTCAAAATGTTTTGTAAAGATCATGTGGTTCATGATTATGTATTATATATGTATATTGAGCATGATGATGATAGATACAAGCTTGTTTGGTGAATTTGAGTTTGGCATGTTCAAACTAGGGTTTCAAGATGTTGGGTTGTGATTTCCTTGGCTTAAACTTATCTCCTATACTTTTGATGATTATGATAAGTTGTAATATGAGTTAAATGAAGTATTATATGTGTGGAGTGTGCTTGAGTTGTTGCTAGTTTCGAAGAAGAAAAAAATGGAGTTTTGAACTTGGGTGCCAAGTTGAATGTTGAGAAGATTTGGTGTTGTAGTTGAGTTGTATGAGTTTAGGAGCTAGAAAACTTATGGTTTAATGTGGTTTATGGTTGAGTTTAGTTGTCTACTTGGAATGAGCTTGAAAAATTAAGTTTGGAGCAAAAACAAGTCAATTTCGTGTGTAAAATGCTCCATCCGGTCGAGTAACTCGACCGGATGACTCGTCCGGATTTTTTGACAGATTCGCGCAACATTTTTCCGAAGGCCTTATCTCACTCAATTTAACTCCGAATTGAGTTCCGTTTGATTCTAGAGTTATCTACATTCGATAAGATTCGATTATATACCAAAATCAGATTAATTGGAGTTCGCAAAAGTAGGAAAATTTACCTCCTAATTTAGGCTATTATAAATGAGTTGAGTTTGCTTCATAGTTTCGTTCGTACTTGCATTTTATTGTTGTTGTGAGTTATTTTAAGGTATCCTTACACCTTCTTTTGGAATATGGCTATATCGTGTCCTTATAAATGTTATTATTATGTTCAAGCATGATGGGTATTGGTTTCATGATTGTCTAATCTATGCACATATCACTACATGTCCATATGAGTGCCAGACAATTGATTGACACGTTTATATGATACGAAATATAGAAGGTACTCGAATATGCTATATGATTAACTAAAATTTCTTGCTTATGTAAATGTATATGTATACGAATCGTAAATGCACGTGTCGGTTGCAACCATTAATGAATGCGGTAGTAACGAGACCTCCGGGTAGCAACGAGCTCGCTGGTATATCTCGCCTACCGAGGTAGAAACGAGACCTCCAGTCAGAGGTAGGGCTTGTTGGTATATCTCGCCTACCAATTGTTATCACCCCTTCTCCTTCAAGACTCATTGATCCTTCTACGGGTCGGGACCCAATGATATCTTGGAATAGCTAGGTTGTTAAAGACTCATTGATCCTCCTACGATCGAGACCCAATGATATCTTGGAAAGTTAGATTGTTAAATGTTACTAGAGTTTGATTGTATATCTTGTATTCTTGCCCGAATATCCTTGCGTGCATGACATGTTTTATCAAACTGATTATGAAAAGATAAAACATTTACGAAAACCCTTTCTTGTTTACCTCATCACTGAGCTATATGCGAGGATCTAGCTCACCCATCTTTTCCACCATCATAGGTTGTTCGGGACTGGAGCTTGAGTTAGTTGCTCATTTTGGTTAACTTTTTGTTGTAATAGAATAAGTTAGACATGTGAATTATTCGATGTAATGTATTAATTTCGTGGTCACTCAACTATATAACTAATTTGATACATTACTGTTTTGAGGACTAGTTGTAGTAGTTGGATCTGTGTGAAGTAATTTAGCGAATCCAGGTCTTGTAATTTGAACTTGGCGGTTGTAATATTACTTATTAGTGATGAAGTTTGTATAATGGGTGTTACTAGAATTTGTGTAATATATGGTTTGTTATTTTATTTTATGGTTAATAGTGCTCGGGCAATTATATTGTGCATTAACAGACTTAGGCGGAGTGATCTTCTTAAGCCCATGGCATCACGGCTCCAGAACGCTTGAGGATTCGTAAGCTCAAATTTTATTCTTTGTCATTATTGTGGTATCAGAGACTGTTTTAGCAATTAAAAAAAATGGGGTCGTGACAACCAACCACCACCTGCGAACCCCCTGTGTTTTTGTGTGTGTTCATGTGTTTTTATATGTGTTCGTGTGTGTTTTTGTGTATGTTTTGGTGTGTGTTCTTGTGTGTGTGTTTTCAGGTTTATTAGTGTATGTTTTTTGGTGTGTTTGTGTGAGATTGTGTATTTTTTGGTGTGTTCGTGTGTATTTTGGTATGTGTTTGTGTGTGTGTTTTTTTGTGTTTTAGTGTGTATTTTTTGGTATTTTTCGTGTGAGATTTTGTATTTTTTGTAATTTTCTAATTTTACCCTTAAGATACTATTCAATTCTGTTAAAACTAAGCAAATTTTTAACAGTGAGGACCACAATGAGTATGTTTGCAAACATTAGGGATCTTTTTGAGCATTTTGAAACAATGAAGACTATATTGACTTTTGAGTAAACAATGGGACCATTGCTGCATTTTACCTAAAAAAAAATTTGTGAACAACAAAGAAAATACCTAAGATAAAGAATTATGCTAACCATTGAAAAATAAATGAAAAAGATATCAATTATTGATGAAGATGTAATTACTCACATTCCATTTTTATAATCTTGGTTTTTTTGGTTATATGTATCATGTAATCTTGTATTAATTTGAATTGTAAATTCCAAAATCTTTATCATATAAGTCTTAAATGTATACTTCATTATATTTGTAGCCCTGAATTGCGTTGGTAATTAATTGATAAGTTTAAGGGATGTAAAAATTTCCTTAAATGGAAACATGTTATTATGTTTACTATTTTAATTGTTAAATATATAATTTTTAATTAACTTTTTCCTAGTCATATTATCTTCTATTTTTAAGAAGTAAATGATCAAGTCTTAAAGATACTCAAGTCTTAAAAGGGTTTGGAAATGTGGTGTCTCACTCTGCAAAGTTAACTCAAGTATATCCAACTAAGACCAAGTTTTTCAATGAATGATTACATATTTTTACAAACGCAAAAAGCTTCAATCTACTGTCCTTTGTCTCTATTGAACAACTTCTACATATTACTTATGGACCAAAAGGAACAACAAAATATTTAATCAAACAGCAGTTACCGAGGACCAACTATTAGAAAAAAATTGCTTTGATATCCGATGGAAACGGAATACAAGGTGGAGATTCAAAAACATTGTATTTAAAGAAATGTTTGTAACACCTGGAATATTGACTCTAGCCTCCTTGGCTAACTATTTTTTTTTTTTGGTCTTTGTAATATCTTTATGATGTAACCTTATATTATTTGTTCATTATTGAATACACTTGCCTTTGAGGGGAAAAAATTGAAAGGAATAAGTGAAGCGAGCAAAGGCACGAATCAACAAAGCTTTAAAAAGTTTCAAAAAAGATGAGAGAGAATCATGGCCTATCTAATAGAGGATGCTAAGTATAAATTGTCAACATTCACAAATCCACTCCAAAACATTTAATAAGCAAGACGATATAATACGCAATTAAGACACGGCTTGCAAATCCAGATTTTTTTCATTTATGATATCGTGATTGACATTGATTTATGGGATATAAACAACACCAATATTCCGAAGACTAAGACCACATTAATAAAATTAATACACATGTGTATAGTTTAAGGACACCTTTGTTGAAAAGAATGATATACAAAAGAGGTAAAAAAATGCTATTTTTTGTCCATCTCACTGCTAATTGTGTGTGTTTTTCTCCATTTTTCTACATCGAGATCAGTATATATTAACGACCTTCGTAATAGTTGAAAGTTAGGTGATATTCTCGTCTAAATTTTGGTCTAGATTTGTGGAATTTGAACACGTTTTGTTTGATCTTAATAATAAACTTATTTACTTAGCAAAAAAAAAAAAGAAAAGAAAAGAAAAAGAAAGTATGCATTATCATGGCATAAAATTTACTATTGCTGGTCTAATTAGTTTTTGGCTTTTTCTTGATTTTTTCTCAAGTACAAACAAGCCATGCAAGCTAATTAAGACCTAGTATAAGATGTTCTTATCATAAAAAGAAATTTAATCAATCACATTATATTTGACTAGAATATATCAGTAAAGAACAAAAGACTAAGCCGCCTAAAATACGTAAACTAACACATGTTCCTGCCAACCAAGCTTTGATTGTTCCAAATTGAAAATGATGTCAATATATCTATCATTCACAAGTATTAACTTATCTTGCACTGGTGAAAGATATAATAAATTAGTAGAAAAAAATTTATTGGATTTGGTTAGCTAGACCTAAAAGGCTCTCTTAACATGTGAAACCCCAATGATATGGGTTAGTACAGTGTATGTGAGAGTCATTGAGTTCAGTTAGTCAGTCTCAACAATTGTTGGTTAGTGATTTATAAGTGAATATTGCAAGTTTAACTAATGGTTCGGATTAATTACTTTAGGTCATTAAATTTGAACCCAAAGTAGTAGATCTTCATAAACCGAAAACTATAATCTTGCAGATCTAAATTTTTGAGTTTCAAGCATGAAATAGCAAACCATATGAAGATTTAGCTATTGGAGATTAGATGTGGAATTAACTACTTGGTTGTTCCACGCCAATTATCCAAAGTATCTCAACATTAACCAAATCAACAACTCAAAGATTTGTCATATTGCCCCGTAACTTCTTTTGCATACTTTTCCACATACCATGACGTAGACCCTGAAAAAGAACTTGCACGTCTATTAGTCAATCAATCTTGTTGCCCATTTCTTCATCATCTTATTATTGTTAGTTTCTATAAAAAGGCATAGCCAACCTCTTCCCCTCACGCTATATTAGCTTGACCTAAGCAATAATTGCCGTTAAGGAGCATGAATTTCATGACCTATCATCTACCGTATTGCAAGAGCGCTTACATGAGAAAATTGACGTATTTTTCTTCAATCCAAACACGGAATCATCCTTAATCGTCCTAATAAATCGACCTTTCCCAGTACTGCTCTTGGTGCACTCTTTGAAAGCAATCAAGAACGGATCATCATCACTCTTCTTGATCATAAAACCTTTTT
This sequence comes from Ehretia macrophylla, assembly GCA_037974665.1. Lineage (NCBI taxonomy): Eukaryota > Viridiplantae > Streptophyta > Magnoliopsida > Boraginales > Ehretiaceae > Ehretia > Ehretia macrophylla. The sequence goes on along the minus strand of CM075779.1, from coordinate 25,013,857 downwards.
TGGAAGAACTTCTCAGTGGAGGTTGAAAAGCACAGGGAGGGAGTGGAATTTGCAGATCATAAAACGTATTAGCCTTAGCATTTTCACGCTGCTGCAGGCATGGTGGTGGAGGTAGTAGTTGCTTTGGTGCAAAGACATCTGATTTATCATCATCACCATGGCTATGGTGATCTAATTCTGATGGGGCTTTGCTTACCCCAGGCTTGTTCTCCCATGAAAATGGCACATTTCTTTGTGCGTGAACCTTATTGTTATTCATCTTCAAATTAATCGTATACGAATGGGATAGGAACAATCCAGACCACCCAATTTACCGCGTGGATGAACGAGTGTATCTCAAAGACAAAAAGAATGGAGAAGATTTATGAGACAAATGGTTAAAGAATTGGTTATGATTTTTATAGAGGGATAGTATAGTGAAAGTGTCACAAGTTTCGATTTCGAGATCACAGAGAGAGAGAATAATGAAAGATAAGAATTAAATTCTCTTGTAGGGTATTCTTCTTCTTCTTCTTATTATTATTATTGTTATTATTATTTTAATTTAAAATCGTGGTTCGAATTCAAAACTTCTGATTACAATAGATTATTTTTCGAATGTTACACTCGACTCTTGTGTATTTATCATTATAAGTAATATATCTTGGTTTGCCAGAATACTCGTATTTGATATATTTGGTCTATATGTTGGGGAAAAAGATATAGCCACAAGAATTGTGAAGTCTATCGTAGCTTCAAAATCGATCCTTTCTGATCCCCAAATGTGGTGATTTTGTGTAATAATTTATGACAAGAACTGTGAAGTTTATTCACGCTCTGGCTCTTTCTCTCTCTTTGTTTCTAACTTCGGCCCTTTTCTCTTCATCTTTCTGTTTTTCTTTATCTTCTCTTTCTTTCTCATGTTTGGCCTGCAAATAAAGGCACAACAAAGCAACCATATATGTACTTTTATGCATAGTCTAACAAAAAAGATTAGAATATTCTATGTGCTTAAAAACTCAAGTGAATCGAAGGATAAATTTCAGAGAGAAGACATACATTTTCTTCTTCATGCTCATCTGCCCTCTCAATTACGTACTCAGCTCCAAACCACCCTCCAAATGACCCCCGAGACTACTATATATTATCATCAGCCTCCAAACCACCTTCCAGACGACCATTAGCAGGCTCCAAACCATCCTCCAAACGACCCATTTCAATATCACCTTGTTGTCAACATTCAATGCGTGAAACAAGTATACCTCCTCCAAGGTATCTAGTTTTTCTACCCCTTAAGAAAATGTGTTTTGCACTCAAGAAAATCTCCTACTCTTCGGTTTTGTTTGGCTTAAGTGTAAATATTTAGTTTTTGAATTGTAGAGTTTTTAAAATTAAAACTTTAGTTAGAAGTACTATTAAATAGAAACTGTTACGCTTTGGCGTATGCTAGGTAATTTTCGGCTTTTGAAAATATGAAATGGTATATTTGAAAAAAAAAAAAAAAAGGTTCATACATTATGTAAAAATAATTTCGCAAAAAAATTATTTGAAAAACTGCAATTTGGATGTTCTTATTTTTTAACTTTAACTTTAAAACTCCATAAAAAATGGGTCAAACGAATTAATTTTTATTTTTAAATTCAAAGGATGAAATTCGTTTAATTATCCTAAAATCATGCCAAACAGACCTTAAACTCCTTGACACCATTAGAAGAGGTGAAATCGATAAACCTAACCGAAAATGTAAGTTAGAACCATTATTTTTATGAGTAATGTTATATATTACCCCTTTTTCCATCATATTTTTATCACTTCCTATATAGTGTCCTACATAACATGCCAACTAGACAATATATTTTCGTCTTTCTTCTTATTTTTCTTTTTTTCTTTCACTTCTTAATTTATTTTATCTCTCTTAATTAATATTTGCTATATTTTCCTTGTTTACCTTTAATCATATTAGACTCCATATCGATGGCGTCAACTACCTACATATACTATCTACCATAGCAAATCTTTCCTTCTCCAAGATCACCAATTTCTTCTACAGAGACTTTCCACATTATAATATCTCTCCATTAAAATGGCTAAGCATTTCATCTTTCTGCATACTTCATTGTTTTACTCATCTTCAGCCGTTTGATGTCTATTACAGGCAAGTTAAGGCCATGTAATTAATTATTCACTCCCATATGAAATTCTCTCGCATGATATAGCAATTAGGCCTCATGTTGATCATGGTTCTATTACAACAGCCTCTAGTGATTTCGGAAAACTCGTCCATGAAATTCATGCTGTAATTTTTTACCCTTCATTCTAGAATGATGTCACTGATCTTGTAAAGTTCTCATATAACAGTTCAATCCCATTTGCGATAGCATTTAGAAGCCATGGCCATTCAATGAGAGCTCAAGCTACAACACGTAACGGAGTTGTGGTGATATGACTTCTTTGAATAATAATGGCCTCAAGGAAACAAGAATTAGGGTGTCTTGGAATGCTTCAATAGGATATTACAAAGATGTTGAAGGAGAGCAGCTTTTTTTTTTTTTGTAAAAAAGGAGAGCAGCTTTGGATCAATGTTTTTGTACTGGGTTTAATGTGGTTAAGGAAAGAAAGAAAATAATTTGGTAAATATTAATTAAGAGGGAGAGAGTGAGAGAAATAATTAAAAAGAAGAAAAGTAAATAAAATATTGTATAGTTGGCATGCCATGTAAGACGGTACGTCGGAGTTGATAAAAAAATGATAGAAAAAAAAGTGATATATAACATTACTCTATTTTTATTTACCTCGTTTGACTATGGATTGGATTCAAATTGAAAATTCGGTAAAATAATCTTTCAATTGTCAAAATGCATAAACAACCGAAAATTCATTAGTTAATCAATGTACAACAATTCTTTAAATTTTAAATTAAAGATATTACAAAGTGTCCAATAACTATCTCATCATGTCAAATTCGTATATGCAACTATATCCATAAAAGAAAAAAGAATGTTTCATGGAGAAATAGGAAGAAAAATATACTCCTTGTAATCACTAATCCTGATGCATTATCAAAGTATTATCCTACACTAATTTTTTCAAGCATTTTCATATTCCCAAATTCAGAGAAAAATCATTATATGCAATCCCCAATTAGGTACAAACTAATTTAAAATACGTAGCATGAGGGACGTCTAATTTTTTTGCCACATGCTTGCTCAATCTAGCATAGTCCAATTAAGAAACGAAGAATGACCAAAGCTCTTCATTGAAAACTCTAAAAATGACTTCGGGAGAGTGGACTCCACCAAGAGGTTCTTTCTTTTAGACTCGGCTCTCTCATTTCCGTGCTAGAGGAAATAGAATTCGAACCCATAATACAATCTTCTTGAAAACATATAATTCTGAATTATTTTCCCAAAAACTTTATACGCCCGATGACAAATGTGATAGATAAGGAGGGGAGGTATTAGATGTCAGTGGGCCGAAGCCCAACTTTCCCCAAAATTCGTGGACACGTGAATTTGTCTCCGGCCTGAAGTCCAGTCCATTCAGCTCCAACCCACACTCAAAACCCGGTTTAAATCGACTCGGCCGCAACTCGCTACTAACTCACTACCTAGGGTTTATATACTCTATTTTTTTTTTTCACTTGCAATAAGCAAATTGGTCCCTCAATTTTCCGTGACCATTTTTTTTTCCGTTAATTAGTATTTTTCAGCTGCGATCTCTCTCCAGGTAACCTTTAGTTTCTTCTCACCTAATCACCACGCACACACGCACACACGCACACACCTATATGTGTATCTATATATATATATATATATATATGTATATGAAAGTTCCTTCTGAATTTTTATATAAATTCTAAACACACACACTCAAGTATGTATGTATACATTGGGAATTTTGCTTTTATAAGCTAACCGGATATTAAGGCCGTAATACACAGAGAGGCAAACTCTTTAGTGTGTGTCGAGATGTGCACGTACATATATGTATGTATACATTGGTCCTTTCTACTGGCCGTAATAGAAGTAGTGCTTGCTCTATATTAGGCATTGAAAAGTTCAAATTCAGCTAGTTGGTAATTTGTGCGTAATAAAATTAGTGCGCTTTTATTTAATGTTTATGTTTTATTTTCTTAGTGAATTTTTGTAGCTTTCAATTGTTCTTGAAGATTTTTCTTTGATTATGAATTAATGGAGTTCATATCGTTGCAGCTGTTTTTGGTTTAGGGTTGTTTATGTGCAAGCATGGCTAGTAATCCACCTTCATCCGGTGCACAGGTAGTTCACTATCGGTGTTTACTCGAATATGTTTAGTAGATTGTATATGTTCTCATAAATAGAATCTTGTTGAGTATGACTTGTGCTGTTTTTCATGGATTAAGTCAATCCTCTCTGTGTGCAATACAACTATTACATTGTGTGTATATGGTGATTCGTCTGAGAAGTCTGCGCACTGTGCAGGTTATTGAACTACTGCTCCTTGGCCACCCTCTTTCCTGGGAAAATTAGCTTGTATAATGTGTTATCATTTTTACTTTATGTTAATGAGCCAGCTAAATGAAGGATATCTAGTTTTAAGTATTGATTGTTTCCAGTTGCACTAGATTTTTGTTGACCTTTTTGAATTACATATTTTTTGTTAGTTTTTGTCTATGGAAAAATTAAAGTATGCTCGAATTTTGTTTTACTTGCGTAGATTTGTAGTGTATTGTGTCTGCCCTGTATTTATTCAGTTACATTTGCATTAGAAGCTGCAGTCTGAATGAGGTTCATTCTTTGTTTCATTCTGTAACAGCCTTTTCGGCCGCCTCCAGTTGGATCTATGGCCCCTCAAAGTTTTGCACATCCCTATGCCATGCAAGTATGCCACTTCTTTTTTGATTTGGCTGCTTCTTTGTTTCCTCTATCCTTGTAAAACTATAAAGAGCATCACAAGCTTATTTCTTTGTCACAGTTTCGGCCTGCAGGGCCCACACAGCAGGGGCAGCCATTTATTCCGCCATCATCAGCTTCTCAGCAATTTCATCCACTTGGACCAGGGCAAAATCCACCACCACAATTCTCTCAACCGATGCAGCAGTTTCCTCCACGGCCTAGCCAACCTGGCAATGCTCCATCTTCGTCACAGCCATATCAAACACCATACTTTCAGCAAAATATGCCTGTTACATCAGGGCCACAACAGCAAAATGCTCCTGCTCTCAACAATCAAGTACCTGGTGTAGGTGGCGCAGGAATGCCGTTCTCTTCGTCATATACTGTAAGAATTGAAAAACATTTCTTTGCATTGTATCTTTAAAGTACTTGTTTTCATTTTTCATTGATTTTTTATTCTTTCAGTTTCCACCATCTTTTGGTCAGCCACAAAATAGCATTAATTTATCCTCGCAGTTCCAACCATTACAAATGCATGCACCTGTTGGTCCCATAGGTGGACAATCTTGGTTGCAGTCTGGAAGTCAAAGTGCATCGGTCACACCCTTGCAGCAGACTAATCAGCAGTCGACCACAGCTGCTGCGGCTTCAGTATGTCTTATTTCCTGATGATTTAAGTATCTTTCTATGAGAACTTCCTTATACTTGCACCAACAATAACATCTATTCTTTTTATCAGCAAAATTACAGTATATTATTTGGTGCACATTTTGCACTTACGTTAAATTCGGTCTATCCTTTATGCAACATTCTCTGGTTTTTCTTTCCTACTTTGAAATTCATGTGCTTCTGGCTTAGCCTCTTCTTTTTTTGTCTCGGGGAACTGTCGACTTCTTTGACCTTGGTAGTTGCAATGCATGAGAAGTTTTTATCTTCTTGGTAATTTGGTCAGTGTTTAATTAATATGTGAAATTTTTTAAAACATTGATTGATGTTGGTTGTGGACATAGGCACATGAGCTTGTTTGCCTGGTTTATAAAACAATTTCTAGTGTTCACTCGTGTTGAGTTTTTATAGGTTTCTTTTATAACTAATATATAGATCAGGCTTTACCATGGGTAGCCCAGGACTGTTATCTTTTACTATATCTATAAAAATAACAGAAGACTTTCTGTCATAAAAATGTCAGAGAAGACAAGTGGTCAACTTAGATATTTGTTTCCTCAGGGGGACCAATATATTGCAGAAAATGGAAAATCTGTTTCATCTAGCTAATGCAGTTGTCTTGGCCTCTTATCTTTGACATGATAAGAGTACAAAGAATTTGAGTCTTGTTTTCTATGTATGAGAAGGGGTAAAAATAATAAGAGTTTGGTTTTTGTCGATGTTAACATCATTAGTTTAGTCTTTCAAAATATGGACTGTTTAAAGTGAGTATTATTTAAGTTAATCATAGGCGAGTTTCTTTTGTGAATTTGCTTTCCCATGTAATCTTTTGTTAATCCATTTTCTATTATCTTTAGTTGTTAAAAAAAGAGTATTCTTTGGAAGATCAGTTGCCTAGATAACTTTGTCAGTGATTGCCCTATGGGCTCTTTTGGAAGCCATATTTATTCTCCTCCTGGATGTTGAACTATGCAAAAGAGTTGGGCATATCCAAAGAAGTTGGAAGATCAGTTCCCACACCTGCAGCGTTTGGAGTTACATGGTGTTTCCATTGTCTTGTGTTATTGTACTATAATCTGATGCCTTAAACATTGGCAATATCTAGATATTTGAAGATCATGAAAGTGTCTAAGCAGGATAGAAACATTTATTATTCTCTACTGATCTGGAATGCTGTAATCAAGAGTTTACTTGAAGATTGTCGTGGACCTTGATGGATGGCCTATTGATTTCCAATTGTGTGATTTTGCAGTTGCTTAGAATGTGGATCTCATTGTGAATTTGGGGAAAAGATTAATCATTCCAGAGTTTAGTGTAGTCTTTCTCATTCAAATTTCAAACTTGACCTACCATATAAACAAACTTAATAAGAAATCCTTATCTGGGACTAAAATTATTATTTTTTGCTGTAACAAATTCATACAAGTTGAGTTGGTTGATTCAATATTACTTCATGGTACTTGACTGGTCATACTATTGCCGCTGTTTGCTTCTGGAATTGAAGGATGCTAATGGTTCTAATGCTCCTCAACAGAATGCTTTTGATTGGCAAGAGTATGAAGCTGCTGATGGGAGAAGGTGAGCAATTCTTCCGTTCTGCTAATCACAGGTTTAAAGTCTTTAGTTACTTCCGTCAAGATTTGCAATAAGGTGGATGTCGTTTATCTGCTAATAACTGAGGATCTTTGCTTTTGAAGTCTCTTTTGCAAGTTTTTGAAATTTCTTATCTGAATTTATTGCTGAAATTTTCTTTTGGATATTGGTTCTGTGTTTATATAGGTATTACTACAACAAAGTCACTAAACAATCTAGCTGGGAGAAGCCTCTAGAATTGATGACACCTACAGAGGTGAGTCATAATTTTGGATGCTGTTTATTTGAGAGTTTGATGTGACTCTCTCTCTCTCTCTCTCTCTCTCTCTCTCTCTAGCCCCCTTTCTATTTTAACTTTTGTCTTTGCAGTCAAGTATGCTTTTGTATTCCTGAGGTGTTTACATAAAAATTTGTTCACTTTTTGTGGGTATTGACTGTTGTACACACTTAAATTGTTCAAAATTGTTTTATGCGTATTCTCCTTTTCTTTGCATGTTCTTCCACTGGTTTGTAGATGTCATGGCAAGTCAGGAGAATATAACGACTGCTCTTAATGCTCACTGTCAAGGTGGTTTCACTTTCTCAAGGCAGGCAACAAGTTGTTATTTACAGTTTTTTGTAATCTAGGGCCTCTATTTATGTGCTCTTGGTTAATCGATGCTGTTATATCTAATATTAGCATTTCATTGGTCTCATGCTCTTACTGTTTTGGTGGTTAAATTTTTACATTTCAAATTGTTATTTTCTTCAATTTACTCCATACTTTTGATTTTGTTTGTGCAATTGTGCTCCGTGGCAATGCTATGTGCTTTCAGCAGCCAACAAATTAAAAATCTCTTGTAACACTCAGTGTGTGCATGCCCTACTATTGCTAGAATTTAATGAGGTTGACAGATGATTCACTCATCCATTACCGTTATCTTGTTTTGCATTCATTGTCTTCTTAGTTTTTCTGATTATTTTTGCCATGAGTATATTCAAATTTCAACTAGTTTAATGAATCTGATTATTTTTGGCATGAGTGTATTCAAATTTCAACTAGTTTAATGATAGTGGTATTTCTCACACCTCCAATAGTGGCACTTGACTTGCCTGATATCTATGATCTTTCAAGTGCTGTACAGGTACATATTCTTCTGCTCATGTTTACAAGTATGAATGGTTGTGTTACTGCTACCCATAATAGTTGCGCGACGTTTAGGTTTGCTGTAATTTGTGGGAAGTGTAAACTTATATGGATTATGATGTTTTCTCATTTGTTCCTATTGCTTCGTTTTCATGTTCCTCCAATAATATTATGATCTTTTGTTTGTTTTGATGCCATGTACTTTCTCCTTTGTCTTTGAATCATCTAATACTTATTATATTTGCCAATTTCTTTATTCTCTTCAGTGGTTGGAAACAAGGTCGCATGCATGCTTTCCAGTTATAAATCTATGTATATGATTGCTGAAGTTCTTTTTCATGTGATGTTCTGTTTTGCTTCTTTCTCTCTCTCTCTCTCAGTGAGAGTGCAAGGGGTTTTAGTTTCCTGTCACCCTTGCCAGCATAGAAACGAAATGATTGCTTGAAAATTTTCATTTTTGTCAACTATAAGCAGATGCCTTATTTTCGTTATGATGGTATCAGTTGTATGGTAAGTTTTTGTTTGTGTAATATATGGAAACTCAGTATATCATTGTCTGAGTTGTGGTCAACTTAAAATTAGCCCGACTGGTCATGTGGGTACATGATGCCGTCTTTTTTTCGATTAGTGTATGAAAAATAATACTTAGCCTTAGAGTGAAGAGGATACAACTTCACTATACATTTTTGCATTAACACACAATATGTCATTCACTATTGGTACTATCAACAGATTATTATTTAGTGCTGTTTTTCCCTTGGTCTCTATGCATCTCAATGTAGGAATCAAAATTAGATACGATACAACCAAAATGAATGAAGAGTTTGCTAATGAAGAAAAGGACTGCAAAAGCTAGAGATTGCTTGAACACAGGGTTGTTTATTTCCTAGATATTCTTGCCATCATCCCTTCATAATATGAAAAGTATTGAATTACAGAAAACTACTTGTACTCTGTTACTGGCTGATTGTTATGTTTAGTGTCTTCTAATGTCATGATATATAGACTATAAACTGCTACTTAGAAATGATTCATATTGAATAGGTTGTTAAGGGGTATGGATGCTTAAGCTGAGCTTTGAACTTAGTGTTGAATAGTGTTCTGATTGCTGGAGTTTCCTCCTTGCCACCTTCTTTCATGATCACATGTTGTTAAAGTTGGGTGTCTATATAATATTATTTGCATAACATTTGACTGGTGATGCATCTTTATTTCCGTCAACTGTTGTTTAACTTTCTCTTTATCCATATTGTACAATTAGACGGACCAATTTTTACTACTTGTACAGATAATTGTTAAGTTTCTGTTTCTAATACTTGTGTGAACTTGTTTATTTGTGAAATTCTGCTTCTACAGAGAGCTGATGCATCAACCGTTTGGAAAGAATTCACAACTGCAGAGGGTAGAAAGTGCGTTAAATGATAGATTCCTTATTTTTATAGTAGAACTTTCGGATTATTGGTGCTAGAATATAATAATGGGTTATTTGTTTCCATACATTAAATAAATCCAACTTTTGCAGGTATTATTTCAACAAGGAGACAAAGCAATCTACATGGACGATACCTGAGGAGTTGAAGGTGTACCGCCAAACTTTTGCTGTCTTTTTATTCTGACTGTTTACTTTTTGTGTTTCTGGACTTACCGAGAATATGTGCAACCAGTTGGCCCGTGAAATAGCTGAAAAGGAAGCTGCTCAAGGAGCGCAATCAGAAACGAACACAACCTCGAATTCATCAACCTCTGCAGTGGGCAATTCAGTTGAGCAACCATCTGCTGCTGTCCCCTCGGTTAGCTCCACCACTTCTTCAACAATATCTGGGGTTCCTTCAAGCCCCGTGCCTGTTACACCTGTTGGTGCTGTCGATAATCCTCCTGTAATGGTTTCTGGATCATCAGCCACTCCTGCTGTACATCCTGTGGTAACAAGTGCATTCAGTGTATCCCCTATGGGAGAAACAGCTACTCCATCACCTGCTGCTACTCCAGGACGTGCAGCAGGTGCTGTTGCTTCGGCAAATGCAAATTCCACACCAGTGTAAGAACCTGTCTTATTCGTTCAGTTTTTATGGATCTCTGTCTAAAGTCATTCTATCTGAGGCTACTTTAACTTAATACTCCAGGAATGGCATGGCAAACACTTCCTCCCATGTTTCAAGTTCTCTAGGTGGAGCTTCTCTGCAGGATATCGAGGTATGACCATTTCTCTAATGCATATATCTCAAGTGAATGTTTGCCATCTGAGTTTTACATTTCTACCCAGCAAATTGCAGCCCAAAGATTCCTATTAAAAAACTCCTTTTGCTCTTCCACACTAAACTTGCCATCCCTGTTCTTCTCTACTATATATTGCTTTCAGCGATCATATATTTCCTTTTCATACCGAGTCTTGAGCTGCTCATAGAGCACATTGCTAGATTGTTTCTTCTTTCTTCTCCGAATGAAGATGTGCATTCTCAGATTGGATTCTGCATCTGTAAGGATTGAAAGATTTCTTGAATATGATCTGACTGGGTACAACACGCAGGAGGCCAAGAGGGGTATGGCTGTTGCAGGGAAAATCAATGTGACTCCTTCAGAGGAGAAAACAACGGATGATGAACCATTGGTGTATGCCAGCAAGCAGGTATACCTCAAAGCTCTTCTCTGTATTGTCTTGGTGTTCTGAGGATTTTCTGATGAAATTTTCTTTAAATTTTTCCTTCTTTTAGGAGGCAAAAAATGCATTCAAAGCACTGCTAGAGTCTGCCAATGTCGAGTCTGACTGGACGTGGGAGCAGGTATAATGGATATGTGTCTCCTACTGTTTGGTATTTTATCCTTTTCTTTCTTTGTCACTGAAGTGTAATGCTCTATCAGGCTATGCGAGTGATTATTAATGACCAAAGATATGGGGCTTTGAGAACCCTTGGTGAGCGGAAACAGGCATTTAATGAGGTATTTATCTTTTCTCTTTTTTCCCAAGTGCCTATTCGCTAACTCAGTATCAATTACAAACTTTATTTTCTGGGTTATACTCTTATATATCGGCAACATTATTCTGACATTTGGTACACTTGTATTTTGTCTGAAAGTACCTGATGCAAAGGAAAAAAGTGGAGGCTGAGGAAAGGCGGCTGAGGCAGAGAAAAGCAAAGGAGGAATTCATAAAGATGTTGGAAGTAAGCTTTGTGCCATGTCTAATTCTATTAGTCTTAAGTTGGTATTCTTGTTAGTACTAGTGCGAATTAACCCAGCTATTATTTAAAGAAACCATTCTAGGTCTTCTTGTAACACTAGATAACCAATTAGCTGGTATGCGACATATTTACAACATGAGTGTGGTGGATTTACTAACAGTAAAAGAAATTAACTTTCCAAAATTGTTAAAATCCGCACCATAATCCACTACCTAATCATTTAAAAAATTAGGAAATACTAAATTTTTTCTAGAAGATAATTTTTATAACTGGAAGAAATCAGGAGAAATAAGATAAAGCAGTCACATGCATAGATGGTGTGAACATTCTAGTTCTCTGTAGTCTTCTTGTTGCCACTACATTTATCAGTCACATACTCTATCCAGTTGTCTTTGTTCTTTTCAATTCATATTGAAAAAGTTCTTCTGTTTGGATATCATCTCAGGAGTCCAAGGAACTCACCTCATCCACAAGATGGAGGTATATTATGAATTGAAGGTTTCTTTCCTCTTTTTTCATGTCTGTCTCGTGAGTTCTCTTTTGATGTATCCTGATTATTGTTCTTCATGATAATCAGCAAAGCAGTTACAATGTTTGAAGATGATGAACGGTTTAAGGCTGTTGAACGAGAGGCAGACCGTGAGGATTTGTTTAGAAACTATTTGGTGGATCTGCAGAAAAAGGTACACATATGCCTGTTACCTATCTTTGTTTAGGGGCAATCTTGAAAAGCTATTGGTTTTCTTAATTTTGATTCAGTCCAGGTTGTTATATATACTTGTTAGCATGTATGAAATTTTTAGTTTCCAGTGGTTCTTATAATTTGGTCACTTGATATCTGATGCAAATTAGGATATATTCAGTAGAATTATTTTCTCTGTTGAAGGCAGGTGATAGGTATGTTTGATATCTATTAACATTGTGCTTCGCCTGGAAAATACTCATTGAATATGGTTTGAGTCCTACTGTGTGATCGGCATGCCCCTACTAGTGCTAGTAATATGTGACCCTGTGAAATCATTAGTTGCATCAAATTCTTATTCTTGCCTTTGTCCTCTGTACGGGTTTAGGAAAAGGAGAAGGCTCAGGAGGAGTATAGACGGAACAGATTACAGTTCAGGAAATTTCTAGAAACTTGTGGATTTATCAAGGTATTTATTGTTCCTCAAGCTTCTGTCTTAATCTTCTTTCTCTCTCTCTCTCTCTTGTGCTCCTCCAACCCCCAACTCTTAATTTTAACTGGCGAAACCTTTGCTCTTGTTGTCTCTGTTACTGGCTAAAACATTTATACCTTTACATTTGAATTGTTGATGCCTGCAGGTGGATACCCAATGGCGGAAAGTTCAAGATCTCCTGGAAGATGATGAAAGATGCACACGTCTTGAAAAAATTGATCGCTTAGAGGTTTTCCAGGTAAATAGTAGAGATACATTCTGCATTCGTATACATTAGTATCTCATGATTGCATTGTGTATGCTATTTTGCTAACTAACTATTGTGGCAGGAGTATATCCATGACTTGGAGAAGGAGGAAGAGGAACAGAGGAAAAGGCAAAAGGTACTGAAATGAGAGCTTTTCGTTGGTTTCTTCTTTCCCTTTAAATTATATTTCAGCTTGATCTGTGTTGTCAATTAAGATTTGTTGCTGAATTAAGGAACAATTGAGACGGGCGGAGCGCAAAAACCGCGATGCATTTCGCCAAATGATGGAAGAACATATAGCTGCTGGAACCCTTACGGCCAAAACTACCTGGCGTGATTATTGCCAGAAGGTGTCACACTTCAACTGTCATTTTCAGCTAAACAATCAGCAAAGATATATTCAGTCCAGATAGCTTGCTTTTACATTACTTTTATGATTGCATTTTTCCCCCTCTTGTCAGGTCAAGGAATCGGCACCTTATCAAGCCGTTGCATCAAACATATCTGGTTCAACGCCGAAAGATTTGTTTGAGGATGCTGTCGAAGAATTAGAAAAACAGGTAATTATATGTCCCTTTGCTGGACTTTTGTACCAGGAATGAGTTTGTTACTTTGTCTTTATTCTGTCTTTTTTAAGCTCATTTCTGTGTTTGATAAATCTGTTGGGTTTATGTGAAAGATGTAATGTAGTGCATTATGCATCTCCATGGAGTCATTGTTACTCCTTTTAATAGCCTAGTCTCCACTCCCTCTTGTCTGTATAATGAGCATTTTTGAGAATATAGCATCAGAATAGCTGATCCTTGGAAAAACTTAGTATATCTCTTTGCATCAGGACCTAGCAATTTATTTATTTTTGTTTTATCTCTTAAGAAAAATGGAGTGAAAAAGCTTTTGACCGTTATATTCTGATTCGAATCAATAGCTGGTTTAAAGAGAGTTCAGGAAATAGCTCACCAAATGGATCCCATTGAAGACAGAAAAGAATATGCTATTTAATGCATTTTATCACCTCTATCTTATAGGCCTCCTAGGTGTGCAGCCTGACATAGGCTTTTGGCCTTGGTTTGAATATTGTATTAGATTGTATTTATCCAATTTGTTTGCTTTCCTCGTTGATATTTGCTGCCAAGGTGCATGTAAATTAATTTTCTTTTAAACCATAGACAACATAAGTATGACTTCATTGGATGTTTTTTCGTGCTTAAGTCTATATATTGCTCAAGCATGTACCTTGTTTGAGTAGTGTTGAAGACAATGAATAAATATAACAAATTCCTCTTTAACAACTTAAACTTTTACATGAGGTAGTCACTTAATATGGTATAAAAGCTCAGGTCATGAGTTCAAGTCTCATCGCCACCCATTTGAAAACATTAAAATTGTCCACGTGCAAGGTTCAAAAACAAATTATGCCTTCATGTGAGAGGACGTCTTGAAGACAATAAATAAACAGATACATCTCTGATAGCTTAAACTTCTAGATGGGGTGGTCACTTAATAAGTAGGTTGTGGATACCCCCATCTTTTGATGTTTTCCTTCGTCATTTAAGAAAGGAATTTGTTTGTAGAACCCAAAATTAATTTGTTCTTTCTTTGCATTTGCAGTATCATGACGACAAAACTCATGTAAAAGACGCGTTGAAGTCGGAAAAGGTGAAATTTCTACCAATTGTATTGTCATCCCGGTAATCTATGTGATATATAATCTCTAAACATATCCTTATATACTTGAAATCTTAGATCACTGTGGCATCAACATGGACATTTGAAGACTTCAAGAGCGCTACTAAGGACGCTATTGGATCCCGTTCTATTTCTGATATTAATTTGCAGGTATCTCTCTTTTTCTTTTTTTCTTCTATGCTTGTCTTTAGATATATATATGCCTCTCAGAACCTAAAGTATTGAAGTTGGTCATTTGTTTGCTATCTGGTGTCTGAACTTAGGTTCTCTGGTAGTAATCTTTATATATGCAACTTTGGATGTGTACTTAATTGTCCGAAATGCTCGAATGACCAGCTACCTTTTATATTCTTCCTGCGTACTGGATGATATCCTAAATGGTGGTAAACCTTTGAAGGCCTTTTAATTACTTGTGTACCTATCAAAAAAAATTACATACTGTTCTATTGGCTGCAGCTCATATATGAGGATCTAATTGAGAGGGCAAAGGAGAAGGAGGAGAAAGAATCCAAAAAGCGTCAACGTCTTGCGAAAGACTTCACTGATAAGCTAAGCGACATAAAGGTTTCTGAAGTCCGCAAGGGGAATCAATTGTAGTTCGATCAGCTGTCTTGTCCCAAGGCTAAATTTACCTTTTTTTTTTTTTTGTCATCTCTATTAGGAGATTACTGCATCTTCTACCTGGGAGGAATCTAAACAACTTGTTGAGGACAGCTCAGAGTACAGGTATCTTTCTTTTGTACTGGGTATTATGGACAAGATACTGGTTATGAACTATGGTGTATTGTATTAGTTAAGCTTGCAGTATTATATGCTAGTCTATTATATACATCATCTTATCCATCATGCTGCTTTGCCTGCACTCTATAGGGCGATTGGAGAGGAGAGCTCTTGCAAAGAGATCTTTGAGGAATATGTGGCACGCTTGCAAGAGAAGGCAAAGGAGAAAGAACGTAAGCGCGAAGAAGAAAAGGTATGTTTTCTTTGGAAGTTCGAAATTGTCAACATTTTGCCTGTTAAGCCCATGCGGTGGCCAATGCCATCAACTCTTTCACCTGCTACAGAACCGGCTAGATGCTGTATCACTGTTAAACAGGCTCTGTCTTTAGTTTTCAACCTGCTGATCTATGAAATATGGATTGTATGTGTCTGGTGTTTTTTTTCATTTCTTTATTTCCCGTAATTTAAGACCTTGCATTCCTGCTTGAGAGGGTTAATAGGGTACATCATGTGCCCGTGGTTCATTTATAGTTTTTAAACACAGAAAATTCTTATTTTTTCAGTTGAACTATGCATATAAAAGTAGATATATGTTTTCTTTGTTGTGCCTTCATTTGCAGGCCAAAAAGGAGAAAGAAAGAGAAGATAAAGAAAAGAAGAAAGATAAAGAGAAAAGGGACAAAGACAGAGACAAAGAGAAAGAGAGAGAGAGGGAGCGTGAAAAAGAGAAAGAAAGGGGGAAAGAGCGATCAAAAAAAGATGAAGCAGATAGTGAGAGTCTTGAGGTCACAGACAGTCATGGCCACAAGGAGGATAAGAAAAGGGAAAAGGACAAAGAGAAAAAACACAGGAAGCGCCATCACAGCACAAATGATGATGTTAGTTCTGATAAAGAAGAAAAAGAGGAGTCTAAGAAGTCCCGACGACATGGCAGTGACCGTAAAAAGTCGAGGAAGGTATCCAACTATTTCTGTTTTACATGGATGTTTACCTGAATATAGACATTTAAAAAAACTGTATTTTCAGTACCCATTAACGATGAGAAGCTGACTGCAACAACTCAATATTTTTCTGTTTCTTGGCAGCACGGACATTCACCTGAATCAGATAGTGAAAGCAGGCACAAAAAACACAAAAGAGATCACCGAGATGGATCTCGCCGTAATGGTGGCTACGAAGAACTTGAAGATGGTGAGCTTGGTGAAGATGGGGAAATAAACTAGTTTTGTCATCTTGTTTGTATTGTCTTCTCGGCTTTTGCTGAAGTGTAGAACACAATTCTTAGCTTAACCAGTTATCATTTGGAAGCATGACTTTTGGAACATCTTTGACGACTTGTTACTATACTATCTCATAGGTGTTTGAGTGATCTCATGACAGATTTTCTAGAAGGATTAATTTCCTTCAAGATATTAACTAATGTATGGACATAATTTAACCTTGTAGCATTTTCTTTTTCACCTATATGCATCTTTTATTAGTCCATTAGTTCTATAGTTGCTTTTCAGCTGCGTCTCCAGTGGTAATTTGTGTTGTCTCAATAATTTGAATTGTGTTAGCTATCTATTTTGCGCACAGCTATACATTGGTTGAAATAGCTGGTGGAGTATAAGATTGGGTTGGCTTGGGGGGATATCGGTCGAGTGGTCTCCGTTGGAGATAGAATTGCACGTGTTTATGGATTGAACGAGTTTGTAATTTGGGGTGCATTTAATATGGCTGTCTATGTCTATGTCTATGCCGAGTTGAAAAAGTTAAAAGAAAAATAAAGTTGTTAAAAAGAATGTAATTTAAGATTGTGGTATTCAAATATTTAAACATTTTTCGTTTGTCTTCGACTTAAATCCGTGTTAAATGCTCCCAGGGCAGCTCGCAATACAGAAATTGATTTCTTGTGATGATGCAATTGTTCGTTATACATTGACGACAATTAGCTTTTAATAAATTAGAAAAACAATTATGCTTACCTTTTTTTTGGTAAGTTCCGATAACGTGGAGCTGATCCTAGGTTGAATTGCATTTGATTAGTCCCGAGACTACAAACTATCGTGCAGTGACTGTTTCAACACGTGCGTTTTAAATCAGTGAAGGGTCATGTAATATTTGTGACTTAAAGACATAGGTTGAAACTTCAAATTAGTCAAACTTTTAATTATAATAAGTTATTGTCTGATTATCCTATAAAATCTACGAAGGCTACACCTTTTCTTTTTTGTTATCAGAACATAATAATTTACACACAGAAATGTGTTCTTCCATTTCAAGTGGACGTTGGCTTTTATGTTCTTTGCATCTAAGGCCTAGCAAAACAATCTATGTGACGGACAAATCTCAAGTCAACCCATATTAAATGCTCAACACTGGAACTCAAATAGTTTCTCAGTTACTTCATTTTGTTATTATTATTTTTTAATTTGGTACAATAAAGATTAAAATCGTGATTTAAACTTTAAATCATGTATTACAACAAGTTGTTACTATATCCAACCATTCCAACGCAACTTGATTTTTTTAAATTTACTTCTTCTCTTTCGTGTCTGCACAAAGCTGGTACAAAGCTGCCTAAATTTCTGTGGAGGGTCTTCACCGTGCACATGCATTTGGGGGGCCATACGCATATTTTTGACAGTAATGCAAAGAAATTGCATGAACTGTACCTGTATCTTTCAAATGGTTTGGCCATCTGTTGGCAGTTGAAACATCATTTTCCTCCATTTAATTTTCATCAAACCCTTTAACATATTCTTAAATAGTCACTTGAAAACATACCATTGTTGTTATAGACATAGTTAATGTGTCGAAAGTGCCAAGGAAATAAGCTGGTACAAAGACGAATCTTTAAGTGATTGTGGAATGATTATTAAAATCCCATCTTGTTTTACTGATAAGGAAAGTGAGTTAATTTTAGAAGATACTAAATATGGTACTTGTGTATATCTTGAAGACTCCAATAAGTTACATGAAAAATGTAGCTGATTTGGGGAGTGAGCTTTGAGCGTGAGAGGTGTATTTGGATGTTGAAATGGATTAGTCTAGTGTTGGAGCGTTTGAGACGTGAGTGAAAGGCGTCATTGTGGTTTTGGATTCAAATTAATTAGGAAGTTAGTTTTCTTGGGGCTTGTCCTTGTACACCTTATGCACGACTAACCCAAACTATATCTCCTCCAAAAGAGTCAAATTTAGCACCCCTAACATGAGTTCAAAGGGCTTTTCCAAGGGGGGGTTTCACATAAAAGGAACACAGAAAAGTTTTTTTTTTTTGTTTTTGTTTTTTTACATTGGGCGTCAAAGCTGCAATACAAATTTAGAATTTTTAATTACAACAGGTCACTACCCGACCCTTCCACCCAACTCTTGGGTGAAATATATATATATATATATATATATTTGGAAACTGAGTAATTAATTACAATCACTATGTTTAAGTTAAAACATAAATTTCAGGATACAAAAGTCATCATCTCTGCAATGATCTGATTGCTGATATCCTCAAAAATAGCATCTCCTATTTCAATACCTATTTCACCAATCTGCTGCTCAAAATTACTCCATTCTTCCATAGAAGCCAATATATCAAAATGTAGAAGATCTTCAATATTAGTTTCATCTATTGTCTCTTTGCTCCATAACCATATGTTCTCATAAAAAAGCTTTCTTAATTCCTCAGCTCCAAGAATTTTCTGAAACTGTTGGCTTCTTGTATTCTTTCTTCTTTGCTTCTCTACAACCTCCTTCACACAATCAAATAGAAGCTGTTTTGTTTGCAGCATTGCCTTCTTGTTCTTAGTATAATCAGCAACAAATTTAGAACCACTAAGCTCTTGCATTTCCCTGGCACTAGAGTGAAATGGCTTCTCTGGATTGCATGAAGAAACTGATAATGAAGATGCTTCTTGTATTTTCTTGACATGTTTTCGCGCTGTTTTGTCCAAATTTACAAATTGAGAAAATAATTAGTATATCCGAAAGAGAACAATAACGTTATTTCCTTATGAACGAGATCTTACTATTGAACTGATGATACAATTATGACGAAATATATCTTTAATAGTTTACAATAATTGGTTGTTGCTCATAACGTAGTAACAATATGAGGATCTGGACTCAGTAAAATATCCCATAGCAAAGAGACTTACTCTTAAGAACTGGTGAAACATCATTAGATTCTGTTTCTTCCAGCACAGAGACAGGACTAAGTTGGTAACACTGTTCTACATTTCTCCTCTCTTTGCTTTCTGCAGCAACCTGTTAGCATTATGAAAAACCAAACTAAATCAACCATGTACTCAAAAAATTTCATCAATCCTAATTTTTCTACACAAATTAAAATGCACATTGATCAGTAAATTCTACCTCTTTTATAGATAGAAGATTACCATCTTTCAAGGCTTGGCTAGAGTCTGCAGTTGATAATATATCACCTTTTACAGATGAATATTTTCCAACTTCTATATCATCATTCGAGCACGAATTAGGAATAATAATGTTGATGGGGGAGGCAAATTTATCATCATCTGCAACTTTTTGTATGTCTCTGATACAACCATCTTGATCTCCACTTGCTGAATTCTTGATTTTGTGGTCATTGTCAACAGGCACAAGTCTGCTAAGAAAAGTTCTAACAATCTTTGAACAATTTGGAATGAATTTTCTCTTCTTGTGAAGAGCACAGCTAGCTGATCTGTTGAAAATCTTGGTAGAATTTTTTGAACTGCAGTGTTGGAAGTTGTGTTCTGAATCGAAGCTATTTCTAAGATGACCTCTCTCAAGAAGGTAAACTTCTAAAGCAAAAGGTTCTTGTTGCTCTTTGAGAAAATCTCCAAGGTGTTTAGCCATGGTGGAAGCAAAATTCAACTCTTATTTTTTATGAGTTTGAGGCTGAAGAGACTAAACTACTATTTGAAAATCCATATGTGAAGATGTTTATGACAAGAGATAAGGTAACATTAATGTCGTTGCATTAATGGGTAGACAAGCATATCTTTCAGTTGAAGGCTGAACAAGTTTAGAAGCAAAGTGACAATTGGAAACTCAAATATAAAGCCATAAATCGAGATGATATTTTGTAAATACGTAACTATTTCGAATATATTAAGCGGTGACTTGAAATTGAGTGATGAATAAAGACAAGAAATGATTTGAAACTTTTGATGTCTTCCATGAAATGAAAGACAATAACATATGTCACCTAAACTTTGTGTCCATGCAATCTATTAACCTATTTGGTTTCTTCAACTTCAAGACTATACAACCTAGAGAATCTCTCTCGCTCTCAGCACATGCAAAAACAATTTAGACAAAGCAGAAGAGAAGTCTATACTACTATATCTACATGACGGTCCCAAAAGTTTTTGTCATTTTCTTGTGTACCCATAACAGACTTAACAGCAATACTGATGGGAAGAGAAGACAAATTGAATTTCATATCCGCAGGAAACTGTGGAAGATTGATAGCTTCCAACAAATTTGTATTCGACCAGATTGAGAATGTAGGAATAGCCACACTTTTTTTTTTTTTTTTTTTTTCTGTTACTAGAGAGTCAAAACCGATTAACTGGTAAATACTCTAGGAGATGTGTCACCCCTTTTGTCTTTTTCAAATAGTAAGTTTAATTGTGGGGAACTCATTGAGTCTAGAAGAACCAACAGGTTGTTACAACACAAATTTGACTAGCCAATTAGCACGTTGATCCACCTCACAGTACACATGGACTAATTTGTAGTCGTTTCTTAAAGTCAAAAACTATCTAGAATCTTCCAAAAAAGAGTATAACAGACGAAATAAAGATAAACATGGTACTTATGTATCATATATTAAAGATCTTCAACATTCAAAAGTATAAAAATCTTGTTTTTATATGCTCTTACAAGCAACAGCATGCATTTGCACCGATTACAAATTTCACTTTCGGGTCCCCTTGTCTTCTAAAAAAAACAACCAAAAAATGAAAAACCAAGTAGAAAATCTCCAAGAAGTGCAATAGCATGAGTTGAAGTTTAGTTATGGGAATAGTAATGTAAGTACAAACTTTGTCATTGAAAAGGTGAAGGAAGATCCAATAGGACAAAGATGTGTTTAGCCTCATGTTTACTACTTTATATTGTTCAAAGATGGGTGCATGAGGGACAAAAGCTAGAAAAGAGGGAATGGACAAATTAGACATAGGACTGAGCTATTGCTACCAAAATATTTGACTTCAAAAATCATAATAATGACAAGATTGGTCCTTTTTTTTTTTTTTTTTTCTTTGGGTGAAATGCATAATATGCTTGTGTGTTTTATTTAAAATGTAAATTTAACTACATATTTTGGAAATTTGCACAAATCCTCTTATGCCTTTTCAAATATTCCATCGTACTTTCATTGTCCAATTTTCCGTTAGAGTTAATTGTAAGTGTGATGCACATGCAAACTCTCCTAAAGCGAAAAATTATCAATTTGACGACGAAGATTTTGGCGACAAATGAATTTTAGTTGCCTCTAGGTCGCCCAAGGTACCTAGGCGGCCTAGGGGCAACGAAAAACCTTCGTCGCTCTAGACCAATTTTCTTGTTCTAGAACAACTAAATGACGAATACATAATATAACTCCTGCATGCACATTTCAAACTCCTACCCAACATGTCATGGATTAGTAGTTCCCTTATGTTCGTAAACTCCTACCCAACATGTCACAGATTAATAATTTCCTTATATTCAAACACTTAGTTTGAAGGTTTCTAATCACACGGAATGCACTTATAATTGTTGTTGATATTTATGATATAACTCGTTGCACATTGCAAAATCCTAAACTAAAACAAGACATAATTAATATTTGACCAAAGAATAAAAGAGAAAAAAATACTCAATGCCCCTATGTTTTGTCAAAATTGAGAATTTAACCTTGTGTAATGGAAGTTCATGTAGAATCCCTCGTGCATTTTTGAATATTGCATTGTACACCCGCCCTCCAGGAGCTAACCGTGAGTGTGATTAAAAAATATAAGACATTGCTTGGCCTATGTTATAAAAGATGATGAGAAAAGGGACGAAGACAGAGACAAAGAGGAAGAGAGAGAGCCGGAGCGAAACTAAAGAGACATCTATTTATAAACAACTAACAAAGATAGATTTTTTTTTTCGACAACCTAACTACAAGTTAAACAGACGTCTATTTATAAACAACTAATCCTAACTCTACTAGGATGCAAAACCTATTTCTACTCATAATAAACTTCTGTTTATTTTCAACTTCGATTGGAATCACACTTCCAATTCGAGCCACAACCCAAGAATTGGACCTGCACACCAAAGATTCCCACATGTTTTGAAGACATTCCCTTTTGTATTCCCCCAAACCTAAACCATTCTCAAAAAGAAAATGCAAGTGCAAATTACCATAGCTCTAACAGACACACTAAGTTGGCAGCTAGAAAAATCAATTAGCAGATACAAAATCCTTGTACCATTGCAATTGCAAAGCATAGGTTAATGAACCAACACTAATACTAAGTGATACTGAAAGTTGAGAAATGTAGCAGACAATATTCAATTCTTGGCGCTGTGCTCATACATTCTGTGCCTAAAGCATTTTTGTTTTAAATTAGGCATAAATAACATAAAGGACTAGAGAAACAATGTCTGATATGGCAGTACATAACCAAAGGCACCAGAGTAGTTTTAATGGCCTAAAATTTCTAATCAGAATCCAAGAGTTTTGGATAATGACACAGGATTTTGCGCTTTGAGGTTGTCAATAATAGATTTAAAGTCACTCTGGAAAGACACAAAGGATCTTTGTCGACTTGCAAAAGCAATGCTGAACTGTTTGATCTCCTCTTCCAGATCTTTCCTCGTCCGTTTTTCAGTGTTCAAGTCCTGCAAAGCTTTCTCCTTTTCCTCAGTAACTAGCTCAAGCCGTTGAGACGAGTTGGAGACTTGTTGGAGGAGCACATCCCTCTCTTCTTTCAGGACATGGAATTCTTTTTCTAAGCTATGGTACCTACTGTTAGACACCTCCAGGAGCTGGTTACTAGTATCTAACTCTTTCTCCCACTTCTGGTATTTCTCCTTGATCAATTTGACTTCGTTATCAACTTGCTTCTTCCAACGCGCAATCTCTTCTCCCAGTGTGTATACCTTGATCACATTCAAAATGTGATTCAAATGCGGACAAGTTTCACATAAATTTCAGCAACAAGATTGTTATAGTTCATTAACACAAAACTGTCTCACAGAAAAGAATTTTATTTTCATGCATTCAGAAAAGAATTTTTCAACTTAAGATTTCAAAAACTAAGCTTTTAGTAAAACAACTCTGGTAACTAAGCTATGGTACCATAAAATTTGCAAATATTTACTAATATTATCAAATAAACAGATAAGTGAGTCACGGAGATTGAACCTCATACGTACCCACAAGTAATTCAAAGTATCATCAACCTCAAGGAGGAGAGATAGTATCCAATTGTCAGGACGAATAAAAATATTAGCATTGTCAAGCAACATCTTGATATATGTGGCAAGGCAGCTACCTTATCTTTGCAGCTGTATGGTGGATCCTCCGGAAGTTTTTCATCGTGGATTTGTGCATCTGAAATTACCAAGCTAGAAATTGTGCTATTCAACCTCTCACAAAGCAAGCTATAATGCTCTTTAGTCGTCCTGATGGATCCGTTCTCACCCTGAGCCATTGAGAAATGAGATTCCAAAGTTGAGAAAAGGCAAGCACCAATTTCACTAGTGGTTGAAAGCAATTTTGCTGCTGCAGATTTCTCATCAGCCACGAAAGTCTGTTCACAAAAGAAACGGATTGGGGAAGCTCAACATACTAGATATTGCTAATTCAACTTTGATCAGCAGTAATATTTACGCATGCAAAATAGAGGTGTCACCTGCAAACTTGATAAAACATCGTTGTATACGTCTTTGCAATTGCCCACAGATTCACAAAGTCTTTGAGGAATCTCCCGGACCAACAAAGCCTCTTGCTGGAGTTCGTCAATCTTTTGTAGTAACTGATTGTTCAATGATGCCTGTTCGATAAGGTTTCTCTGCAAAGATTTATCATTTAACCAAAGCATAAGATATTGCTTCAACAGAATAAAGCAGTAACAGAAAAGTAAGTACAGAAAAACAGAAGAGATGTGAACAACGTTCATGACTGACAAGAATCAAAATAGTAAGGCTGCAAATACAAAAAAGTTAAATGGCAAGAGCCTAATCATGTTGTCAACAGACTAAGGATACAATGATAGTGCAACATAGAACAAAAGCTTGGCCCATTAAAAAATAAGTCATATTGCAGGAACAAACCGAAAAATCTAGCTACACTTCAGCCTAGCACTAAACATAATGGCACTAGCAGTAAGCCATACCCTACGGTCAGCCATAATGCTGATAGACATCTTCACGTTGCAAATAAGCTAATTATTACTAGCTGTTGATGTCATCAGAAGATAATTAGAACATATTGATGATAGCCGTGAGCAATAACTTAGCAATTCGAAATTATGATTATGGACAAATGACTAAGCAAAGAAGGTTTAGGTGCTTTGAAGTATTGCCATTTTGCATCTTATTTCAGTGTATCCTGAGAATACCAAGAAAACATGAGTTGGCCTTGACAAGTATTGACCTCCAAGCAACAGTTCAAGACCAGATAAGTTTTTAAGTAGAAAAATATTGCCACCTCAAGTTTAATAATCGCTCATGGTGAACTTGAGAAACTAGCCTTTTTGCTCTTATTAACTTGGTCGTTATAATTCACAGCACATCAAAATGAGCAGTTTTATAGATGTTTTCGATCAGGTTAAAAGGTTCATGAAAAAGAGAAATGCAAGAAAGGGTACGTAAGAAGTTGCTAGTCCAGCTTTGGATGAAAATGTCATCTATTATAGAAAACTGTATAAGTTCATCAACTGTGTCAAGAGAATAACCTATTCTACGAAATGATTATTTTCCTTCAATTGCCTTCGAGATAGCCCCACTCACAAGTCTTGAGAAATCGTAGCACTGATGTCGGATGAAAAGCTATGAAAGAAGTTCCATTATCCAATACCTTATAAGTAAGACACAGAAATAAATGATAAAAAAATTGACCTGCAAATTATACAACAACAATCATATAGCTTGATACTTGATAACATAATAATGTTCATCCGACACGTACACATCATGGACATCCCGCAAATGATATAGCTTTGATATTTGGTAAGATAATAATACTTGCAGAAGCCTAACCTTCAGTTCATCTCTTTCCTCTCCGACAACTTTCAATTGTCTTTTAAGATCCTGCAACTCTTTGAGATCCTCCATTGATCCATCCTGACAGAAATATTAGCAGGTCCAATAAAAGAAAATAGATGAACAAAAATCAACCTATTTGCAGGAAAAAGAAGTTTGTAGTAATTGTGTTACCACTGTACTAAACTGAACCATGTCAGTGTTTCTGAAAGTCAGATTAAATATTAGGAATGTGCAAAATTAAGTTTATCAACAAATTCATATCGATCTGTATGACTGGTAATATTAACAGGAAAGTGAAGTTTGGAGTAATAGTTCAACTTAAGGGAAAAAACCTATACCAATATTCAAAAACTAAAGTGGCCAGCAAGTTTTCAGAGGGTGCTTGGCTAACCACTAGAAAAAGAAAAATGAAATGCTTACAAGCACAAGCACTCAGGAAAAGGATTTCCAAAAATTGCATACTAAAAAGATGGCTTAAGCTATAAGATTTCTTGTGCATATTGTCCAACCATGATCGTAACACTAAGAAGGAATTTAAGAAAAAAATTGCAATTGCTACTATAAGAAGCATCAACAATGACCAGCAGTTTTTGTCCTCTAAACAAAATGCAAATCAATTCCAGGAGATTAGCACGAAGTTGACGGAGGAAACCAGTACAGCATAGTGGTACTCACAATGGTTACATCACTTGCTGGAAAAGATTGAACTTTTCTTGCCGGAGTTATATGAAGTGAATCGAGATCGGCTATGTAGCCTTTGTTCATTCTCATCCATGTATCCTCGTCCGCGAAATCGGTAAAGGCATCGGGAAGAGGGCTAAACTCTGGTTGCTTAGAGTAATGTGATCGCTTGACAACAAAGGCATTGGGAGCTGCCTTAAAGCAAGGCGTACTAAAAGCATCTTGCTGGCACATGCCACCACTATCATTGCTTTCTTCTCTAAGGCTTTTTTCACCCTACGATAGTTATGAAATTAAAAACCGTTAGGCATCCAAAAGAAATACAGGAGTTCATAATGGGAAATAAATGTAATTGGAACTACAATAGAATACAATATGGAACAAGCTTATCCATTGTTAAGTCGTTCAATGTAAATCAGGCACTATTATGTGATTTCCTCGGGTACATGACTAAGCACAACGAAATCCAAATAAAGAAAGAAAGTCTACAGTAGTGCATGGAACAGAGATCTGCAAATGGATTATCATTTGAAAGACTAGGAGGTGTTTGGATTAGTTAAAAGAAGAGCTTATAACCTCTAAAGCCTGTAGACAAAAAAAAAAAAAAGTGAAAAACAAGGGTAGTTCCATAAATTTCTTTGTCAAACTAGCGTAAATTTCAGGAGCTTTTAAGCTCAAAGAAAATAAGCAAGCAGAACATTTTTAAATAAGCTCCAGCTTATTAGTTGTTTAACTGAACACCTATCATAGACCTCCGGAAAGTGAAAGGTTGTGGAATTTGGAAAGGAGAAAGAAAGCAAGAAAAAGACAAGAGATTGAAAAACAGGGTACCAAACAAGTTATACCAGGGAAGAGCTTCTATCAGAGTCTGAAAGACTCACAAGGCTGCTGAGATTATCAATTTTCATCTGCTGTTCCCTGATGCAATGATCACGCTCTTTATGTGACCTTCTCTCCTCCTCCAGCTCCATAGCAAGCTTCTCACGCTCTAATTCGTACTGAAAAAGGGAGAATGAGAAACAATACAATAGTGATGTAACAAGGTGTATTCTCCTGGCTATAGGATTAAGGAAAATTAATCACCTTCAACATTTCATTCCGCAAGTTCAAAATCTCTTGCTCTAGCACCTCAGCACGAGATCCCTGGAAGGAAAAGGTCGACCACAATTAATTCAGAACTCATTGTCCTGTACTTTAATGATCAAGATAATTACCTGAAGTTTATTGCGCAGGTCCTCTATCTCCAGTCTCTGTCGCTTCAATAGAGCTGCATCTGACAATATCTACAAAAAATCACCTATTATCACAACTAATATCAAAATTAAAGAAGCAACTTGTTTCTTCTGCTTCATTAATATTGGACCTCAAGTCAGAGCAAAGGATACAACATATTTTTCATTCAGTATAATGAATTATCTTTCAAGGTAAAGCAAAATATTTGTTTGGACAAATATGACAGACCTCATTAACTTGGACGCAATTGGTGATGCGTTTGGCCCTGCTAGCAAAATGAAGTGTTCCTTTTGATTCCTCAATGTGAACCTAGACATTTGTCAGTCAGGTACTACGTCAAACTTTATAGCCAAAACTGGCATATAATGCAAAATAATCCAAGTGTTAGTCAAGCTACCTCTTCTGGTGCTATAGTGCAAATGATTGAAGTTTTAGCATTACCACCGAGCGCGGGTTGAAGTATGCGAGTGAGCTTACTATCACGGTAAGGAATATGACCCCTGAAAATAAATTAGATGAGTCATCCTGTGATTATATGGTAACAACAATCATCACTTCATCTGTAGCATAAGGGAGAGTACCTTTGCTTTGCGCCTTCACTCAATTTATTGATCACGTTACCAAGAACCATTAAGCTCTTGTTAATGTGCTTTCCTTCCTTCAAACGAACTCCCTCAGCTCCAGTTTTGGCAATGCGTTCAGAACCAGCTAAATCAACTAAATTCTGCCCCAAGTCAGGAAACTTAATTGGTTAGGCATTCAAATCAATGAAAAGAAATCAATGGTTAAAATATACTCAGAAGAACATGGAGATATGTGATAGAAAAATAGGGGGAGATTGGTTTTCTTCCAGACAAGTGAAAATCTTGAAAAATGTGCCCTAACATTCTCATTTAGCATCTTCATGGAAAGTATCACAGCTTATAGTTAACTAAGACAGGCTTTTCTAAACCTTATTGTTTCAGAAATTCTCCAATAAATCTAGATCTCATGATATAGACTTAGCAACCTGTTTAGACTATGTAACTCTAAAAGGAGAATATGATAGGCCAGAGTGGTGAATAAGAATCTGTACTCAAATTATTTTATTCATTCTTAAATTCAATAAGAGGACTAAACAAACCAAGACAGAGACACGGATGGCATCATCTGAAATTGAGCCGCCAGTATCTTTTCCCTTACTTTCAATGACCTGGTTCACAAAAAGACAGGAAAGTCATCATACATCTCTAAAACATCAAAAGCATCGATATTTAGACAAAATACCATAACTACGAAACGTTCTTATCACCATATCCACAAGAAGTAAGAAAATACCATCCTGAAAATAGTGTGAGATCTACTGCTCCGGATATTCATGTTAGTCTCACCAAAATGCCTATTAACTGCAAGAATTGGTCCCAAGCATGATCGATTCTTAAATGCGTAAAACAGAAAATAAGGAAAGAGGAAACTTGAAGCTGAATTCATGACAAGCCACAGAAAAAAATACTTCTCTTCCTCTAATAAGTAAACCTCAGATGCATTCTTATCGAATGACATACCTTCTCCAAGTTGGATAAGCTTAAGTACTTGTTCTGCACTGTTCACAATTTCCTCTCTCAGTCCTGCAACAAACACTCCACGCTAGGAAGCAATAGACTTCAATGCTTTTATGTCTTCAAAGAAATAGCAAAAAGCATAGAAAGCTAGTTGTCCATATCTCTCACCTCCAAACTCTCATGAATCTGCAGTTTCTGATTCTCAACAGCAAAAAGATCATTAATCTCTTCATTGTAAATTTCCAAGTAGGAAACTCGGATCAGAAACTCTCTATCAGTAACCTGAAAACATGGAAAACAAAGATGGAAAAGTTATATATGATACTAGATATGATTAGAACAATTATATAACCCACAAAAAAGATCATTATACCCTCTGAATTTTCGCGAAAATGTCATTCACTGCCCTGTGGATGATTCCTGGATCATTTTCAGAACCATTCATAGTAAAGGTCTTACCACTACTTGTTTGACCATATGCAAATGCAGTTCCTGCAAGTGTAATTGTTGCACAATGTGAGTCACTACTACTTTTGGTACACCATGGTGGAAAGAACATTAACAATAGCCATGAGATTACACTCTGACCGATACACAATAAGGCAACTAATCAAGTCATTAATCATTACATCGGTCACACTTAAACTTGTCCAGCAACCACATTTATCTTCCAGTGACATTTTCAATTCAAAGCCGTTGACTTCCTTCCTGAAGCTGTACCCTTCAAATTATTACTGGATTCCGGTAGCAACATTCTTATCTAATTTACGACATCTTCTTCTCTTTAACCTTCATCTCTACATGCCCCTCACCTTTACATGCCCCGCACCTTCTATGTGAAGACTTAGATTACCAAAAGCACATTTCACGCTTCCAATAATAAAAACTTCCACGAAACATTGCATATCTTTTAAGGCTGCCATGGAGGGGGTCAGGACATCGAATCAGATGTTGTCTTCACTACAACAAGCCTATTACGTAGATGTAATACTAGAGCTGAAAGTATGATAATCAAATGAAAAGAAGAGGGGAAAAATGGACAGAAAACACACGTGTGCGCACATACAGAAGGCGAAATTTGTGCTTAAACTTTAGTTAATAGATGAAAACTGCATTAGACATTATCAACAACTAAGTAAGTTATGATTCTGACAGTTCAAAACACCAAATTCTCCACTTAGCCAACTAATCAACGAACCCAAAATTTAATCTTTAGCTCATTTTCATTGATAAATTTTCAAATCCAAACTCTAAACTTGTAATCAGTAAACATCTCAAACAATAATTTATGCAAAAACCATCCCTAATTAGATTCAAATTTTGACTTTCTTTATTTAGCCAAAGGGGAAAAACTATACCATTGAAGCCCTCAACAGCTGCATTGATAATGTCTTTGGTCAAAAGCTCATAAACCCTACCATTCGTGCATTCCTCATCAAACACATGATCTGCAACAACCAAACAATCAAACATCTCATTCAACCACCAAATTCAACAATACATTCACAAAAATACCTAACTTTACACACACATTCCAATACAAAATGCCACCAACCGGCTTTCAAGCGGACGTCAGCGAATTGTAATGATATATATATATATATATATATATATATATAGAGAGAGAGAGAGAGAGAGAGAGAGAGAGAGGAGATTAGGTACAGACCGAAAGCGTACGAGGTGGCAGAAATGGGAGAGCCAAGGGATTTGTGAAGAGAGATGCGATTGTCTTCAACCTTCCAGTAGTATCCGTTACCGCCAGCTTCGTTTTTCGCTGGCCGTACTCTCACCGCTACGCATATCTTCTCCATAACACACACTACACACAGTAGAAACTATACTAAAACACGCAATCAATGCAGCAAATAAAAAGAAGAAAAGAGGAGGAGATGATGAATCAGATGCAGATTTTTGGTTTTCAAATGGAAATGGGCGGCCTCAATTTCAAAAACTATGCACTCCAAAACGGTGTCGTTTGTTACAGTTTCTTAAGTGGAAAATTGGATGGGCCCTTTCATGGTGCAGTATCATATTAGGACTATGAGAAGTTTCCTATGTTTTTTTTTTTTCCTTCTTTAATAACTCCGTCCACACATTAGACCACTCCTTGAATTTGAACTTGGACTATTCACATATTAGGAGATAACTTACGGCTGAATTATCCGAAATCCTTGCATGACTGGAGAAGGTTGTGATATGAGACTTTTTTAGACAAAAAAAATTGCAAGTTTCAAGTAAATTATAACAAATCTTGGATGAGATCTATTTACCTGATTAATGAGATTGAATATATGAGTTAATAAGAGATTAAGCATTTGTAAGGCTACCATGACCTCCATTGAAAAAACTTATTACAAAATCTTCTTACACTTTCATTTGACAAAAATTAAGTTATATTATTTCTATTATTTTTCGTGAGATAAGGAGTAAACTCCACCACTCTATATCAAAACCGAAAAATTCAACTACCTAATTGAAGACTGACCTTATATAAATATTCTCAAAATTGACTCCGGTCACTTTGATATGAAATGAACTTTTATATTGCACTCGGATATCTATTCTCAAGTTGCAAGTTCCT